>VWZS01001821.1:0-74942 GCA_013397075.1 Rhabdornis inornatus | reverse complement strand
CCCTGGGGGGAGACCCCCCAAACCACCCCCGACCCGCCACCTAGGGGAGAACCCCCAAATCACCCCCGATCCCTCACCTGGGGGGAGAACCCCCAAATCATCCCCGATCCGCCACCTAGGGGAGAACCCCAAATCACCCCCGATCGCCTCACCTGGGGGGAGAACCCCCAAATCACCCCAGATCGCTTCACCTGGGGGGAGAACCCCCAAATCATCCCCGATCCCTCACCTAGGGGGAGAACCCCAAATCACCCCCGATCCCTCACCTGGGGGGAGAACCCCCAAATCACCCCCGATCGCCTCACCTAGGGGGAGAACAGCCAAATCACCCCCGATCCCACACCCGGGATACCCCCTGGGGTTGACCAAAACATCCATGTGGTGGCAGACAGGAGCCAGATCTGCCCGAGAGAGAGGGGAGGGCGGACAGTGAAGACGTGGTTTCTGGCTCTTGTCTCTCCCAGCCCAGCAAAAGGTTTTGTTCAGTCACCATGCTTGGGCTGAGGGTGGCTTTCTTGATTGTCAGAGTCACCATGCCTGGACTGAGGGTCACTGTCTTGCTCCCTGAGGTCAACAGTCAACATCAGCAGGCCAAGGTTTCTCTTGGGATTATTTTAATCACGTCATTGGAATACTCTTATTTAAAAAACAAAAACAAAAACAACCAAAAAACAAACACTGTAATTGCACTATAAAATCAGAATCTCACATTTTTAAGTCTAGTACTACTCTTTACATATGGCTGGTGCTGTTTCTTTAAGAACAAAGATCTTTGAAACTGAACAATGTACCAAAATTCAACTCTCAGCCTGTCTCATTCCCATCTAACAGAGATTACTTTTAATCCAGGCAGGTTTGTGCCTCTTTTCCATTATTTTTTATTTGTACTTGTTTGCTGTTAAAACTGTAGCACCCTTACGTCTGACACAAGCTTTGGGCCACAAATATATTTTTTGCTTGGACATTATGGCAGAGTTAATGTTTTTGTTAGAAGAATTTCATAGGTCCACGTTGCACTGGACCTAACCTGTTCTTTGTTTTTCTAAGGCTGGGATGTACATGTGGTGGTGTAATGTAAACTAAGTGAAATGGTGGATACAGCACTGTCCAGCTGCATTTTCATTTTGCATGCAAGTTAGTCAGTGATTTAATTTTATTATGAACTCCAAGCAAAATAATACATTCCGCTGAAAACCTCTGGAAAAAAATCCCAAAACCCCAAAAATCCTTCTGGATATCCCTTGCTTAGGATTCCAGCTAAACACAAGCTCCATAATGTGTTCGGCCATTCAGGTTTCCACAAATATAGGGGCAGGATATGATCCTTGCCTCTCAGAACTGTGTATCTCTGCAAAAATACTAAACAAACAAAACAAAAATAAACAAACAACACCCACCCCCTGTGCATTTCTCCTTATCTCTTTTCCTCACTGCAAGAGAAATCTCATTTTGCATTGCTGAAACTGCTGCGCTTTCTGGTTTGTTGGAAGTTTTGCCCGCAGTAAATGCCCCTTCTTTAACTTCAGATGTAATTCAGTATGAAATCACAGAGACCTAAGCTCTGGGGAATCTGATACTATCACTTAAAGTTGTGCATGCAGAGTAATGGCCACTGCCAGGGATCGGTTTTACTTGCTTCATGGGCCAGACATATCATGTTGTAGCAAATTGTGTGTATGTGAAGATATTGATTGCAATTAGCTGTCCAAGTACATGAGAGGTCAGATCTATAAGCAGGGTTTTTTTTCCCTTATTATTTCTGCCTGAATGATTATCTTTCTATGGACACAGCTCAGACTGGGACTTTATCCCTGACCAGTATTGGGCAAACATGAGGGAAAACTAAAAAAAGTCATATTATATAATGTGTATGCATAATAACTGTCTTACCATATGCAAGTGTAACATGGTGAGAGTAGAACATTTATGAAGAAGAAATTCTTAATTTAGGCAATGACATTAATTTGATTGATCTAATAATTTCACTTGCATTAATACATTTGTTTATCTTATCCCACTAGATGCCCTTTGTCAGTATAGATCAAGGGAAGGGGTTGCCTTTGCTAAGTCCTTCTGGGAAATTAGTTTTGTTCCTGCCCACCTTAATGGCCCTGACCAGCCTCAGCTGGGGCTGCTCATGGGCCCAGTTTTAGCTCAGTCCTGGTTCTCATGCCCTTCCTGAGCTATGCTTAGGATGGCTGTTCTCCAGCTCCACCACAAACATACCCAGCCATGGATGCCCCGACCTCATCCTGCAAGTTGAATACCTAGCTTGACCTCAGCCCATCTGGATGGAGGTGCTTGGTGCTGTGGAATGGGCCCTGGCTAGAGAGAAACCCAGGCCTTTCCAGTTCCCATGGGGATTTTCTATGGGTCCCAGATCTCAGGCTGCTACATTACCTGATGTTAATCACTTGATGTTCTGTAGGGGGCAAAATACCTGAAGGAAGAAGGAGCTGGTGTGATTTTTCCACAGAGTAAACATGCTGACGTTTACAAGATTCAAAGCTAAATAAATCATCATAGACTTAGGACAAAGTCCTATTTCTCCTAAGCCACAGCAGCAATTTGCTTCTGGGAACAAAAAGAAAAAGTTGTGTCAATGCCTCCATTCTCTACACCTACATTTCAGGGGTGGGACTACAACATTTAATATGTTTGTAAACTGAAAAACTGATTTTCCGTTTTTTCCTTTGGGGGAGTTGTTTGGTTTTTTGTGTGTGTGTCTGTGTTTTGGTTTGTTTTTATTCAGTCCTTCAAGTCTACTTTTCATTCCCCTGGCAGCTGAGGGTTCCCAGTCTGTTGTGTGGAGTCAGCAAGGTACATTAAGCTAATTCCCTTCCCTTGGGGTAGGAAGATAGGAGGACTCACCTATGCCCTGGCAAATGCCTCAGTGCTTTTGAAGAGAGTGATGAGTGAGTTGTGGCCAGCAGTTCTCTATCTCTTTTTCTTCCTAAGACTATGAAAGTCTCACACATCCTACAAGGTGTGTGAGCTACATACAAGCTACATCCTCCAAGACTTCTTTCTTGTGCATAGGCCTCAACATAACCTGCATGTATCACTGATGGGGAACTACTGCAGGGGAGAGGTGAGGGTGGATGTGTTCAATGAAAGCTAAGAGATAACATGCAGATGAACCATGACCTATGCTTTATGCAGGTCTAAATTATCTAGAAAACATTCTGGAGAAATGTGTTTGATCTCTTGATTGCATCTACTCAATATAATCTCTCTAGGTATGATAATATGTCAACTGCATAAGCTTTCAAGTATTTATGCAGACCTTCTCACTAATGCATTAATCCTGCTGCAAAGCTCAACAGTCATTAAATATGTCAAATGTACCTTGAGGCAGAACAAGATGCTTCATTTAAGATGGCCAAACCACAGCATTCAGATTCTAAGGTGACATGTAATACCTGTATTAGCCTTTTTATGCTTGCCCCTCTTCGATTAATTTCTTAAAACAGTGCTAAATTTGGAAATGTTGTGGTTTGGGGTTTCTTTTCAAGAAGGACATGCAAAGCCACAATCTCTCACATACTAAAAATAGCCATATGTTTGATTCTGTATGGAGGGAATTGTGCTAAGACTTGTACCTGCCAGCTCTCAATTTAATACTTTGATTCTTTTGAGCCCTCTGCCTCTGTGCAGAAAAGAGGAATGTTTTTTACTGAAATGTCAGCTGGACAGTCTTTATCTTGTTTGGAAATCACTATCATTATCATTATTCCCATAACATTTGTTATAATTTCCTCTGCAAATGCAGTTTGGTTTGCTGTAGTGACATATATTTATGGAGAGGTCATGTGTTTTACTGCAGATGAGGTGGGCTTATGGCATTTACAGTGCAGCAAACATGTTAGAACCATCTCTGCAAGGGCCTGTGGAGCAATGAAGCTGGCATAACTGAGAATCTTGCCTTCCTTGCAGCTGCTATATGGTTCAAATTTTTGGTATAAGCATTTCTTAGTCTCTCAGGTAGATCTCTTGCTTGGATAAATGTGGTTGATCACTTTTTTTTTTTCCAGTGCTTGCAGGAGCCCGTATTCTGAAGTAGCAGAAATAAAGCAGAATTTTCTGAAGAAATACAGTAGTAAGTTCTTTACAAGAACTGTAAACTGAGCTAAGATATTCAGCTCTGCTGCAGATTGTGATATTGTGACAAATAGTTCATCTGACATCATGCATCTTTACCTACTTGAGACGGAAATGGAGACGACATAGTAAGTTATAGCAGATTTCCACATTGCAGGTTATCTTCTCTTTCTGACAAAGCTCTTCCCTTTGTGGAGAGGTAAAAGAAATACAACTCTTCCTCTCCCTTATGCCTGGTGCTGCTCTTTAGGGATGGCTGGACAAAGAAGACTCACATCCACAGTCCACAGTCCCTTGCACATACCACGGCCACTGTGTGTTCAAGGACCATTTTGCCTCACATGAATGATTCAGCTATACCAGCACGTTTCTGTCTGGGGGGAGATGAGGTGCTGATTTCCCTGCGGTGGTGTGTGATAAATGAAACCAAACAACCAAACCTTGGCCTTAAAGAAAAGCATTGTACCAGACGTGTACAGTGGAAGGGCAAAAGGAGCAGATGAGCTTTGAAGATGAAACAGAAATAATACAGAGAAATGTTAGAAAAGTGGTTGCCTTCAGGTAACATTAGATGGAAGTCATTTTGTGTTTTGACACTGAGTAGCATAAGTAGTAAGGGTAAATTCTAGAGCCTTTGGCTAGGTGTCACGGTATTTAGATTTAGATTTCATACCTCCAAAGGCTTTTCATGCAGGTAAGTGAGAAAAAGGAGAGCTTTTGTGAAATTGTGGAGTCAGCATCCTTTTCTGTTTTCATTAAACCACTTTTTAGTATAGGGATATATAGACATTCTATTGAAGAGTCCCTATCCCTGGTCATCTCAAATCATCAGTTTATCATGCAGGGTCATCCTGATTCAGCACAAGCACTGTGTCAGCAGGAGCAGCCGAGCAGGAAAACCTGTAGAAAGGATGCCTGCAGGGAGGCAATACTGGCAGGTTCTTTTGTCCTTGCTCTCCATAAGGCCTTCCAGCTGGGGATGGGGCTTTCTTTCCTCAGACCCGAGGTGGGGGAAGCAGAGTAGAGACAGAAGGAAGAGCTAACTGTGATCCTGTTCTCAGTCTTTAGTCATAGCTCCAAGCTCTGAAGCATTGCCCTCAAGGCAGATAATAAAGGGATAATTTGGCTTCCAAATTGTACTTCAAGAGTTACTGTTGTCTGTGATCAGTATTTTTGGTTAATCTAACTGAAGAAAAGAAAAAAAAGTATCTTTTCCTGAAGATGGAACCACTGAAATGAAAGGGAAGAGAAGGAAAGAATTCTTAAATTGTTCTTAAAGCAGAAAGAATTAGTGACCAAAAAAGACATTATATGGGAGGATTCTACAAGCTCCTCAGTCCATCAAACATAATTTTAAGACTTATGGGGGATGAAGGGAATCTTCACAGAAATATAACTCAGAAATCCAGTTAGATCATCTCTGCTCTGGGAATGGAGAGCATATTCAGTTTATTCCAAGTCCTGGACCTAGCAGGCAAATTTTCTACTGTAAATGTTAGACAAGGGTTTTGATCACTTTTTAATGGTAAATTTTTACTTTTAGTTCCAAGGACCATAAAGTTTTATTAGCTCTGTGTGACTTTCTGTCTCTAATAATTTTAAAATCTGTTGAGTTCAAGTATGGTTCACAGACAGAGAATATATGGAGTCTTTGATTTGCAAACTGATGGATGATTGGCTTCATCAGCAACTAGTGCCTTTAATAGCAATAAGATCCTTACAACAGTATGATTAACAGGAGCAAAGGAACAATGTACTGGGACTGCAGGTTTTAGAAACCCCAAACAACTTAGTGATAGATGAAATCATCAGAAAAAGGTATGCTTTGGTCAGAATGCACTATAAAGTGTTCAACCTGAAACAGGTGGTACAGACAGCTGCTCTGCCTGCAGAGATTCTGGATGTGTCATTTGAGCAGCAACTGGTTGAGAAAGACCTGGAAAAGGAAAAATCTCCATTCAGACAGTGAGGAGATACACCCAGCAGCTGGGATAGTGAAGCATTGATACAGATAACCAAGGAAGGAGTGGAGTCTCATCTGTGGGAATACCACTAAATAGGGATCAATGAGGAATGTTTAGAAGAGGTCTCTGAGGGCACTGCTAACCCTCTGGTCCCCTATCACAGACCTTGTCAGACTTCTGAGTAAGACTTCCTTCAGAGTGAAGGCTGAGACAGTCATACGGAGAATAGGAATTTCTGTCTGTAAAAACAGATCTTAGGGATCTTTACTTGGCAGAGGTGACAGATGGAGTCACCCTGGGCTCAGTCAACACTTACCTGAATGAGCTTAGCTGCAAAAGTGACCTGGAATCTTGTGCTTGGAAGAACACAAGAGACTGTTCCAAGATACTATGAAGCAGCCTCTTATTACCTCCTATATACACCCACTTTCTTCTATATCGGGAAGAGGGATCGTGACTCTGGTGTTTATAAAAAACTATGTGTTTGCCTTGTCTTTTCCCAAATAAATCCAAACAAGCTCTGCAGCAAGTAAAATATGTTTGTAGAAGGCACTTTGTGGTCAGTGCTTCATGTAATGCACGGATCTAATCCATTTGTGCCTATTTGACAGCTGACATCTTTGGGAGGCCTCAGAATCAAAATCCAAGACCTGATCAAGTCTGATAAACAAGTTTCTTATGTCAGCAGAGGGCGCATCCTCGTTAACCAAGCGAGGGTCCTCCACCTTCCTGCCAGACTCCACCTGCTCGCCCACTGTGAGCCAGATTTAGAAGACAGGGTGAAGTGAAAGCACAGATGCATTGGAAGCCTGTCTCTGAAATCATTTGGCATGCACCAGGCAGCAGCACCGTGCCATGTTTGCTGTTTTGGTAGAGTTCATGTATTTGCAGAGCAGGCCCAATTTCTTGCGACTGAGCACTAAAGTGCTTATTTAATTTCCCAGGATTCTGTCATCAAGCCTGGATGTATTTGATACGATGGAGTGTTTTGTCAGGCTGTTGTCTGTGCTGTCAGAGACAGGCTATAAATACACATGTGCTTCTGCATTTCCCTATCTCTCACTCTGTAAGAGGAAATGGGCTTGCGATTAGCATTCAGAGGAACTTGTGAAATGACACAGCTGTGCTGTAAAAACACCATCCCACAGACTTTGCTGCCAGAGGAACACCACAGGCAGCACTGACAGACCCGAGAGCAGGATTGCCCAAGCCATGGAGCGAGAGCCAATGCGCATAAGGGAGGGCTACTTGGTGAAGAAGGTAAGTGGGTGGCTCTGGACTGAGTGGAAGAGAAAACTAACTGAACAGATTGGGAAGATGTAGGGAAACACATTGTGAAATCTTGGCAAAGAGGTAACAGGAAATAGCCACACCCTACTCAGTTGCACTTAACTGGATTAAACATCAAGGAAAAATAGTGAAATTAAAAAGTCATATCGCCTTGGCCTCAAGACATTGTGTGGGGCTGCGGGCACATCCATTCTTTGGGAAGGCAGTTGCTGTGGAACAGCAGAGTTCTGTGGACTCTGCTCTGGAGTATTTTGTGGCAGAGCCCATAGGATAAAGCCTTTACTTTTATTTGAATCTACAGTGGCTTCCATTGGCAGAGCAACTACAAGGGGAAATAAATGGTGGTCAGAAAAATAACAGCAGCGTTTGACTGCGTAGCAGGATGGATGTGGTTGTGGTACGTTCCCCTTGAAACACAAAGTGCAGTTATTTTAGCATCAGCCAGACATTCCCTGGAAGCTCATATCTTCCTTGGGTATCATGTGAAGAGTGATTCATTGAACATAATACATGATTTATTGATGCAGGGCAGCATGTTTAATACCTGGAAGCCAATGTGGGTTGTGCTCTTAGAAGATGGAATCGAATTCTACAAGCGGAAGGCTGATAACAGTCCCAAAGGGATGATCCCATTAAAAGGAAGCTCTATTCACAGCCCATGCCAAGATTTTGGCAAAAGAATGGTAAGTATTTTTTTTATAAAAAGAATTGAAATTATACTTATACTTCCGGAAGCACTGTAAAAGCAAAAGGTTGATGACTGCAAATTCCTTGCACTCATCCTACTGGTGATTCTCACTTGCCTTAGGAAGTCACAAGCAGGCTTGGAATTGTATGCTATTTGAATTCAGGACACTTCAAGAGGACTAATTGAGAAAGCATTTGGGGGTTGATTGGTTGGTTTTTATTAAACTCCTGAGTCTCTCAGAGAACAGAACTAAGTTTTATGGGTGTGAAGATATTTTGCAGCTGAATGGCAACAACTCCTATATTAAATATAAATCTAATTGCCGCAGAATAAAGCTGGGGAAAAGTATTTTGTGAGCAGGAGAAGCATTTATTTACTGTCAAGGTACAACAACTGGCTTGCTCAGACAGTAAGGAGATTAAAAAAATGCCGTGACACACATATTTTGTTACAGGGCTCCTGAAAAATAGTTGTTGGTAAAACAGGATTTCTCATATGAGCACAGAATCATGTCATTAGTCATTTACTATTTTGTCAACTCAGTTTCATCAAATAGGTATCACATCCCCAAGAATTCCTCTGACAAAGGGGATCCCCCAGAATCTGGAGTGTTCTCCTCCCACAGTTTAAAGAAATTTACCACAGGGATGCCTGACTAAAGACAGAAGTCTCTGTGAGGGTATTAGAAAAATAGAAAGTGTGAGAGACTGCTGAGACAGTGAACTTTACTTTTTCATATGAGTAAAGAGAGGATGATGAACCTGTCCTTAGGTTTTGTAGTACATGGAATCAGGATCCCTTGTTTCAGATTTGGACCTGCTGGCTTTGCTTTTTCCTTCTTTTCTTTCTTCCCTTTCCTTTTTTTGGGAGGAGGGTGACAGGGTGGTGGTGGTGTTGGGTTTTTTTGTTGCAGAACCCATATTTATATGAAAAAAAACCCTCCTTGATTCTTACTAAGTCTTTTTAGACTTACATCTGTCAAGAGAAAGGGTCTGTTAACTTCCAAGCTGTCTTTGAGAAAGTATAGAAAAAGGATGGGGCAGAGAATAAAGATTGCTGTTAATTGTGTGCTGATTATCTTATTAACAAGCCTCAGCACAATACTCCTTACTCCACACATGAGGAACGAAGGGTACTGTGTTCAAGAGTACCACAGACCTATGTTATAATGGTTGAAATTAAGTTTTCCTCACCAAGCATTCTTTTCCAAACAGTTTTGTATTGGGTTTTGGTTTTTTCCTTTAACTCCCAGAAAGGCACTGCCATCAATATTGTTTCATAGTAGTTGCTTGAAAATGTCAGTGACATATTTATAATAAAGGAAAAATAATTCACCAGCATATATGCATTCAACAAAGTAGGCATAGAGGTCTGAAGTATCTGATGTCTGCTGAAGGCAGAGTGAGAGAGATCCTCACCTGCCCAAAGGGTTCCTCTGGGATGTACCAGTCTCCAGAAGGTGCCTTGTATCTGTATGGAAGGGTGATAGTTGCTGAGGATCATTCCTTTGGCGGCACTGAGTTTTTATGTTATGCTTCATTTTACATTAGGTGTTTACATAATGAGCTTTACATTATGTTTCATTTTAGTTCCTGGGGTCTTTTCTGAGGAATGATAAAGACAAAGAGAGACCCAGGGTTGAGGCATCCAAAATAGCTTTTCATAAATGAGATTTGCTGCAGGGTT
Source organism: Rhabdornis inornatus (assembly GCA_013397075.1). Taxonomy (NCBI): domain Eukaryota; kingdom Metazoa; phylum Chordata; class Aves; order Passeriformes; family Rhabdornithidae; genus Rhabdornis; species Rhabdornis inornatus. The sequence continues at coordinate 65,213 of VWZS01001821.1, read as the reverse complement.
TGCTGAAGTCAGTGGAAACAATCCAAACTACTTTAGCAGGCATTGGAGCAGATCCTCCATATTGAGGGGGTGAGATTGTTCTGCAAGTCCATAGACCAGTCCATAGCCCTGGAGATGGATTTTCTCTTAAAATTTGCATTGTTCAAATAATCAAAAATTGAACATTCATATGAGCAAAGCTATCACCAGGATTGTTCTTACAGGTAGTCACTGCCCAATATGATTAAACCTAAGTTTCTACATGTATTCCTTGAAAAAGTAGTATTTTTATTTTTGCATCATACATTTTACAGCTTTACTGTAGTGCTGAATTTAATGTCTCTGCATTCTGTTCTGGCTTCTCACTGGTTATGTGTCAAAGCATACAGTTATTCCTCTTATGGGAATTATTCTGGTTCCTAAATTTATACAGCTAGAAATTAAAGTGTATTTTTAGGACAGGAATTCTGTATGCTGAATAGTGGGATAATTCTCATTGGGTCAGTTTTACATACAGTCTCATTTGTCTGGGCTCAGTTTGGAGCAGGGACTATTGGGCTACAAGCAAACTTCTATATTTTTCTGGTTGAATTTTAGAATCAGCTTGTGTATCTGCACCAGGACGTTGATCTGCACCAGGACCTTGTTTGAAAGCTCAGAGCACATCACCAACATGTTTTGTTTACTACATCAATTGCCAAATGCAGGTGCTGAGGGAAAGAAGCGATCTTGGATTTGTTAAGCACAGATAAAGGCTGTTCAGAAGGGGCTGCAACTGCATATTTTGAGATTATATTTCAAAATGCATTCACCACTGTTCACTGTCCTTGATTTGAGTGATCATTGTTTAATGTAACATAAATTCTGATATTCTTCAGCTTTTTCCATTTTCCCTATGGTTTCTTGTGGATAGCATTATCGTGTTTGATTGCTCATAGTTAGATTCATCTCTCCCAGTTTAAACTATCTAAAATGTTGGTATTTAGTTTAGTCTAATGGTGTAATTTTCTCAAAAACACAACCAGATATACATCATTAGAGGAATGGAGACTCAACCTCTTTACCAATTTCAGAGGAAGCCTGGAAGTCTATCTAGCTTACTGGCTAACTTTATAAATGCTAAAAAGAAAGGGCTTTGACAATCTTCTCTGCATGCTGAAAATGAAAACTCTTTAGCATTTCACTATATGTTGCTTCTCAGCTCTTTGAGAAGGCTAATTTTTTCCTTTGGTAATAAATCTTGTCAATGCTTTGGTATTTCATTCTGTCAATCTGGAGTGTTAGCTTGACTGTTGAATATTGGGATTTGGATAGATCTGTCTGTTTGGTTTTCTTATGCACTGTGCATTGATTTTCAGTATGTAGGTCTTTCCTGCATAACTGAAAAGGTGAGTATTGCTGGAAATATGAACAGTATCAGATAAGAAAAGGTTACTTTTCTGTCTGAGATGGATTTTTGAGGGCTCATTTGCTTTATAAGTTTGAAATGTATCTTCCATGAAATTCAGTTGAACTTCTGCACAATTTCAGGGTGTCAGAATTTTTCCTGTTGGCCATAGTTTGGAAAATGGTTGTGAGGGATATTCAGAAATGTATCATTTACAAACATGGGCTTCAGCAGACTCATTCAGTGTGTTGATTTCACTGATGTAAATTTGCTGGTCTTTGACAGTAGCCTTTGCTTTCCTTGCTCTCATCAAGTCGTGCTGTTGGCTTGTGGCTTAGCTTGGCATTTTTAGACACCTGCTGAGTCAGAACCTGTGATATTTGTTATAACACAGCTACAGAAAAAATTAGTGTCACTCATGGGGAACTATATTTTAGAGGAAGTGGAAACCTGCGTAATTACATCCAGATTTTCCATCTAGAAGATCACTGGATGGAAATGAGTTCAAACAGTGTGAACTTTGTTGGATGGTTTTGGGGGGTTGTTTTTTTGTTTTGTTTTATTTTGTTTTTCAGGTTGTTGTTATTTTTTCTGTTTACAACTACCTCTAGAGGACTGATTCTCATTTTTGGGAAATACAGTCTTTCCATTGTTGCTAGTGTGTTTAGATAGATGATCCTAAGGTGTAGCCAAGGGTTAGATGTATCATCATCCCTACTTAGCCATTAAAGGTTTACTAGTCTGCAAATATAATCAGGTGCTCTCCAGTGTATGACCTTTTTTGCCCTTGTGAGTCAGTAGCTGAAAATGATTTATTGAATATGGGATATGAATTGAATATGATGTATTGAATATGGGGTATTTTTCCTCCTTCAGACTGTTCACGTGTCACTAAACATTAAAACAAATTTACATCCATTGTAAGCCTGCAGGGGCTGGATGCTTCTGATGCCTTAGGATTTTAACTCTTGTATTTTTCAAATCCTGCACTGCTTTACTATATAACTCTAAAACTTCATGTAGAGTGTTAGCTATTGCCTTCACTTTTTGGTCAGATAAAATGATTCCTCTAGGCCTGAAGCTCAAGGACACCTCACTGTCTCAGACCCTGAAAGTGTAAACAAAAGTGAGTTGGGGTGGGGGAAAGCAAGCTGGGGGTATACAACTTCATTATCTGAAGCTGTAATTGGAAGATTAATCCCTGATATGTAAATGGACCAAACTTATATCTGGCTGTAAAACTCGTGACCATTGTCTTCTAACTGCCCAAGGTGTACCTAGTGAAGGGCCTAAATAAATACTCGCTTCTACTCTCTTAACCTTGTCCAGCCTCTGTTCTAGGTAGCCACTCCAAGGAATCACTTCAGCCTTTCAGCTGTGCTGAACTTCCCAGCAGAAGTTAGAATCAGCAGCTATACTGGGGCCACACACCTTGGATGTGCTGATGATGTCAGGATCAGTCACAATGAAGTAACAAAAGGATTCAGTTATGTGCAGTACTTGTCCATGGTTTTCTTCAGGGTTTCTATAATTTTACTGTGTCTCTAAGGCACTTTCCATAGTCCTTAGGCATAGGTGGGCTGTATGTTGTGGTACTAGCTCAATTGGGCCCAACTGGCTACACCAAAGTAACTTAAAAAAAAAACCCCTCCCATAATTTATCATTCCAGTTTGTCTTCAAGCTCACTGTGGCCAAGCAGCAGGACCACTTTTTTCAAGCTGCCTACCTGGAGGAGAGAGATGCCTGGGTGCGGGATATCAAGAAAGCAATTCATTGCATAGATGGAGGCCAAAGGTTTGCCAGAAAATCCACAAGAAAGTCTATCAGATTGCCTGAAACAATCAATCTGAGGTTTGTTCTCATAGCTCTGCCCCCCCATTTACTTCCATCTGCAGTCAGTGTGTCAGACATGTAACCTTGGTCAGGAAGAACAATGAGCCTGTCTGTCCATGGATTCTCTCACAGCCCTTTCTACATGACTAAAAATTTCAGTTTGTACAATGTGTCAGAAATGAGCTAGCAATCAGAACGGGTAAGCTCTTTTTTATTAATACTATCATTTACCAAAACATGCTTATTTATTAAAGGGTTTTGCTAATAAAAAGATTTCTGGGCATACTGCAGTGCAAGAGGATACCAAAGTGTGACTCTTCCAGGAGAAGCATTGTATACCATAAATCAATTATTGCAAAAATATTTTAGACCTTTCGTTTGCTCTCCAAAGAAGAAATGCTGATGTTAGCCTAGTTTTTGGATGGTGAGGGGACTGTAATGCCTGGCAAAGAACATGAAACTGGCAAAGGGAGAAGATAAAGGGAAGCAATCTGTTAGTACTTTTAAAAATCAAGGATGACTTATTTTCTGTCTCTGAGCTGTAAATACCAAGATAAAAATGAACCTGGAGTGTTCTTATAAGACAGCAAAACCGCACAGGGCCAGGATCATCTGAGAGCATGCAGGCTTTGGGATTGGGACAGGTTTTCTGCTCAGCCCAGGACCTTTGGGTGAATACAGAGCACAGCAGTGAACCCTCCTACGGGGGCTGTGGGGCCCTGTGAAGGTGCCTCAGCAGTGCGTGTTTCTCTCTTCACACTACAGTCACCACAAGTAGTTGCACTTGCAAAATAAGGAGATGTGGTGAGCCCTTTGTGCCCTCCACCCTCTGCTCCCACAGCTGTGAGGTAATGCAGTGAGACCTCCACGCTTTGTAACTTGAATTTTTCAGGAGATGTAGGAGATGAAACTTAGCCATGTTACAGCTCTGCAGGGAGCCATGTGCCAACAAAGCACAAAGCCCCCATGAATGACAATGACATTATTGTACAAACTGGCAAAACCTTTTTATTTGCTAACAGTTTCTATGGTTCTTTTCATGCACAGTGCTTTGTACCTCTCAATGAAAGATCCTGAAAAGGGAATAAAGGAGTTGAAGCTGGAAAAAGATAAAAGAGTGTTCAATCACTGCTTTACAGGTAAGGAGCTCCTGTCCCTCTATTCCATACAATAAAGGGGGCATAGAGTTATAAAACTAAAGAGATGAAACAGCTCTAAGCTCTGTTGAGCACAGAGAAGTTTGATGTTTTCTTGACTAACCAAGGAGATGCTCAAAGGATGTATCTTGCAAAAGTATTCAGTTAGGGCCATGGTAGACAAAGGAGAAGGATGAAATTTTACCAATGTCAGAAAGATTGAAGTAATCTTTTGAGTAGATTGTAGTGTGAAACACTTAAGTACAGAAGAATTCTTCCACTCTGAACTTTTCACCACCGAATGGTGTCCCATTGTAATTCCTGTTTCTCTCCAAGTCAAATCTGAGCTTGTGCTCAAAATCACATTGACATAGCACTTTAGGACATTGTTTAGTGGTGGACAGGGCAGTGTTGGGTTAATGGTTGGACTGATGATCTTGGAAGTCTTTTCCAACCTTAGTGATTCTGTGATTCTATGAAAGTCACGGTGTTTCCAACAGCATTATGTTAGTAGCATAGCAGCCTGGAAGGCTGCCTTTTCCAGGCTTGGCTAGCCTTCATACATCCCCAATCCGTCTTTGAGGCTTCTCAGCTCAGCCCTGCATCCCCTCCCAGCTCTCTTCTCCCTCAGGAATGGTGCTTGAGAGCTGTCCTGGTCCCTGCCATCAGCTAGAAAGGCTGTGCCTCACTAGATGGCCAGGAACCTCCCTAGATTAGCTCCCCATGTTGTTGCTAAGAACATTTTTCAGGAGATTGATGAATACATGGAGTAGGCTTGTTTCCTGTGTACTTTTAGGCTTCTTCATGTCTGTCTTGGTTTGTGGCTGATATTTTGTTCCTTTGTCACCAGGCACCTGTGTGATTGACTGGCTGGTGTCCAGCAGCTCTGTCCGAAATCGCAAAGAAGGTCTCCTGCTTGCCTCTTCCCTCTTGAGTGAAGGCTACCTACAGCCTGCTGGGGATACATCCAAGGCAGCTGCTGAGGGACTGTCAGACACCCCATTCCTAGATCTCAGTGATGCCTACTATTACTTTGTGAGCATTGTATTCTGTTTTTTTTATTGTCTCAGAGTTACTGATGCTCTGCTTTTCTCATGCTTCTTGTTGGGCTTCTTAAATTCTGGAGGGAAGATCGTAAATAAAGGGAGAAATCTATCTTAGTTATCTTTTTCCTGTGATACTCAGAATGAGCCTGCTCACTTTAATAGTTGTAACCAGGACAAGATTTTTTTTTTTGCACCCTTCCAAGTGTGAATTGAGTGCTGAGACCAAGCTGGGTTTTTTTTAACTAAGACTTTGTTCCTGGTAATTGTACTGGTAACCAGAATTCAACCGTTTCCCTGTTGATTCAGTGGAAGATGAGAGTAATTCATTATCACATGGCTTCACAGTGTGGCAGAAGGTACAAACCCATTTTTGTGCAGAGCCATCTAATCTGACTCAGATGAGTGTGAGTATGCACACACATAGCTTGCTTGTGAGCAAAGAAGTAAAAGTTTTTAATATCCCCCAGTAACCTGTCCTGGGTGCCATACCCAGCCTGCTGCATTTATTACTTCATATTCTGTGAACTGATTTGAAGAACTTGAAGTATCACAGTCAAATACTCTTTGAAAGATATTTGGCTTACGGATTTACACTAACAAAAATGTATGCCTTCTATAAATTGAAAACAAGTACATTTGTATTACAATTCTGTTTATATTTACCATATGGAATCACTTGGCTTCAGCAAAATTACTTTCCCACTACTCATTTGTTTTCCTAAATGTGTTTGTGCTAGGTGGACTTTACCTGTTCAGCAGAGACACTGCTGGTAAAGGCAGCCTTGTGGCCTCCTGGGATGCTTCTTGTAGCAGCCCATGTGTACCTGCTTGCTTTTGGATTATTTCTAGTTTGATTCAATACCAATGTGGTGTGAGGAGGCCACAGCAAGTCAATGTCTGACTTGGTATCATAGAAGTGTAGTCCCACCTCACACTGAAATGTGTCCATGGTGATTTGTAAAGCTCCTCAACTTCACTGGGAGGCTTTTCCAGTAAAAGGTTAGATTATTTAACCATAACCATAACAACAACAATAACAATAGTAGTAGTAATAATAATAATAATAATAATAATAATAATAATAATAATAATAATAATATTTTCTTTGGGGTGGCAAAAAACAGGGCAGAGGGAAGCCAAAAGAAGCCAGATTTGTACACGGTACATGTACATAAGCATGCAGCAACTGTGTAACTTCTGTAACATTTCTCTTTCGGTCTTGCAGCCAGACAGTGGATTCTTCTGTGAGGGGTATTCCAGTGATGATGATGTGGTCCTAAAAGAAGAATTCAGAGGCACAATTGTCAAACAAGGATGTTTGCTGAAACAGGTTGGTATTGCCTATGTTCCATCCTGTCACTAGGATGATGTTACATGGGTGCAAGATTATTCTTTTGCACTTTAAAACTTAAGGTAAGAGAGAAACTACCCTATGGCATTTCCACACTTGGCAGGTTTCATCTCTGTCCCTCTTGCCTTTGCACAAGGAATACTTGCTGCAGCATGGCAGCAGGACTCTGGACAAATACTGTAAGGTTTATTGCTCTTACCACAAAATAAAACAGTTGATAGCTTTAATTAAGAAAGAGTCCTATCACAGAAGATGTGACAAGTCATTGGTACAATGCAAAACTGAACTCAAGTTAAAAAGCTGCCACTCTTGTGTCCCTCTGGACACACAACTGGTCTCAGTTGCCAGTTTTCATGGACTTTTTCAGCATGCTTGAGCAAAGGTGTTGTTTCAGTCACTAATGTTTGATGTGTAAGACAGAAGATAACTGGACACCTTCCTTTCCAGCACAACTTTAAGCAATACCATGAATGTCATGTTTCCAAGGCCATTGCAAGGAGATACTAGTGAACTGAAGGCAAAATCAGGATTCTTCAATGAATAACATGGGTCAGGTGGAAGGGACCTGCAGCAATCCTCTGGTCCAACAGCCTGATCACTTCAGGGCTGACCAAGGGTTAAAGCACATTGTTAAGGGCTTTGTTGTCCAAAAGCTCCTTACACATTTACAGACATGGTGCATTGACCACCTCTCTAGGTAGCTTGTTACAGTGTTGGACCACCCTCCCCAAAGAAATGTTTCCTAATATTGAGTCTGAACCTGCACTGTTAAAAGAGTCCTTGAGGGCCTAAGAACTTTTTGGTGGTGCTCACATGCATTTCTCTTGTTTAATCAGTTTACTCAAAAACAATGGAAGAAATCAGACCCACGCCTTGCTGCTCTTTTACTCTGTCGTGTTCATATCCCCCTAGTTATTAAGAGCTTCTGTGCAAACAGTAGCTAATTGAGAAACTTGTATTTTGAAATGCCAGAGGAAGTGATTCATGAGAATCTTCCACCAGTGTTAGTTTGCGCTTGGTCACCCTCAGCGAGTTGTGGGTCATTGCTTGGAAAGGTCACTGCTTCTGCTGAAAACGCTTTTAGTTCTAAACCTTCCACACCCATCTTTCTCAGTTATGAAGATGGGCCACGAGGCACCTACATCCATATTTCTGCCTGAGCTTCTCAGCCATGAGCCCTCCAGGGTGTTTAAGCTAGATAAGCTTTTTTTTTTGTTGTTATCTTTGCAGGGACAGAAAGACTTTCAGCTCATCCTTGCCAATAATGCAAGGTACCTTCCTGCAAGGCACTTTGCAGCTATGTTTTCTAGCAAGCAGTTAAACCCAGCTCTCAGAGATCTCACATGAATGTCATAACTGCCAGACTGTGTGATACATTTAGGGGAATCTCCCATGTTGAAGCTCCTTTGCTTTGCACAAAAAAAAAAAAAAAGAAAAAAAAAAAGAAAAAGAAAAGAAAAAGTGGTTTGATAGTCCAGTTCATATGCAAAAGATTGGAATGTAGAAAAGGCAGATTCAAGTCCCACTTGAGTATTTCCTGTCCAGCATATTCAGGGTTTTTTCCCTTTTGTATTTGCCTGTTCTCTCATGTGTGGGTAAGATTTGCATGCAGGCAAAGCAGCTCTGTGACATTCCTGGTTTTGAATTTTCCTAGGGACATCGGAGGAAGAACTGGAAAGTGAGAAAGTTCGTTTTAAGAGATGATCCTGCATATCTTCACTATTATGATCCTGCTGGAGTAAGAGAGATTCGGTTTATTTCCCTGTTTGTTTTGAATCCAATGCCTTGTGGAAGTACCTGAATGGAGTATTTGCATGAGAATGTGACAGGGAAGATCAGGCAGGACAGTGGGTCTGTTTGTTCTTACATAGCCCAGCCATCCTCTGGGAAAGCAGAGTGAAGGATAGTTTCTGGGGCTGTCAAGTCAGGGTGGCAAGTGCCACCCAGATCTGGGAACAAGTAACACTGAACTGTATTTTCACCTCTTGTCTGTGATTAATTGGAATTAATATGTACTCTCACTTAATCAAAACAAATTAGTGCAAATGAACACAATACAGTACTTCTGCAGTTTCTATTTGAGGTATTTGACATGCCAGGCTGAGACATGGCATCCTATTTCCTGTGTATTTCTAATGGGCCTATTCCCATGCTAAATACTCTGCAGATCCTGAATTCTAAATCACAAGAGATTCCCTATTCATTTATAAGCCTTTCTCTTACCAAACCCCCAACCCTCCATGTCACACATAGACTGAAGATCCCCTGTTCTCTCAGATGAGACTTACTAAGTAAGCAAATTGTATTGTCTCCATTCTGGAAATGTAGCCACATATTAACATGCCACTGGTTTCAGAAGTGTTGCATTTCATTTTCATTTCATGTCCTCCCCAGGGAGAAGAACCACTGGGAGCAATTCACTTGAGAGGCTGTGTGGTGACAGCAGTGGAAGATATGCCAGACAGTAAGTAACATATTGAGTGAGCTCTCTAATAAGTTTTTGGTACAAGCCTCCCCCTTCCACTCTGCCTAAAATCAAAAGTGTTTTTTATTCCAAAGCAATCTATGTACCAGCAATCTATGATCCAGTAATTCTAGTAACTGGTCTCCCTCTTGTTGTCTGAATTACTGGGGAAGGGTACTGTGGTAAAGGTAGCAATAGGGAATCTTGTGTATTGTCAGTGCTTTAGGGAAGGCTGGTCAAAAGGATGACACAAACCCTGTGTTAGGATAACTGGCCCTTAGGCAAAGCAAGCTGAGTTTGATCTCTTTAGTTAATGAATTTGGGATGGAAGCTTCATGTTAGAAATGGTTATGCCAACAAATTGTTACTGTCCACCTTCTCTTCCCTCCCAAAGCTAATAGTTATGGAAACAGAAATGGTGTTGCTGCAAGGACCACGAATCATTAATTTCATGCATTCTCCTCTCCACAGGAGAGGTGGCTATCATATCCAGCAAGAAAGTTTTCTGGCATCTCAGAAAAGAAACTGATGTGTCATAAACTCAAGCCTCGTTTTCGTAGCTGGCAAGGCATGGGCAGGTTTGGGGAATATGATCTGTCTGCAGGATTGCAGATCCTTCCATGATTTGAGACCAACAAACCCAAGACTCCTTCCTGCAGGTGAAACCTGCAGAATTAAGGAGTGGTTTCTGTGAGAGAGAGACTCATCTCTTGGACCCAATATTTGTGAAGGTCTCTACAGGCTCAGCTGTAGAAAGAAAGGGGATCCCCTTAAAGGAGGAAATATAGAAAGTACAAGACTTTTTTTCTCTCACAGCTGACTTTTTTATTTTTTCTCTGTAGCCAAGAAGTATGATGTTGACAACATCCTCTTTGAAATCATCACAGCAAATGAAATCCACTATTACTTGCAAGCAGCCTCATCCACAGAGCGTACAGAGTGGATCAAAGCAATCCAGTCAGTTGCTAGGACTGGTAAATGAAGACGATCTTCTAACAAGAAGACAGACTTAAATTAAATTATTTACTCAAAACAGAATATAGCATTTCACCAACAGAAAGTAGTATCATCCCAAAGGGCTTATGTGTTGAGGTTGAGAACTGAGTGGAAGTTTCAATTCTATAGTGGGCACTAACAAACTAACATTTTTCCACTTGTGTTATGGTAATAGTTTACTAAATCATAACATAGAACATGCCATATTAGTGTGTGTTGCTTAGAGTAACCAGTCTACCTTGAGAAGGTTGTACCTATTGCCACAGCTGATAGTGGGAATCTCACCATTAACAGGGGACAGAGTCATGTCACTGACAGAGAGGACCTCAATTAATCCCCCTCTTCAGCCTGTGATGTGTTTCAGGATTTTCATATATTTCAGTCTTCTCTAGACAATTTTCACACTTTCTTCTTCACCTGATCTTGTTGCTGCTTGTTCACTTATGCAAATAATGCCACAGATATAAGGAAAAGAAGTCAACTCATTTGGAAACCTGATCCACTCCTTTGTAATCTGTCAGCATTAAAGGAGGGAAGAATACAGACAACTATGGAAACACCATGTGGAACCAAGAATAACTCCATGACAGCAGTATGAGGAAAAGTCTCTTCCCACAGTATTTAAAACACAAAGCAATCTCACTTCAAACTCCATATCACCCAATTTTAAACCTTGCCAAATTTCTCCACAAGAATCTGTCCCGGGACCATTGTTTCCCTCTATTTAGGTCTACAAAGCAGATGCTGGGTTGTCAGGTACTATACTCTTTGAATTAAGAATCTTGCAGGAGAAGGGAAAGGATGCATGGGTTGATTACTTGAACTATTGATTGAAGTGGTTTCAACTAGGTTATCCTTTTTTAAACTCCAGCAAGATCCTCAATCCTAGATTTTGTGCCTTAGTAACATAAGAGAAACCTTGTGCTGGTAACTGAAATAAATATTTTTATTTGATAGGGTCAGTTCACCTGATTAATTCTTGCATTTTTGTCTGACTGTATATCAAGCAAACTTCTAAGTCTTCAACTCTCAGGAGGAGTTGAAAATCAAGTTAATGTCAGATTATGCATGTAGGCTGTTCCTGGTACAGACTGATGTTTTAGTGAAGGAAACTTCAAAATCTTTAAAGTTCTGTTCATAGATCTAATAAGATACCTTATCCTTAAGAATTCTTATTGGGATCTATTCCATCTAAAAATAAATGCGGAGCTAAAGCTTCTCGTCAGTTGTACTTAATTATACCTGTAGCTGAGCTAATGAGCCTGAATCCCTGTTGCCTTGCATTACTTATCCCAAAGAAAACAGCCTTGAAGGAGCAGCAGGCTGAGACATTGCACCATCATGTCCACTTAAGTTGGCCAACAGAAATCAGCTTCTGGCAGGCATTTCCTGTCTCTCATGCAAGCTAACTGGATCGTTGAAGTCTGATGTGTCATTCTGAGGAAGGAAGACTCATGGTAAAAAGACCCACTGTTTGTTCAGCCTGCTTTCTTGATAACTGCTGCATGTTGCTTCTTATTTTTGCTTTTAGGACTCACTAACCCCAAAATACCCAAGGGTACAGGAAAAGAGAAAAAAAACCACCCCACACAAATAAACAACAGAAACTTACTAGCTTACCAAAGGAGGGACGTGACTGCCACAATTTAATAAAACTAAAATGTTTTACCAGTCTATGACCTTACAATATTAACTTGTGCCCCGTCCAAGGTATGGCTGCCCACCTATGAATGGTGTTTTCTCAGGCAGAGTATGATAGTCAGTGTATTTATGGAAGAGTTCTTATGTTTGTACCATGCTATATTGATGGGGTCTGTAATCTCGTAGGTAGTGTTTCAAAAGACACATTTCAAGGGTTTGTAGGTGCCTCTGCTTCTTGGCAGCAGTGAGAAGATCTTATCCAAGGGAATTCAGTATTAAAAAGCAACTACATGTCTATCAGAGATGATGAGGCCAGCCCAGTAACTCAGAAGGCATGGAAGAGGCACAGATCCTGAATACTGGCACAAAGAGAGCTTTGTGCAAGGAACTACTAAACAAAAGGGAGGAAACAGAAGAGCAGACCTACACATGACACGCTTCCTCTAACTTTCACCCTCTAACTATTTAAATCACACTTCTACTACACCCTCAGCAATTACTACATTAACATCAGTTCTTTTTTTACTTATAAAAAAGAACTGGTCCAAAGGACAGTAAAATAAACCATTGTGGATAAGGATTTATTTATAATCTTCAGTCATTAAAACACTTGTACAACATAATCTCATTTAAACATCTTCTTAAGTTCATCTTCGTCTTGCCACAACTTGCATTGAGAAATTTTCCCTCCCCTGGAACACTGCCTACGTGCTTACTACAGTCAGGGTCAGATTTTTGGGAATGTTGACTAGCCACCCATAAAAACACCCACATAGACACAGCACTCCTACTTTAAAATGAAGTTTAAAAGAAAACTGTATGAAGCAAACCACAAACACAGATGCTGAAAAAATAATAACCCCAGCCCAACAAGCTTTCAGCTACAGGTGTTAGTACTTCTTATAATCCAACAGACAACACATATGGAGGTAGTTTGTACTTAATATGTCTCTAGCATTTTTTTCAAAGAGCTGTTTACTTTCTCTGCCCTACAACTTTCTTCTGAAGGGTAAGGTGATATAACTGTTGCTAAGTGTAGTTATTTTGGTGCTTTTCCTTGCAGTGTGCTGTCTTTGCTTTTTATTTGAAAGAATAGTTAACAGGAAGTGTGAAAGGTCTACTGAAAATGTGTTTTAGTAATAGAACAGTTTACTTAGTAATATTTAATAAAAATTTGTTCATAAAGACAAAAAAACTCGTTAAGGCCTCTGAGGTATCAAAAATTTACTGTCAAACCTCTCTTTTAGAAAAAAAGTTTTTATTTTCATTTCTTCTCGCAATATTATATGTAATTCTTCAATGTAGTAGTAACTCTTCTGTCTTTGGCTTAGAGTTCACTTTACCACAAATGTTAAACACCTATTTTTACCCCCTAATTTGTTCTCAAATATTTGAGAAGTTATTTTAAGTTTAAACTACTTGCTTCACAGGGCTCTCAATCAGTGCTTTTCACTGTTTGAAGTGTTCCTCCATTTGTTCTGAGTTCATGCTTGGGCAACACTGAAATCCAGAAAAAATTTCTTTAAATAATGTTTTTGGTAGGGGCCAGAAACATTTAAGTACGGTGAGAGTTTTTGGGGGAGGGCAGTGGAGTGGGAATGGGTTGGGTTTTTTGGTTGTATTTTTTCAGTTTGTGCCTTTTAAAACTGTAGGAGACTATAGGAGGAACTTGAAAAAGCACAAAGAGTAGGTAAGAGTCCTCTGCAGGTTGTTGGTATTTCTGTGCGTGCCTTCAGTTTGTGTTTCTAAAAGTGCACGTATTTTTTGTTCGTGAATTGTGATCTTCTCATTGTTGTATAGAGATTTTTCTGTGCTGAAGGTGAAATCTCACTGAAAACAAGGTTCTTCTTTTGTTGTTACTCATCAGACTTCTTGAAATAGAACTTCTTATTTGGCTTCAAAAGAAAGGTTGGGAGGGGGGGTTTTTGATTAGAACATAGCACTTCCTGCTTTGCATTTAGAACCAAAACTGTGGCTTTCCATACTTCACTTCTCGTTCTTGTAGATTGCTTAATTTTGTTTCCTTCCAGTGTGGTAAAAGGGAGACTAAGACTGTATGAAAAGTGGGCAAAATGTTGCTTTTCATGCTTCATTTTCTTTCCCTGTAAAATGTAACGGGCGACAGTAAAACCTTTCACTTTCCTGCAGGGACTCGGCCTTCTTTTAAGAGGGCAATGTCTTTTCCCTCCTTTTCTTCAACTCATTAAAAGATGACTGAGCAGGAGGGAAGAAAATAATCAAAGGGAAATGCTGATAAAACTGATGAAATTTTGCTCCCATCACTTGAAAGGGAGCGAGGTTATGTTAGTATTTTTAAAAATTTGCCTTCATTATGTCTTTCAACAAAATTTTGAGTATTAATAAAACTGAGTGATCAAGGGAGAGTAAAGAGACCTGACTGGTTTAATTAAAAAATCCCAAACAACTAGACACCCTAATCTTCCTACATCCTCAAACTGATATAAAAAGGACATTTAGAACTCTCAGAGTATTCCCATTAGCCCCTCTCTCTTCATCAATTATACTAGAACAGCCTGTTGCAGACTAATAGAGTATCAGTTATGTAAATCAGTGTATGATCAGTCTTTTCATGTACCTGCTTCCATATCATAAGGAAATGGTTTTGACATTCTGAAAATCCTTTCTTAATCACCAAAGTATATCAAAAGAAAATCAAGAAACCATTACTTCTGCTATATCTGCATGTAGGTATCCTGCTTTTGAAAGCTTAAGTTGCTGTGTTTCCCAAGTACATGATGGTTAAAGTACCATAACAAAATCAATGCACATGTGTGAGATATTTTTGAATAACAGGAAGAGTTCTTTAGATCAGGCTTTTAACACTCTTACGTAGTTTCTTTCCTAAAAGGAAGCATTTCAATGATTCTCGTATACAACTGGTAAAATAAGGTCAGTTTGGGTTTAATTAATATTTTTACTTAAAGTAATGGTTTCTTTCCCAAGTTGTATCTTCAATTTTCCCTTTTTTCTCTTCTGCCCTCCTCCATATCCTTCTTCTTATAACTATTTTGACCTAAACATCCTAAAAGACAGCTTGTGTTTCTGCTTTTAGGCATCATAGAGTGGATCTTGGATGAGAAAACATAAATGCCTGGTGTCATTTTAGTATTGCTACAACATACCATGTGTTCTTTAGTCACCCCCTTAAAACAGTAAAAACTTCCTGTCATCTCCTCATACTTGTGAGCTGTACATAGGTATGTAGTTGCTCTGTGGGTATTGGGTCCCTGTTTGGGCAGGTCCCTAGTGTTGATATCTCTAAGTACACACATTGATGATCTGCGTGTTAAAATTACTTTAAAGAGCAGTACAACTTAGTGAAACAAATTGTCTACAGACTGGTGATGTTCAAAATTAAAGGTGCATTAGAAAAGCCAATTTAGTTTGGTTAGCCACACCAGGTGACTTCAGGCACATTTTTGTCATTGGCTATGCTGTTAAATGGCTATATAGTGTACCTGGTGAAACCTAGCAGTTAGGATATCCCAGATATATTTGTTCACTGCTCTTGTTCTTTAGCAATGTAATGGATAGCAAGTAGTGGAAATTATTGAAAATATTCCTTCAATGGAACAGACAAGTAAAGCTCTTATGGAGAATTGCAATGTTTCATTTATTAGTTGCTAGATACTGCTGAAAAAAAACAACAACAACTTTGTCTTTCTCAACTTTTCCTTTTCCCAGATAAGGATTAAAGGCTTAAGGTGGCTGGTTTGTTTGATTGAAGTTTCCTCTCTCTGTTCCCGCCTTGCTCAACCTATACCTTCAGTTCAAGTCTTCGAGCTGAATCTTCCAATAGCTGGCAGCATCTTTTGGTTTTGGCATTCTGAAACCACAGAAATGTTTAAAAGCAGTAGCTGGAGCTATGACTGATACATTATCTCATGGCCACTGGTGTCCTGTGGCATCTGGAGAAACTTTTGTGTATAGCTCTGTCTGGTATCTCAGCAACGAAACACTCCATGCAGTCAGCACCCCTGGATTGGTAAACAGCAGCTCCTTTCCTTCTTAAGGTTTTCAAGGACTGTGCATTAAAACCAACATGTGCAGTTTTAACAACATTTTTAAATGGGCGTCAAAACCAGCTAATGTTGTACCTAATTTGCATGCTCTAGCAGGCTGAGTTTTATTCCCCTCTGGCTTTGTAAATCCATAGTTGCTGGGCATGGATTGGCAGTGCTGGACAGGGTGATTCTGAGGAGTTGGGGGAGACTGCAGCAAACTGTGCCAGTATGTAGAATTATCCTCTTGGGTTTCATCCTGGTAGGTCCTCCAGGATCTCTGAGGTTGCAGTCCATCACCTCCCTCCTTCATGACTTTCAACCCACCAGTTGTATCTTCAGTTCTCTGGTTTACCAGAATACCAGAAGTGGGTCTAGCCCTTAGCACTAAGGCCTGAATCCCTCCTGGCCCCTAACACTCAATTATTAGCATTGTGCTGATCAGAAGCTGCTGCTGACTTAAGGTGTTAAATGCAGCAAGTAATTTCTTCTATGGTTTTGGAGATAGACTTTTCTGAACAAGCAAATATGGTGAAAAACAACCGCCAAGTGTCAACATGCCCTTGGGAACCCAATATACCTCATCCCAAGTTCATCTGGAGGGAAAGTAAAAAAAATAACATCACCTCTACCTAAGTCCTCCCAGCTGTATGCTTTTGTTGTCTTCCTATCAGCTCTGGTGGGCTGAAACAGCTGATCCCAGTCCTGAGCTCAACTGTTCTGTCTTCAGTTGGGATAACTTTGTCACTTGGTACCCTCCAAAGATGATCAGGATAAACACATGACTGTCTGCATGTTTCTGCCTATTGGCAGAAACACTTGACAAAATTAGCCCTGAAATTTGAGTGGTCTGATTACAAAGTCTGTGGTGATTAAATATCTCATGCATGCTTTTTCATTTAGTCTATTAATGGCAATGGCCCAAAGCCACATCCTGCACCATGATGAAATAAAGCCACACAGTTGCTTAAAAAATGGAGCACTACAACAGTGAGTAGTTGCAAGGAGGGTTCTAACACCAATAAGTGTTACTGAAAACACCACAGGTGGTTTTGGAGATGCAGAAATAAAATGCTAACCTGGGGGTCCCTCCAGCTGAGCTTCAGTGCTGGTCTTTTTGATGTCCAGCTGTGCAGCAGCTCACAGGGTTTTGTGCAGGAGGGAAGCCTTTTCTCCTCACAGAAGCCTGGCTGGTTTAAGGCCTTGTTGCATAGTTGAGTTGTGTGGGCAGAAAATATTTGCAAACACCTCTGCACAAACTTCATGTGCTTTCTCCAAAGGGCTCTGTATCCTAGCAAAGCCAGGTGGGTAGGAAGGTGAAAGGCAAGAATGATAGGTGGCTAATGGGAAGCCGAAGCCTGGGTGACAGATACCTCCAGCATGTTTCTGTAGCTGACACGTTCCAAGTGTCAGGGGCATAAAAATGGCATGGGAATGCAGTGGGAAGGTCGGTGGGGCTTGCAGAAGTAGAACTTTGCACTTGAGCAAAAATGTGGTAGGAAGTAAGCACTGGAGCAGAAAATGGGTTTCACCAGCCCCCAAGGTGTGAGGGTAGCTGATGCGTGCCCTGGGTGGTGTGGGCTTTACACGTGTGGTCTTAGCTGCTGAGGATACTCTCTGGGGAAGGACACCCACATATGAGTGCTACTTCAGGCATTAGTACAATGTTTCTATTTCTGGCATTTCAGTGGCTTTTGTTAGCAGGTAGAAGGGGCAAGAGATGTGCCCCAACCAGGTGGTGCAAGGAGTGCACCACTGAATGCTGCTGGGGTCTTTCTAAAGGGAAGAGAAGACATCCATCCTGCAGCAGAGGTGGGAGGCTGAGTAGATGGTGCAGGGGCAGAGAGGAGTAGATCAGATTACCAGAATCGATGTAATGAAATCTCCAGGGGGAATTAAAACCCTTAAAGGAAGCACACAGAGCAGGGAGAGGAAGAAAACTTGGTTTTTATGAGAATTTGTACTTAAATACTTTTTTTTTCTCAGTAATAGCTTTTTCACAAGAAATTTATACCACTGTTACTTCAGCTTTAAAGATGCAAGCCTTGTGTAATTGCATGGCTGCATGTTTAACTCCTTGTGTTTAAAGAGGCACAGCCTCTTTAACCTGATCTGAGCAGAGCAGAGACACAACAGATACTGGGGATTCTTAATGCTCATTTGAGAATGGGGAAAAGCTGCACCTAAGTGTGAAGTAACTGTTTTAGGATTCATACCTGAATATTATTCTATTCACAAGCTCTATCCTGAGACAAATGCATGAGAACTTACAGCATAGGGGCATGAAAGGAGCAGGAATAGGGGATAAATGCCAGGGAGTTACAGACTGGAGGTAACAGGAGGCTGGATGAGAAAGGTGAGGTTGTCCCTCACCTCATCCATTATTGTACAGTTCCTCTATGTTATGATTTTAAAAATTGGGCAGTTTTGAGGTGATGAGAATGTACTGCTAGTATTGTTTTCTTCTTGATTAACTTAGATGCGCTTTTGGCACTTCTAGCTCTCTTAAGTCAGGGTAACACATGCTGTGAACAGGGAGTGAAGCAGTACCTTCATGGTACTTGGGTGTGGCTTTTTGTTTTGTTTTTTTATTTTTTTAATTTGAGCTAACTAGATATAATCTTGGAGTAGAATAGCTAACAATAGCGGAAGCAGTGTTTGCAATTCATTTATCTTTATGCTACATCCTCTATGTTTAGGAATGCTCTCTACTCTTGAGTTACGCTTGTTGGAGGTTAGGTTGTTTTTTTTTTTCTCGGGGAATTTTCTCTCATCTGTTAATAATTTGGAGGGAAGGGAATCGTATTTTCCATTCCAAGGGAGGTTGCTGCCTTCCTTGGCAGACACCTGTCCTTAAAGCCAGGACATACTTCAGTCATGTTTGGCAGCAGGTTGACAGCAGAAGCTTCAGTGAATTTTGGGTACTACATCTTTTTTGATAATGTAGTAGTTGTCCCACAAGAACAGTGGGCAAAGGGAGATTTTTAAAACCTAGTGCAACGGGGCCTTGATCCTACAACTAAGACTTACCTACAAGGAAAAAATGACAAAAGATGTGTGATAAAGATCATCCAGTCATTGCATTGCATAATGATGACAAAGATGTCTAAATAAGTTATGCTCCTCATGATTTAGAAAAGGTACCAGTGGTTATTGCATGAAAACCTGTTCAAATGGAGGGCATGGGCTGAGGAAAGTGGACTAGTTTTGAGGGAATCTAATGAATACTCCAAACCAGAAAAAGGATCAGGTAACATTCTGTTCTTGAAAGCACTTTACAGTTGCCCATTTTACCTGGCTGATCTGTTTCATCCTTGACCTGTAGATGTGGGCATCTACAAGACAAAGCCTGTGAGCACAGACACCTACAATAAAGGGGGGTAAGAAATACTAGATATTTTCACTAAATATTCTGCAATGGTTAAATAAGTGTGAGAAAATAAAGTGAAATAGAAAACAAGTTTAAACTAATGGCTTGTTTGAACATCAGCATCCTCGGGGGAAAAAAAAAAGAAAAAAGCTACTGGATCTTAGCCCAGATGACCAGAGTCTGTATTTTCAGAGCAAAACTGCTCTGCTTAATCTACTGTTACTGGGTCCTAATAAAGGTAAGGCCTGAACCTATTTGGGGTAAACTCAGCATCTAATAGGGGCCTGACCTAGTGCCATTGAACCTCCTGCTCATGACAGGACACTTCTATCCTTACACTGTCAGAATTTGTTCTGACAATGTTAGCAGTACTTGTATAAAGGGATTTAAAAATCTAACCAAGTTTCATAAGCATGGTAGAAGTCTTTCTATAGAAAATCGGTGCCAGATTGCTGACTGAAATTTTGCAGGAATGCCTCAAGCAATGGGGATCTTCCCAGCATTTTTCCACTGATTTTATTCTTTAGTGTAAAGGAGGTAGGGAAAGGTGATATTCACAAGAGTAGTAAATTGATTTTATGATCATTTTTACATTGAGCAATATGACAGGCAGCTCCTGTTTTACTAGCATCAGTCTTTAAAGCTGGTGCCAAAAATCAGTGCTAGTAAAGCAAGGCCCGTGTGGTGGAAGATCAGCACATAGGAAAAAAAATAAGTTTCTCAATGTGTTTTAACCTATGAAAATGTATCAAGTTGTGTTACCTCATAGGGCTGACTTACTTTGTTTGAAGTAGTTAAATTTTGCTCTACTCCTTATCATGTAAATGACTGACGTGCATAGCTAATGGCTGAGAAACTGTTAGTTACCGGTCTGCTTCCACCCTGTCCTGGATCTGAGAGTCCTAATCCAAAAATTCCACAGCTGGGTAGTAGAAATTCAGCACTGCCAAGCACTAACACTTCTGTGAGTGCAAGTTCAGATCCTTGTGCAAGTGCGAGATCCTTGTGAGGATTCTGTCCCTTGAAATGCATACTGGGAATGTTCAGCTGATTCTCAGGTTGCCACTTTGTCCTCTTCTTTCTGCTGTCTGGATTTGTCCCTTCCCCCAGCTTTCCTTTATGGGCTCTCACGTGCTGCTGATAAAGCAAAGTTCATGTCATGAAGTCAAACACACCTTGGGGATTTTTGGGGGTTGGTTTTAATATAAAAATCATCTCTGCCAAAACAAAAAGTGCAAATTGAAATTATAATCAGCATATTTTTTATAGTGCAATTAAATTTATAAATATAAATACAACTGAATAGTTAGTTGTCTTTAGAATTTTACATAAAATTAATACAGTAAACTGCAAATTAAAAAAAAAGACACTAATAACTTCTTTTTTTTGAGAAGCTTTCATCATAAATTTATAACCAGTCCAAAATCATTCAAAGTCATTTTTGTAACTGCCAAACGTGTGTGCTATTGTGTGCTACTGGCAAAAGCTGTTTGAGTTGCAAGAATCAGCAGTGTTTTCTCATCTCTCAAGTTCTGCTTCCAAGATTTCTCCCCACGTGTCGACGTCCATTGGATACATGCTTTTCTCTGGCAAGCTGAATTGTGAAGGAATGTGGCTGTATTTCCCACTAAGCCATTCTTGCTTCACTTTGCTTTTCCAGTAGTTTCTCAACAATGTAATCTGGTGGAAAAACATGAAGTCAGATCTCAGAAAGGAACCAATTTAAACCGCATTCAATGTAACTAAGTTTAGCACTAGAAGAGTAGCGCTAGAAAAAGGATTTGGAATGTGCCTTTGGATATCTAGACATTAAGCCCAGGAAGGTGCAATGCTGCTGAGCAGCAGAACATGCTCCACTTCCAAATTTTCTGATCCTGCCTCAATTCTTTAGTGGTCAAGATGAAAAACTCAAACCAGGAATTCATCTTACTCCTTAAATCAGGCACTTTTCGCTTTCTGTTTAGGTTGGGACCTTTATCTTTCGTTTGGAGGCTGCCTGGATTCTTCTCTTCTGCCAGTCTTTTAGGGCAAGAAAATGTAGACTTGGTGTGTTTGTTGCTTCTATTTCAAATGCCCTCCAGAGAAAACAGACAAATCAGTGCAGGGAGTTCTGGGAATTGCTGTGCAAGGGTAGCAAGATGTATACACTGAAAGGGTAACCACGATCTGCTTGTTGCTGTGCCTCACGCTGCAATTAACTCCACTGAAACGTCAGAGTCCAGTGGCTGCTTTTGTTCCTTTTGCTGCTGCTTCTCTCTTTTCACCCCTCCAGTGTCCCCCTGCTCTTAAACACACCAGCTGAAATAAGGTGGGAGATTACCCTCTAGCTCGCCCAGAGCAATCTGTGGAACCAACTATCTGGTCTACCTGATCTACCTGATCAGGTCCTGATCTACCTCAGCTTCCAGGCGGGATTCAACAGTGAGAAATCATTCAGCATGTTCTGGAACTGAACCTGCTGCCAACTCCTCAGAGCAGTCTGTGTGTGGGGAGATTTTCTGAACAGTTTGTAAAAGCTCCTGCTCATTTCCTTGTCTATTCCCCTTTTTTTTTCCTCCTGAATGTGTGTCACCTGAGATACACTGAGACAGCACTATCCAAGGATGACATTTCAGGAAGTCATTCCTAACCAGCAGATCTATTTCCACAAAACACAACCAGCGAGCACACGCTGCCCATCGGGGTTCTGTAATCTCCTCCCTGCCAGCCCTATCTGCGGGAACGTGCGCTTTGTCCCATGCTAGGGCTTGTGCAGGATGATGGTCAGCGCTGAGGCTGTGCGGGGCAGCAGGAGGACTAATGCCGAGCCGGACAGGCTGTGTGCCGGGCAGGAAAAGGGACAGCCAGCCTTGCTTTACCTCTCAGGGTGTTTTACCAGATGTCCGTCTGCCGGGATGCGCTACCGAGTCACGCTGTCACCGCAGCTCGTCCCCCCACAGCCCTAGGACGGCTGCGCAGCGCCGATGTCATTTCCTTACACACTTCTATTGACCCTGCTAGCAGCCTCGTTAATGTCACTGCCGGTGCTCTGCCGCTGGAGGCGGATTTACCTTCCAGGAATACCCGTTCCCGCGGTCGCAGTCGATCTCCCGCTGGCAGACGGCGCGCACGGCCAGGCAGTGGTGCCGCCACAGCCGCTCGTTGCTCTCGATGGCGCGGTGCCAGCCCTTGCACGTCACGGACGCGTGGCACAAGCTCTCGACATCCAGCCCGCTGAAAATCCGGGAGCTGATCTCGGGAGGAAGGGCAGACACGAAGTCACCCAGTCCTCCCCTTCCTCCCTCGGCGCTGTCCCGGCCGGCAGCGGGCTCTGCGTCCATCCCCGTGGCCTCAGGGTGGGGAGGCGTCACCGCGGCCTCTGTGTGTGCGGGCGGCGGCCGCCGCCAGCGCTCTGGGCTGGCTGCCTGCCGGCTGCCATGGCCCCGTCGCCCGCCCCGCAGCCTGGGGCGAATTTCGGGGCGAATCCCTGCAGTTTCGGGAGCACGGAGGCGGTGCCGCCGCTCGTCACGGGGCGGCCGCGCGTCATCAGGCGGCGGCGGCGGCTCCGCTCCTGCCCCGGCGCCACCTCCGCTCCTGCCCCGGCGGCTCCGGCACACTCGAGCTGAGGCCGGCCCGGCCCCGCGGAGCCGCGGGCCTGAGGTAGCGAGGCCCGCTCGCAGGGCCGGAGCGGTTCGTGTCCGCAGCCGCGGGGTCTGCAGGGCGGTGCTGCAGCCCCGAGCCGGCGCTGCCGCGGGTGGAAGGGGCGGGGAAGGCTCGGCTCCAGCGGAGGGCGGCGAGGATGGTCGGGAGAGTGAAGCATGACTCGTAGGAGGACAGGCTGGGGGAACAGGGCCTGTTCAGCTTCGAGAAGAGGCGGCTGAGAGGCGACCTCATTCGTGAGTATAAATATTTAAAAGAAGAGTGCCAAGAGGATGGACCAGGCTGGTGCAGAACACCAGGACGAGAGGAAATGGGCAGAAACTGATGCACAGACGTTCCATCTGAATATAAGGAAGAACTCTGCTGTGCAGTGGCTGCACATGGCACAGATTGCCCAGAGAGGTTGTGGAGTGTCCCTCAGTGGAGATACTCCAGAACCATCTGGATGCAATCCCGTGCCATGTGTTCTGGGATGACCCTTCTTGAGCCGGGAAGTGGGGCACATGACTCACTGTGGTCCCATTGAACCTCACCCCTCCTGGGGTTTTTGTTTTTGCAGAGCTGAAGGGATGAGGGCAGAGCTTAGCCCTTGGTGCTTCTCTTCACAGGGTGACAGAGAAGTTCAGCTGGTCAGTGTGCTGTCTCTGCAGTGCAGAATGTTCTGCAAGGGTTGGCAGAGACTCCCCAGTGCTTCTGTGCAGGGAATATTGGAATATTGCAGCAATTAGGCTTGTTTTTCCCTAATTATTTGTGCTGGTGAATTGAGCAGTGGAAAGGCAATGTGTTGGAGGAAGAACAGTTGCAGTTTGGGTGTGCTCCCATAACCTAAAAAGCTTTTTAGATGTAGTGGCTCAGAACTGAGGCTTTTGAAACTAGCACCTGAGTATCTAGTGTCACCTCAGTGCTGCAGGCTTGTAGCCTGTAGTGAGAACTTGCTGGGAAGTGCTTGATTCATTGGGCATCTGATCCTGAAAACTGCATCTTAAAATGGTTGCCTGACTTTTTGGATAGGATCAGATCTTGGGGAGTTGTGCAGATTTACTATAAGGCAAATTCTAAGATGCAATTTCAGATTTCTAGAAGTTTTGTCATGGCAGCAACCAGTGTAAATTATGTACTTAAACTTCAAAACACCACAGTCGTGGTCAGCAGTTGTTAGAGAGTCTTTTGTTCAAAACCCTTTAGGTGTGAAGTAAGAGGAAGGTGCATTTATTTCCTCTGTAAGTTGATGTAAGAGAATGTTGACGGTCAGTTTCAAACTGCATTTGTTAATGGCAAACATTCAGACCAGCTTTTGTGTTTGGGTCAAAAGTGCATGTTTATAATTGGTAGTGTGTGAGTAGCTAAAATTGGTTTTGTTTTGTCAGAAAAACATCAGGAGGCTGATGCAGAAGAAGCACCAACTGTTCATGCTGTTGAGATGTCCTGTATTCCATTGTTAATGGAACCAACATGTTCCAGCCCTGAGGTCCAGGGAGCCGCAAAAATTCGGAATAATGATGCTGCCTCCAGACTTTTGGTGGGTGCTTAAGTTTTTAATGAAGTTTAATATTGTAAGCGTGTGTTGGAAGTTAAGAAGGTGTTCTGTTTTCTATACAAATTAAATGTCAGCCTTTGCTGTAGTTGAGATCTCTGGGGTGGACTGTCTTAGGAAATTCAAAATGATGGTGCTGTTTTCAGTAAATAGTGAATGTGACTTTGGTGTGTTTGCGTTGTTTTTACAGAGATTTAGAGTTTGGTTACTTTCTGGAGAAATAAATTGTAGGAATGCAGGAGACTTTTCTGTTTGTGCGGTTTGGGTTTGTTTTTCTTCTTGGACAAATAGGCTTTTGTTAAACTTGCTCTTTCTATTATGTCTGTATGTGGAAACTCTGGAGCAAGATGGTGGTAAAGCTCGTCTATGAATCTTTCAGTTTGTAGCTTTTTAGATATTTATTCCGAAGATCTAAGAAGTTTTGTTTTGTTTTGACTGCATGAATGTTCCTATAGATGTTGTTTTTCTGAGCGGGTGGGAACTGCAAAAAAAAGTAAAATATTTGAGCAATGGTCTCCATACAAAAAGTAGGTGGTTACCCAGACTGCTTTTGAAAGGCATAACTGAATAAAAACTGTGGTCTAGTTTCCCCCAACTCTTCTGGATGAAGACACTGAACAGTAAATGTTGTTTCAGATTCCTTTCCCTGATGATAATGAAAGCAAACAGTCAGAATCTATTCAAAGGAAGAGAGTGCTTCCATCTTGGATGTTGGAAGGAGATCTCCTGGTGCAGAGGGTTTCCAAGCCTGTAATGACAGGAGGTAAGTTTGCAGTGTGATAACGATTGCATTCCAATATGCATTTCTGTGCTTTGATATAATTTTAAAAATTATAATGGTGGTGGTAGGAAGTATTAATTTGCTACTTCTCTTTCCATGCTCTGTGTGGGGAAGTTGACAAAGACTGACTTCTGTTGTTTCCTTTGTCATCAGTCCTATGGGTGTGATAGAGCTCTTTTTCATCAGTTAATTTTCTTTCTGTTCTTTTTGTTTTTAATGCCGGATAATAAACTCTGTGCAGCTGAGCATTGGATGTTCTGGAGCCCTTTCCTATAAACTTGCCTGTTTTGTATGTCAATTCTAGGTAGTTTCTGTCTCTTTAATTCCTCGCCTTCTCCACACTTAAGTCACTGATGTTTTGCCCTTCTAAATTTAGATTCTTAATTTCATGGGTTTTAAAGGTAGAAGCGTTTGGGTGGTGTTGCCTGTTAGTTTTTTAATCATTACTGAATCAAACTTGGTTATTTAGTCGAAAGTTTATTCCTAGGAGGAGCAGTTCATTACAGTCTGATAGCTTCTTAGCAACACGAGGCTAAAACAGTGTTGCATTTCCTCCTGTTCTTGTGGGAAAAGAAATTGCTAGATGTATCATGTACTGCTAGTGCTGCATATCAGCAGTGACAGCAGCAGAGGGCTGTGTTCAGTCACCGTCAGTGGGACACATAAGCTGCCTATGCATTGGCACAAGCTCAAGAGGACTTTCTGACATGTCTGACTTTGGTCCTGGGAGCTTCTAAAACCACCATTAGACAGTCTTTCTACATGGCATTTATTGTCCTTGTGACTTGTATTGATGGAACAGGAGGGCTAAAGAAGTGAGAGGAGGAGACTTTCTGTCATTCCCTGTGCTGAGCACAGCACACCCCACCCTGTTTGCCCTTCTGTGGGGAGGTGTGAAGTGGTTTGGGTGCAAACTGTTGGGTTGCCTTTGCTGATCAGTCCAAGTGTATGAACTGTGGCTGGTGAGTGTGTCTGCTCCCCTGTGTGCAGCAGCTCTGCTTCAGTGACTCTCTCCAGCTGCTCTTTCTGCTGAGATGCTGTGATGAATTTGGCTCTTAATGCCACGCAGCCCCGCAGGAGTATGTTGTGCAGTGTCTGGCCGGTTGCTTCTTCTCTCCTGTTGTAAATACAGGTGTCTGCATGCACTGATGAGGGCAGCTGTGGCTTTAAACACCTCAGTGATATGCCATCCACCACACTGCCTATTCTTTTCCTCAAAAGCTAGTTTGGAAAAAATTATAAGATGCCAAAGAAAATCTTGTTTCAGTATTTTTTTCTTTCATCCCCCTTTTAAATCTAGACTGTTCCTTCCTGCCTTATTTATATAAAAATTGCATGGACTTCAGCTGGCTGTGTTGAGTCCTGTACTGGTGTGATACTTTTCTTATGTTTGTGCTTTTGTTTGGTGTTTTTGGGGGAGTGGGGTTTGTTTGTTTATTTGTTTCTCTGACAGAACTATAACGTTTGTTTTATATGTGAATATAATGTTTATTTCGAAGACTGAACGCTTTGATTGCATCGGTGTTGAGATTGGGAGCTGTGTGGATGAGATGTATCTGAAGGCCTGACCTTGAGGGAACTGGGGCTACAAGCAAACATTATTGGAACTGTTTAAAAAGTCTTTTTCACAGCTGTTGATGTTTCTCATGACATGTGCCCAGTGTTCTGCTTTAATGATTTCTAGTGTCGGCATTTCACTGAAAAAGTTGCATTCTGAAAGTACTCTTTTCCTTTTTTTTTTTTTTTTGAGGTATTAGAAAGAAAAAGGGCCAAGGATGGGGAGAAGGTCATACAAAGTCATTAAAATCAGAAGTACATGTACAGCAGAAAAAAAGATCAGCTTCAGAAGAAACTATAGAGGATTTTGAAGGTGGAGAGCAAGATCAAGGGAAAAGGTGCTGCCTTTCCATCCCCATTCCTTCATCTCAGGTAACTTTTTGGCTCAAGGCAGAACCATGATGTTGCAAAAAATGAGAATGTAGTTGGCAATGTCATGTTGAAGGGTGGGTCTACAACATAGCTTTTTGTTCTCTATGTTCTGCTCATGATTTGTTGTTTTGAAATACCCGTCCATTGGATAGCTCTGTAGCAAGGATCATGGAGTCCTCAAAGATTCGGTTTTCTGCATTTCCTTCAAAGAATCTGGGACTTGGGCCCCAAACATCCCAGACTTTGAGTTTTGTAGCAAGGGGTAGGAACACTTGGGCCAGAGCACTGCTTCTAGGAGTGGCTGGTGCACGTGGTTTCTTTTTCTGGGAACCTTTGGGGCTAGGTGATGGTGTGATACTGATATAATGCGACACTGGACTTTGCCCAAACTATTGCCAATCTGGTAGGTGAGGATTTATGGTCAGATAAGGATGGTGTGTGCCTCAGCAACTGCTGTGTTTCAGAGTAGCATGGAAGTGTGCTTATGCCACCATCTCGAAATCTGAGTCAACAAAAGGGAAGGGGAAAAAAAAGTAGCCTGAAATCCAAAACGATTTGTGAGTGAACAATGAGTGAACAGACCCTTTGGTGCAGCTTGTCCAGTGTCTCTGTGACCTCACAGTACAGCTGCATTTACAGGCAGTTAAATCCTTACTATTAGCATCCTGCAGGTGGTGAAAAGAGAAGGATCTTTGCTAAAGACAAACAAAGCATATTCTGGTGAGAGCAAACTGAGGGTTTCGCTGACTTGTTTCCCTTAAGTGAATCACTTGGGGAGGTGTTTTTAATGTCTGGCATTAAAGTTGCCTGGGTGTGTTCTAGGATCTGATAAAATACTTAAAGTTCTTCTAACACTGAAAATTATTGAGGTTTTGGTTTTAAGGTTAATTGAAACAAACTGTGCATGGAGAGCAAGCAGTAGTAGTAGTAGTTTTGGTTTAACAGTGGTCCACTAGGTGCATTGATAACAGCTGCTGAACTGTTTTCTCTTTGCCAGGTTATAAAACAAGTGACTATGTAATGAATTATTCCATTTTGCAATTTGGAAGCCTTACTTATTTTCACCTAATAATTCCATAAATCATTTTAATCTCAAGTACAGTTTAAGAAATTGCTTTCAGGACTTTGCAGAAGAACTGGTATATTAGAACAAGCAAGAGTAATAGCTACAGAGAGCTCTAAAACAGAAAGACTGTAATTTGGATATCAGAGCCTAAATCACGGTCCTGCTGTCGTCTTTATTTGAGAAAATTGGATCTGGTGTCGATTGAGAAAATGTTCAGCAGGGAAGAAAGCAGAACGGTCTGAATTGTTGTAGTTGGCAGCAGCCGCCAGAAGGCGCCAAGGCCCCGCTCATGCTGTCCCAGCCTTGAGCGCTGGTGGCTTTTGTTTACCCTGGATCACAGCCTGGACTGTAGCTGATCCTAATCAATCCTCCTTATTTGCAATACAGGCAGTGGGTTGAAATACGTGGTGGTGAACTCACAAGTGGTAGTGGCAAGTAACAGTAATTTATGCTTTCTTTTGCAAAGGAAGGCTTATTTCTTAAGTTGCAGTGCATTGCTGAGCTGTGTTTTGGGAGTTGTCTTTGTCTCCTAGTTGGGTCATTAAATGTGCTTCTGTCAGGATTATCTGATATTAATGCTGACTTTGCCCGTTCTTAATCACATTACTGCTCAAATGTAATTGTCTCTGGTTTTGGATAACATTTTATGAGACTTGCATTGAAAGGAACAAAATCAAATAGGAAATCACTGGCTGATTTTCAAGCTCTACCAAACACACCCGTGTAAACTAAGTATAAATTTACTGGAGGGAAAACATAGGAATCTTTAGAAATCAGAGGCCTTTGGATAGTTCTAGGATGTATCAAAGTAGTTGAGCCTTGAATGTAGGTAGGCTTCCAGGTAATGTCTCAGTTGTCAGGATAGTGTTCTTTCCTCAGTTGTGTATCTCATATTCTTTTTCTAAAGAACACACTTCTTATTTTAGATGTACATTTTTTTCCAAAATTTAAAATGCAATTTGTGTCAAAATGGAAGTATTTGCTTAATGGTGTCTATGACAAACTGTTATGATTTAGAGTCATGAGCTGAAGCATTTAAGATGTATCCATGTGGGATTAACCTCAGGGTATGTATCCTGAATTCCCATATATCTGATATATAGATAAATACATACATACTCTGTATATCTTGGTGCTTAAATTATTAAGAATTTCATTAAATTAGTAAGCAATTCCTTAATAATTTAAATTGATTCTTGGGTAGGAGTCTACATTCTTCTACAGTCTACTACATCTTCACCTGTATAATCCTCAATAATTTTTCAGGAGCAGTGCTTTTAATTGTAAGTTAATTTATACTAGTCCTTGGACTGTTTGAAAACTGAGGTGGTGAGAGAAGAGGTCATGTTGTGAGGGAACTGAGGCTGAGGAAGGAAGCAGTTGGATAAGTTTTTCTTTCAAGAGTGTGTGCTCTCTGTGTGTTTTCTGAACTTGAGGTTTTCATTCAGCAGCTGTGTTTAGTAGTGAACTTGGGTTTGAGGAGTAGAAGATTTTTAAAGTCTGGACTGGACAGTCTTTCAAGGTCTTTTCTAACATGGGCTGTTCTCTAACTGTGAAAGCAGGGAGCGTGAGGCACAGTTTTACTTCAAAGCTTTTAATTCTGAGGAGTGTAAATTTCCAGGTTCTTCAAAGTGTAACCTTGTTCCACAGAATACATCTGGATTTCCTCTTGAGACTACCGTGAGGGATATGGAAGGAAGTGGCAAGACTGGAACAAAAAACCCTGGAAGTTCTCTGGAAAAAAATGATAGGCAGCTGCATAGCAAATGGTCTAAAAGAGTAGATCAGATCTCCAGTAAAGACAATAGAATTGAGGAAACAGAAAACAAAGAGCAGATTGCTGGTTCTACAAGCCGACAAGCTCACTGGGGCAGGACTTCCCGATATTTTGGTGCCCAGGAAGGGATTCTTGAGCGTGATGCAAATCTGGACTACAACACTGAGATTTCTGATTCATCCAGAAGTGCAGATGCTTCAGAAAGCTCCAAACAGATGCAGCATAAGAGGACACCTTGCATGTATGGAAGTGGCTGTTACAGGTAAAGCAAAATTAAAACTAGCTTGGGCTATCTTGTTATTCAGAAGTAATGTATTAGCTATGGAAGAGAAAACTGTAGAGTTGTTACAAGCTTTGATTTGGAAAAAATCTTTTGGTGAACAGGGGACTGATGAGAAACAAATAGCAGAACACTAATTTTAGAAGGATGAAAGGAGGAGCCAGGATGTCTTGCGAACTCCCTAATACAACCCAAAGAAGGGATGAACTACTTGACCAAATTAAAAGATTAAATGTTGCAGGAAATAAAGTATAAAAGTCCATTATAAAAGGAAAAGAAATAAAAGACATGTGTGTATGGTATGAGGTACTAGCAGGGAGAAGAGATGTAAAAGGTTCAAATGCCTAGCACAGACCCTGTAGGTTTGTTTTATTAGCAGGTGAGACTTATATGAAAGATTATTGTGTTTGTTGAAGCTACTGCCTGCTTTGTGATCTGAATGGTTTTGAATGTTCTTTTATGGTTTGAATGTTCTTTTATTATAACTTGGTGTTTCTGCAATTTTTTAAGCTTTCAGTCACCCCTGAAAGCAGAACAAAGCATACTTAGAACTCAAGGTTAACCCTCATCCGGACAGTCTTTGGAAATACTGCAAGTGAGGAATAACTGGGGGTTTTCCTCTTCTTTTTTTTCCCACTCATATGCTTTCTAGATGGAGATGGTAGAAGATTTGTCATCCAAATGTTCCAGAGAGGTTCCAAAATACCATGCTGCATGCCTGGCCTCCTGCTAGTTCTTTCTGTCCAGAAAAGATCTGTGGTGTCCTGTGGTGTTATATATTGAAGGGGAAGTTGAAATCTAAGAGGTGCTCTTGAGTCTAGAAAATGCCCAATGATTTAGGAGGAGGTTTTGAGCTCTAGATAATCCCATGTGCTTTGTAAATACAAAAGACAAGGCTAATCCAGGAAACA
Organism: Rhabdornis inornatus; assembly: GCA_013397075.1. Taxonomy (NCBI): domain Eukaryota; kingdom Metazoa; phylum Chordata; class Aves; order Passeriformes; family Rhabdornithidae; genus Rhabdornis; species Rhabdornis inornatus. Next base: position 34,070 of record VWZS01001821.1, on the reverse strand, counting down.
GCAGATCCTGTTACTTTTTTTATCTTGCCCCAAGGAGCTTCAGCAATAATAAAAACAGTGAGTTTGATTAGGAACCAAACAAGCACAAGTGACCAGGTTCCTGTTTGTTTGGTGGGCCTGATGCTGAGAAAAGTGTGTATATCAAAATTGTAAAGCTGTTGTAATCATGAGCACATCACATGTCGGTTTTCACATACTTTGACTTACCTCATTTTTTTCCCCTTAATGATTATGACAAAAGCATGTCTTATTAGACAGTTATGTTGATCCAGTAGCACAAATGCAGCTTTTGATTTGCTCCAACTACTTTGAATTTTGCTGAGACAAGTTTTGCCCTGTATGGGTGTTAAGGAGATTTAATGCTTTGATATGATGAAATATTCCTTATCTTTAGGAAGGCAAATCTTAGGTACTGATAATAAGGAGTAGGAGTCTGTATGTGCACATTTCTCCCTGAGTCTCTTGATTGTGAAACATTTGGCAGCAATACTTTTGGAAAATATTGCTTTATAAAAAGAAAAGAATGTTCTGAAATAACAAATAGCAGTCTTACTTTGTCAGAGAAATTTGTAAATAGGGAGAATCAAAAATGTCACCTTTGCTCTTCAGGAAATAGGAAACTCAACCTGTTGGCTTGCAGCAAAAGGAATGTGCTTTGTAGTCTGTCTTTGTATTTGCTTTTAATTAAGGCCCCTAAGTAGTTTCTTCTGCACGGTGGCGAGTGTAAAGATCAAATGTTAGTTCTCGTTATTTGACTGCATTTCTATTAGTCTGTTGTAAACATTTAGGAAGTAAGTTTGTAACCCATAGTTCACTTTCTTCATTTATGAATTTGAAAACACTGCTTTTGGAAGAGTCAAACTTGATGCACACCTCTTGCCCAAAGGAGTCTTCTTGTCACCTTCGTTCAGTGTCACTTTCTGAGGTGGCCAAATTCAAAGGAACTGCTGTTATCATTAGGAGCCACAGTGCTCTGTGTATGTTGTAGCTGCCTGTATTTGTTGTTGAGGAGCTCACCCTCTGAATACTGTCACGTTCTTGTCTGCTGCTTGCTTTTCTGAAGTTAGCAGAATAGGAAATTAAAATAAATCTACCACCACCACCTTTTCAAGGGCCACCATAGAAGGGGTATAGTAGACCTGAACTCTCATCTCTGAAACTGGAGCTCACAATCTTTCTTCCACAATTCAATCTTTTTGCCATAGCCTGGAGTGCTCTGCTGCCTGGGTGTGTGAAAATCTCTCCCAAAACTGTCAGAGCAGGGGATGCTCAAAAAACATTTGGATTTGTTTGTGGGTTCTTCTGAATACTTTGCTGTTTGTTTGTTTGTTTGCTTATTTATATGAAAATAAGTATTTTTCCTTTCAGTCTAAGCTTGTAAATCAAGCAGCTCAAGACCTGCATCTGTCTTTTTTTTTTTTGAGTCCTGTCTCCTATATTTTAATTAAGAATTAAAATATAGAACTTACAAACATAATACCTGCAGTCATGGCATAACTTCAGGCTTGAATTCTATGGTTTTATAAGCAGTGCTGGAAATTCATTACACTTTCACTAGGAGGTTCTTCCAGTAGCTGAAGAAATAAGCCCATGAGATGGCAAGGGGTCTTCTGCGTGGGATTGTGAGGAGGCAGAGATTCTGAACTGGTCAGTTAAATTTGCTTTATAAAAAGTTTTTAAAGTTGCTTGTGATAGCTACACAGACTGTCTTAAATATTTCACTGAGCAATACTCAACTTTTGCTTGAGGATGATTGCATAGATTCTGAAGAAGTTTTAAAGTTTTATTTGCATAGTTTTTGTTCACATAGTTTCCTACATCATGAAGTGTTGACTACACAGATTTAGAGCTTCTGTGAAAGCAAAGCTGCAGTAACTGTGTCGGTATGTTTATATAAAGGTAACAGTCATAAAACCTTCTTATTAAAATAGGCTTTTAATTGATTACTTTTCATGCAAGTAAAGCCTAATGATTTTGTTTTGATCAAATGAATTAACACATTCCTGTGCACTGAGGCTTTGTTGTAAAACAGTTAGCTTTGGAGTGCAACTTACACTGTGATAGATGTGCTCCTGTAACTCAAATATCAAATATCTATGTCTACAAATAAATATTAAAAATGCCCAAATGAAACCTTTCAGGAAGAAGCCTTAGGGTTTTTCTGAAAAAAGGAAGACGTTTGCTTATTAGCTATGCACTTCCCTGCTTCCTTTTATTTTGTGGGGTATTGTTTCACTACACAGAATAAGTATAAATCAGCCAGGTAAAGCTAAGATTAAATAGGATGTTTCTACTGAGCATCTGAGGTAGGACATGTTCAAGAGATAGGACATGTTTGAGGTGCTCCACAGGTAATGTATAATTTGAGGAGCATCATCTACTGGCCAAAAGACTCCTGAAGCCTAGTGACGAGGACTTGTACATCACAACTCTTTCCTTGCTCTTCCTCCTTACTTCCCATACTTCTTTTTCTTTTCTTCCCCTCTCCTTCAATAATGGCTGTTTGGTGTTGTCGAAGTAGGTCTTGAAGCAACGTTTTAAAAGGAAATTTATATCTCCTAAAATACAATGAATCTGCTAATTGACAGCTGTTACTCCTTCTTTCCCTGGCAACTATTGATGCTGTATGTATCTTGATGTAGGAATAAGGATTAAAATGACTTCAAAGAACATCAGTTGCTGCTGTATCCCTTTCAGAAGACAAATTGTATTTCAGGTGACTGAGAATTCTTGCTATTACTGCAAGTATGTTAGCTCTGTGCATTAAGAAAACAAAGCAAATGGCCTCTAAATGATTTCGTTTCATCCCCTTTATTTTGAATGGGAAAAGAAGTAGGCAGCCAGTCTGAATTTGTCACAACAAGTGATGTTTCATGAGAATTTGTTATAGAATAAAAGACTTCAACCTTGCAATAGTTTCTAGTGAAACATTATTCAATTATCCTACAGTTTGCAGCAGCAGCAAAAGACCAGGACAAGAAGCCTATCACCTGTGTGAGTAGATCCAAGGAATCCTAGATCTTTCATAAGTGGCTTATAGAAGAGTTTATCTGTAGCTTGCTTGTGGAGTTTCCTGAGTGAAAGATACACAGCAAATGGAGATTTTAAGAATTAATACTAAATATCTGGTATTTTTTGAATGCTAAAAGGAGGCCTGAATGGCCAGCAGAGCTCACAGTGTTTAAGTCATCATTTTGTAAAAGCTGTACAAACACTCTTTTGTTATGGTGGTAGTTGAAATGCTAAAATGAATATTGACTCTCCTCCATGAAGTTCATAAGAGGTACTTGTGAATTGAAAGGAGTTTCTCTGATCAGTGAGGAAGTTGCTGTGTATGGAGGTAGCTGCACACATCCTTGGTGTATTCCATACTTGCTTCTAAATGCAGCTGTAGCTAGTCTAAGTTAAAGCAGTAAGTACTCTGTAGCTGAAAGTTGTTATTCCTCCTGCTTGAGGCAGGCAGCTCACTTTTATAATTTGCAGAAACACACTAGAGGTTATGTACTTTGGGAACAATTGAGGTAATCACTAAAGTATTTTGTAGATGTCTTTTGGAAAATAATTTATTTTAAAATCTCACATTTCTTGCTTCTCAATATTATGCTTGGAAAAAAAGTCTCTGAGAAATTATAGGCGAAAAGTAGATTTGCTTTTGCTACTAGTTTGTTAATTTTGATGTAATTTTTATAGCATGTTTTGATCTGTCACATGAATTTCTCCTGAAGTCAGAACTTGATTTTCTATATTCTTTTTAACTCCACTTAAACAGTTCTAGAAAGAAGAAGACTCTTATTTAAGTGATGTTTATGACTAGTGAGTGGTGTGTGTACAAAGCTCTTGCCTAGAAGAGGTAGAAATGTTCTTTCAGTGATGCATAAATTTGTGTTCCCTACTTGTTCACCTCATATTCAAGTGTTGTAGAGCAAGATGGATGATGGTCTTGTGCTGTCCTCACTAACACTGGTGTGACTCAGCTACACATGGAGTTGTTAGTGTCTTATGGTACATGTCTTAATGTCAGTATGCTCATTTGTAATTCAAATAAAACCTTTTGTGTATGTATTGGAGGTCTGAAACTTAAAGCTGATGGGAACTAGGAAAATTCCTGGTTTAACTTCTGTTGCAGCAAGTGCTCAGACAAAATTTCTTCTGTTATCCTGAAAGTAGGTCATACATTCTACATCAAGTTAGACATGAAAAGCTCCTCTTCATGTAACCACAGAAAAATGAGCTGTCAGTGATTCAGTAACACGTTTTATGTGTCCTCTTCTTGTGTTGAAATGGAACAGTCAGTTGCGGTGTATATTTGTCTTTTGCAGGAAGAATCCCATTCACTTCCAGCAGTTCAGTCATCCTAATGATGATGACTATCTTGATATGGAGATGGTGGCTAAGGATGGCAATGACAACCGGCCAGAGTGTCCATATGGAACGGCTTGTTATAGGTGAGAAACACTGTTCACAGTGGCTTTTCTTGTTCACAGGTTAAGAATGTTCTCCCTGCAGTTGCAGAATGACAGTAGAATAACGACTAATTTTTGGTGTTAACTTTGACTGTAGCCTTCTGAAATTTACTGCAGTCAGACTGCTACCTTCAAAGCACCCAAGTCTGTGCATATTTTTAACATTGACACAGTAAAAATCACTATTTTGGTAATGATATCAGCTGTCAGAGATGAAAACTTGACTATTCAAGGAGCCCATTCGGTGATCTGGAGATAAACGCTGTATCTCTTTTCAACATTCAGTAAATTGTTTTTATATAAACAATTTATTGTTACGTATTGTTCATCTGTAACTTTTAGTTTAAATTTTGATAATGTATTTGTTGGGATTTTGTACAAAAACTATTTTAATCAGTAATTGATTTGTTACAAAGCATAATTGAGGTAACAGCAGTAAAATCCAGTTTATGGCTGACTGCTGTTTCTTTTAAGCACTGTAGATTTTCTTCAAAATATTGTTGTATTTCATTTGTTTTTCAGTATCTAGGTTTTACATATTTACAATTTACATATTATTGCAATTTACATATTTAGACTGTATAATTATCACAATGGACAAGAAGATATATTTTGAGGCAATAGCGTTTCTATGGGAGCATATTGAAATTGGTGGCTGCTGTTAAAGACTGTTTCCACACAGAAACATTTTTTCGTGGAATGTGTGATTGTCCTAAAAAGCATGGTCTCCATTAAATGTAACAAAATGAGGACAGCTCTTAGGAAAAAACCTTGGTGATACTCAGCTAATGGAGAAAAAGTAATTTTCTTAAAAACACCTATGAGATGAATTTCCCATCTCCGGCTGACAAAGGCTTATATCAGTAATTGACAACATACTTTTCAGGAGTACAATGGATGCTTTATCTAAACCCCAAACTGCCTCTCCTTCCAGATAAAACAACCTCTGTATTGTATTAGTTGTTAATTTCTTAATCTGTGTTTCATTCTTTGGGGATAGAGGAAAGGAGGCACCCATGAAAAATTGATTATTCTTTTGATGAAGCAACAGATACAATTTGAAAGGGTTTTGTGTTCATTTTGTTGTCATTGTCTGTTGGCTATTACTTGACTGATCTAAATGCTGTGCCTTGAAAATTATCCATAAAATACCAGGGAATTCTGCACTTTCTAAATGTGGAACAAGGTGATGGAATCAAGGTTTTACTGTTTTCTTCTTTGCAGGAAGAACCCCCAGCACAAGCTGGAATACAAGCACAGTGCACCACCAGGTGGGGCAATTCATAAATATTTCAGAATCATAGAAAGTTCTGAATTGGAAGGGACCCACAAGGACAATCAAGTCCATCTCAATAAAAATGTTTCAATCTCCCTTTAGGGAATAAAGTTGCATTTATAGTTCCCTATGTATTAGGATTATTTTTTTTCTGGGATCTTTTTAAAATCAGAAATTCTCGGGTAAGATACAATTTTAAAGTGTTCTGATGCTCTAAACAAAATACTGCAACCATATCTGTGTCTTTTTGTGTTGGGTTTTTTTACCAGTGATTTTCTTACTGCAAGAACTAATTTTTGCATTTCTGTTCTCTTGAGGCCTTCTCGAGGCCTGGAGGGAATATAACTAAAACTGAATTTGAGTTCCTAATCTAACACTTCATAGTCTTTTTTATATTCCAGTAATTTGATTTGGGGAAAAAAAACACAGGGAAATGTGCTGTTTACATTTTGTTTGCTCTTAAAGAATTGAGAGAGATACTTCTTGGGTTTATTTTCCTTTCGTGCTTTTTCTTGATTGTTAGACTGGAGTTTTTCCACATGAAATCCCAATGCAATAAACAGTAGTTTAGAGCAGAACACTTATGAAAATGTCATGATAATGCATTTTACTTTGAAGATTCAGGGCTATGACATTATTAAGAAAGAATAGCATTTATGGAAACAGTAGAGTAAAATATTTAAATGCCCTAAAATATTCCAATTTCCTGCTTAAAAACCCCTAGTCAGAATTGGTGACATTTGTCTACAAATGGCAGGGGTAATAATTTTAAGAATAGTTTATCTGGGTAATCTCTTGGGAATGATTCAAGACAAAAACAGTATTTTTGGGGCATCAGAGTAGCTTTTATACCTGTAAGTACATCACAACCATTTCAGCATTTGTTTAATAGGACAGTTTTCTGTTGTAGCAGCTCTAAGAATAACCCTTATGGCAGGGTTCCCTCTGTCCTGACTGACAACTTCCCTTTCTTTAGTAACTGGAAGAGGAACACGACAACGAACTTCAAGCAATGGTGAGTATATTCTAAAGTTATGGGTGGGCACATCAACCTGGGACACAGTTGGTCTGCTGTGGATCTTTTGGCATTTAATAGTGCCAGAGATGCTTGATAATACTTAGCTGAGGAGAAAGTACTCATTATTTTAGTAAAATCCTTCTTGTTTTCTTACAAGTGATAGCACTTCAGTTGAATTTCTGCCAGTCTTCCTGGATAATCATACCTGTATTTCCCTAGAAGCAGACAAGAAAACAAACATATTTTAAGGAGAGACACATGTGGCTGAACGGTGTCTTCCATCTTCACTCCTTACACAGCAGCCATAATAGCATAAAGGAGTCCAGTATTTCATTCACAGCTGGTTGTGGTTGCCTTATAAGGAGTGATTGCTCCTGCAACATGGAGATACTCCCTCTGCATTGCATTGACCTTTAAATAACTTTCAGGTGATCATCTGTGCATGTGCTGATGAACTTGCTTACTCTTACAGTGAGATATTGATGTTTCAGGGCTTGTTAGGGTCAAAGTGTAGAAGTTTATGTATGTTGTGAGCGCATAAGTTTTAAACATGCTTAGGTCTGCTTCCAGGATTCTTTTGTGTCTCATCTTCCAAATGTGAAGCTTCCTATGCTTTCTAAAATTAAAAGTGAACTTTAAAGAGTAGTCTGAAAGTCTGATGCTGTACAGTCTTCACTTTCAGTGGCCAGAGTAAGGCAGGAGGGTGTGGAACTGCTGCATTTTGAGTGGGAGTGGGAACGGGCTTGCCTTCTTTGAGATCACCAAGGAGTGGCTGGGAATGTCCTAAAGAAATATTCAAAATAGATCTGCTTTCTACAGCAAAGAAAAAGTACAAATAGCTGTAGTTAGCTAGGCAAAGTTGTTTTGGCCTCCATTTCTGTTGTGGGTGAATGCAGGAGGTTGTTACTACTGAGAAATTTCTTTGCCATACCATTTTCTTATCAAGTTTGTGTGCACTTTGGCTGTCACCAAATATTTGCTATGCTTATATCTGTGCACCAGAATATTCTGAGGTATGTTTGTTACCTGTGTGCTTTAGTGCATCCTGTGTTACAAGTACCAGCCCTATCTTGGTCAGAGGTCTGTGGTAGAAATTTGTGTTACAGCATTGAGGCATGCACTGAGTGGTGAAGATTTTAGAATGAAGAAGGCTAGGCTGTGTATCTAAAAAGTCATAAATATATTCTTGAAGGTTTTAAATTGTAGCTGTGCCTCTCATAAGAGCATGATCCTTACCCAAATAGTAGCTCCTGTGTGTGCACCTGATGGTCAGGCTGAGGTGACTCTGAAGGAAGAAGTGCTGCTCTTGTAGCATGTAAAACTTGCACACAGAAGTGAAATTCAGTCTGTCAAATTCAACTTTTCTTACTAAAAAAAACTGGGGAAGAATTGATATTCTGCATGCATGGGAAAGAAGGGAATTAATTTATTAAGTTCTGTTTATATTTACTATTTAAATTTTTTTAGTGTCTTGTTCACTGTTTTACTTAGCTCTGTGGAGGGCAAAGCTTATAAAAGGTGGTGTTCAGCAGGTTCACACCTGAGACCATCATACCACGTCCTGCAGGGTCAGACAGACAGTAAGGGCTCCATTAACCTTCTGTCATATTTGGCACAACTGCACCATTAGACACAGCAAGATTAAATTCCCTACAAGTGTATTTAAATTCCACCAACCAAGAGAAGAGGGGAGCTCTCCACATGACTGTTAACATGTTTAGCTTTTAAGTCTAATTGCTGCCAGAATTGCTTGTAGAGAATGTTCTGAAAAATAATCTGAGGCAAATTATTGGGGAATAGTTGTAGGGAAGGAATTGAAAAAAGAAGTCAGAGTTATGTTGTCGTTAAAATGTCACTACTGAATGACTTCTCTAGGTTATTGCTACTGAGATAAATAACACCCTGTAACCATGGAATATGCAGGATTATCCTACACACTTTTGTGTAGGTTTTCTAACAAGCTGATCAGCTCACTTCAAAATAGAACATTTTGGAAGGAGCAGTCAGTAAGCTTTTTTCCCCCACATCAAGGATATACTTTCATAGAAAATTTCAAGGTCATCTTTATAGATATGCTACTAGAGAAGAGGCAAAATTGAACTTAATCATAGGCTTTAGGGGCTGTAGGGCTGAATTAAACTACAGTGGAAAGAAGTGGAGAGGAAGGGCATAAAAGGAAGTGCATCACTCACTGCTAAAATCAGAACATTAATGTATGGGGAGGGAGAACATACATGCACTTCCTGTACTTATAGGAAGAATATGAAAGTCATCAATATTTTCCAGGATTCCTGCTTCTGTTGTAAAATACCACTCACAGTGCTGTGAAAGTGACAAAGGGCTTTTCTTTGATAATCAGCTCTTGGGCTTATTCTTATAACCTCAGTGTGAGAAAGGGGATTTTGTTCTTACTTTATTCAGCATCTTCATTTTGACCCCTCCCTTCCAAGACATGATTAATTCTGTAAGGACTACAGTCTGTGATTCTGCTTGGAAATGCTGCTGGTTATGGGCTAACATGGTGTCTTGGTTTGAGACAAATTGGGAGGAAACATCCTGAAATGAACATGTCCTCCCAATTATGGCATGATTAATTTCCTCTGAAGTCTGTTAAACAATAGGCCAGTGTCCTGGTTTAGGGCAAATTTGGGAGGAAACTTCTGAATGGGGTCCCTCTAGGAAACAGATCTAAGCAGTCCCTTCCCTAACTGGTTCAGGGAAATATTTCCTCGGAGAGAAGTGGAAAAAAAAACCTGTTTATTTAACAGGCAAAACACCTCCCAGCACAAAATGAACAATACCAAACAGCAAAAACCTCTAGCTGCTCCGAAGAGATGACAGACTCAGAAGAGTCCCTTCCGTGGGTTACAGCCTGACTCACTCAGTCTGTTCTCAGTCCCTCCGGTGCTGGGAAATGCCGTGGCCCAGGCCAGGCCTGGTGGGCCACAGGTGTGAGCTCCCAGTGCTCCTCTGGGTTTTTAGTCCAGAGCAGGTTCAAACAATTCCAAAAAAAAAGGGGAAAAACCACAGTCCAGGGAGCTTCTCTGCCTCAGCTAGCCAGAAAAACCAACCAAACGCAAAGGAGAGCTCTCTCCCGCTGTCCACTGCAGACAACACAGTCTGTGAGGAGGATGCAGGGGAGCAGGTGCAGTCTCTGATAACAAACTCTGCACCTCTTCTCTACCCCCTTCACTCTGGAACCAGTCTTAAAGCCGCAGAACTCAATATCCAACACCAACAGAACAGACAATTTGGGGATACAAGCATCATAAAGTCACCCCAAGACAGCCAGCAAGTATAAAAAGGAAGATAATTCTGGAACAGGAGCATTCCCACTCATAGAAAAGTGTGACTGATAGAGGCTGTTGTCTGGCTACATGAGGTACTGGTGGTGTTTGTGCCTGGAGCTCTTACCTGAGGTTTCAAGAGTTTGCTGAGAAGTGCTTATGGTTACTTTAAATCGTTAGGATTTGGGCTGTGGTCTGTAGCTAAGGAAAAAAGACATATTCATCATTTCATATGAAAGCTGGTGACAACTGCTGAACAGATGAGTTAGCTAAACTGATATAATTGGTTATTTGTAGATACGGTAAGAATGAAAAAAGTGGGAGGGTGGGATGAAGAGGAATGAACATGATTTTACTCAGAGATGTGACTTAAGGACAGAATAAAACATGATTGGAATATTAACAGGCCATGGCTAGTTAGGAATTTTTGACATTTAAGTCACAGATGTTGAGAGCAAGGCTTAAACACATCTGCCAAAATGCACTTCTGAAGGAAATGACCTTCAGAAGGGAAACACAGACTATCCAGCAGGAAGGCAAGTGGAGAACCTAGGAGGTGAGTGATCTAGATTTCCTTCTCTCATGTGAAGCTCAGGAAAGAAGTGAGCAGGAATTAAGTCATATCAGCTTCCTAAGACTAAGAATATGATGGATGGATGGATGGATGGATGGATGGATGGATGGATGGATGGATGGATGGAAGCAGAAAGTCTAGGGTCAGAGTAGGCATCTAGCAGTAGCTAGAGGCTTAACTGGAAGATAGATGTGTTGTTTAGGTGATTCTTTCTTTTGAGGAGAGGTGCTTAATTGTGTGGGCTCTGGGAGGGATCGTGAGCTCTACATTTATTAGTCATGAATACATGACATTTTTGTCCCTACAGGAAGAAGGGCTGTGGAGAAAGGTGATGTCAATGATGGTGAAGCCAATGAATATGACCTCAATGACAGCTTTATAGATGATGAGGAGGAGGAGTACGAACCTACTGATGAAGACTCAGACTGGGAACCAAGTTCAGAAGAAAAGGATAACGATGATGCTGACACACCTGTGCAAGAAACACGTAGATTTGCTAGGATCAAAAAATAGCTGCTCAGAACAGCCTTACAAATGTCCAGTGTGGTTGTGTTAGAACATGGTTGCACAAAGGAGAGGAATTGTTTGAAATTTTTTTTTTCTCCATGATGTAGGCACTAAAGGAAGGTAATAATGGGGGTGAGGGAATTCTGCAATGCCTTTCTTGTCCATATGTATTATTTTGAGGCTGGTATGGTGTTTGTTTTATTAAGTCGTGGACACAGAGGATAGAGCTCTGAAAATTTTTGGTTGTTTTTTCTTCTCTCTTTTTTCTTGCTAAGCCATTGGTATCTCATATTTTGAAACACAATTTTAAAGGTAGTTAAAACTTCATCTTCCTGTGCTTGAAAGAAATACTGGTGGTAGGAATGCCTAAGCCATTTTTATTGTTGAGTTAGTGGAGTTTTAAACTTCATTATTCTGCCCCCATCTTTCCCTTTTCTTTTGTTGTTTTTTTGGTTCTCTTCAGGTACAGTAGTTAAATACAGGTTATCTAAATCACTTGAGAACAGTATCCCAGTGTATTGAACCACTTGATTGGCTCTACAACAATTGTAGTGTTATTTGCTCTAATTGCAACAGTACCTCTTTCTGTGTACATGACTGGAATTGTGTCCAGTTCTCAGCAAAGTCTTGATGACTGTATTTTTGTATAATTAAACTTGTAACATACAGTGGGAAAAGTGTGTAACTGTGTCTGTGATTTCTAAAGACATTGTTGGAAGATCTTGCCTTCAGTGTGTTCCTCACTCCCCTGAGCTTCCTGGAAAGCAAGTTAAAAGGTTTGATTATATTTTGGGACAGATGACTCTGAATTTCGCACCTTTTTTGGTCAAAGTCCTGAAGTTCAACAGGGAAACATTCTTGTATGGCTTCAAGGAGGGATCCAAATATGCTCCAGCTGGTTTTACGGACTTTTTAGGAGGACTTTGTGGATGTGCCCTCTACAGCACCAATGCCCTGGTTTTTGACTGAGCTTGTGTAGCTTGTCTTGTTGTGAAGAGGCTCCTCTTACAGGAAGAACTGCCGAGGGGAAAATCAAACCAAGCACTGCCTGGGCCTTGCCAGTGCTGCATTGAGCTGTGTGCGGGCTCAGCTCTCAGCAGCCCTGAGATCTGCTCCCGTCACGCTAGGGCTGTCCTGGGCAGGGAAGTTGCCCTGCGAAGGAAGCTGCTGGCCTCAGGGGAAGCTGCCCTGGTGGCTAGGAGGCAGGAGAGCCCAGACCTGGCTGGAGCTGGGCTGTGTCAAAGACGAGCCCAGGAGGCACCTTCTCAAAGCAGGTGCATGCAGCTGCCACAGGCTGGGGCAGTGCTTTCTGGAGGAAGAGGAGGAGAGGGAGCCAGCCTCATGGCAAAGTGTTGGCAAGGGAGAGGTGTGCTGCAGGCTCTGGGATGCAAGATGGGGCTGTAGAGCCTGAGGTCCCTGAGCAGCTGTCAGGCGATGTCCTTCCAGAGACAGCTTTCCTCTGAAAGGAATGAGAGGGACATGTCTTTATAAACAAACTGTGGGTCTGCTTGCAGATAAAGCCACATACTGATAGGTGAAAGAAACAATGGAAGGAACCATAAATTCCAGAGGAATTCCACTAATTGACACAGATTGTTGTTCACCCAAGACCTTACTAAATTCCTGGGCTTTGAGAAAAAGAACAGAGATACAAAGAAAAAGGGGGTATGTATTAGGCGAATCAGGAAATCTGTACCTCTCCAGTACCTCAGCCAAGGTGGGGAGAGAGAAATGCAGTGGGGAAATGAGGATAAAAAGGAGGCTGAGTCCTCCAGCAGTTTGAGATACCCCATGGGAAATGTCCCATGGCCTCTCTCTTAATTTGAATAAAGTTACAGGGCTCCTCTGTCTCCTTTTAGAACATAAACTTCTAATACTGTGGATTAATTTTCCTGACACCTCCATTTTTTACCTCCTTAACACATGGTCTGCATTAAGGCTCCCAGCTATGTGTAGCAGCCCCTATAGTAATTTTTCACCCCATGTATAACGTATGTTGAGACGTAAGGAAAAGTCAAATTTGTCCCTTTCAGGTCCCCTTCCCTCTGCCGAGGGAGGGCATTCCCACGAGGTGAATTCACTCCTTAGGGTGGAGGGATTTCCATCTGCCTCTTAGGTACAGTGCCATGTCTGGGCCTTGTGGTAGCATCTGGCACTGAGGAAAAGCTGCCATGGGATTTGTGCTGCTTGTGTGTCTCCTGTGTGTTGGGTGCACAGGAAGGGTGAGGTGAGAGTGACCAGGGGAGCACAGATGCCGCTCCTGAGTAAAACAGGAGCTCTCCAGGTCATTTGAAGGGGCTGAGGGGATTGTTTTGGGAGACACTTTGTATCTTGGCCACAGAAGGCCTTGCGTGAGTTGCAGGTTTCTTCAAAGGCTAAGAAGTGGGTTCTGTGATACAGTGTGTAGTGTACCATGTGGTATTTACTGTATTTTATTGTTAGGAAAATTAATCCACAATGCCAGAGGTTTATGTCCAAAAAGGAGACAGAGGAGTCCTGTAACTTTATTCAAATAAAAGGGAGAGGCCATGGGGCATTTCCCATGGGATGTCTCAATTTGCTGGAGGACGCAGCCTCCTTTTTATCCTCATTTCCCCACTGCATTTTCCTCTCTTTCCCCCTTGGCTGAACTACTTGAGAGGTATAGACTTCCTGAATCGCCTAATACAGACCCCCTTCTGTGCACCCTCCTGTTCCCCTGTTTTTCTTTGTATCTCTGTTCTTTTTCTCTAACCCAGGAATTCAGCACAGTCTTGGATTAGTGCAATTTCTCTGGAATTTATGGTTCCTTCCATTGCTTCTTTCACCTATCAGTATGTGGCTTTATCTGCATGCAGGCCCGTAATTTGTTTGTAAAGACACATCCCTCTCATTCCTTTCATTGTTCATGGTGCTACATGTGCTGTGTGCTGTCATTCATGTTTATTGTAGTTTACATATTGTAAATATATTGCAGAGTATATACTGCATTGTGTCATGGTTTCTTGTGTAGCTATTGTAGCATATGGTACAGTATTGTATTGTGTTTTATATTACATCCATTGTAGAGTTTTATTGTCCTGTGTTCTTGCAGAGGAGCCAGTTCTTTGCCACACCACAGGAGCCCTTTAATGTTCTCCTCCACAGAAGGTCTTCCCCATGCCACTCATTAGGAGTCTCTTTTCCTTGTCAACCCTCAGGAGTCCTTCATGGTACAGTGCCATCTCTCAGGAGCCCTTAAGCCTGCAGCCCCACAGGAACCCTTCTTGTTGACCCTTAGGATCCCTTTGCCATGAGGCCCAGGTCTTTTTGGAGTCTTAGATCAAATTATCTTGGATTCCTTTACCACACCACCGCCTAACTCTTATTGGAGCTGCTAATCACAGCCTGACAGAGGAGTCCTTGACTGGATATTGCTTACTGACTCTTCTAGTTTCCTCCTCACCTGGTATTTTTCAGAGAGCGTCACCACATGGCCCTGGAGGGGTTCTTCACACCTTTTTGGTGTTTTTTGGAGTGTTTTTCTGTTTGGCTTTTTCAGAAGCTTCCACCTTTCTTTGGGACATTTCATCCTGTGGCTTTTTTCTTTATTTCTACAGTGCCTAGCATATATTGGAGCACTTTACAGAGCTATCCTGGAGCAGTGCATCACCCCTGGCTCTTTCAGAGTGCTGTGCACCCAGATCCTATTGCTGTGCCTCAGCCTGCTTCCTGTGATTGCTTTACATGTGTTACCTTCCACATTTTTTCTTCTGGAATCCGCAGATGAGCAGGTAGAGTTTTCATGGAGTTTTGATGTTCCTTTTTAGTTCAGGGATGCCTTTTTCCAGGAAGTGTTATCATCTCAGTGTTTTCTGTCACTTAGTCTTGGTTTTAAAGAAGGTGACTTTACACTTTGAGCAACTTTGTGCTCAGCGGAGTTTCTTACTATCTGTGATTATTTGGTGTTTTTTATACTGGGATTCATTCCATGTTCTTTTGTTCTGCTTGGTGTTACAAAGGTCACTTTTGAAGCTGCAGTCAGTGGTTTTGAGGAACAGCTGAGGGAGCTGGGTTTAGCCAGGAGAAGATGGAGATCAGGGGTGACATTATCCCTCTCTACAATTACCTGAAAGGAGGTTGTAGCCAGGTGGGGGTTGGTCTCTTCTCCCAGGGAACAGGACAAGAGAACATAGTCTTAAGCTGCACCAGGGGAGGTTCAGGTTGGACATTAGGAGGAATTTCCTTCACAGAAACGGTAGTTAGACATTGGAATGGAGGTGGTGGAGTCACTGTCTCTAGAGGTGTTTAAGGAAAGACTGGCACTCAGTCACATGGTCTAGTTGATATGGTGGTATTTGGCTGGATCCAAAAAATCCAAATCCAAAGGCTGGATTCAAAAATCTCAGAGGTCTTTTCCAACCTAATTGAGTCTGTGATTTAAGGCTTTTCCTGGCAATGTGTGTTACAGTGCAGCCTATAGGATCCTAACAGAGTGTGTGATCCAGTGTATGATAACAGAGCAAGATCTACGTGAGTCTGAGGGACAAGTGTCTATCTTGCCTCAATTCTGCTTTTTTCTGCTCAATGGTGTGTGTTTTTCTGCACAGGTGGTACGGAGCATTTAGAAAGGGGACAACTCAAGCACCCAGCATGTGCCACAGCCCTGCCAACACAGGGAGAGGGAGAATGCAAACACTACAAGCATTGGATAAGTGCCTGGGTACCCAGCTGTCAGAAGCTGAAGCATCTGTTGCTACTTGTTGGAGTCATGGGAATCCTGGGAATAGCTGCATGACGCCATTCCCAAGGTGTTAGATGTGAGCTGATGCAGTTTGCAGTGACTCTGTGCTGCAGAGGCAGCAGCTGGAGGGTGCTGTTGCCACAGGAGAGGCTCAAAGAAGAAGGCTCACAGCAAAGTCTTAGCTCCTGAATGAGTCAGTCAGTCTTCAGGGAAATTTTCTGTGCTGGCTATTTTGATGACGCTGGCCTGGGATCTTGCAGGTCATCCCGTTTTTGTAGAGGGACAATTGCTTTAATTAAACAGCCTTTGTTTTCTCAGTGCCTGTTGCTGAGAATAGCTGCTTTTTCTTCTCCTAATGTTCTCTTAGCCATCTTGGGTCACCATTTTAGCTTCCAGGTGCACCTGGGTTTATGTTTTTCAGTGTGAAGGAGCAGAGACTGGATTTTAGCCTCAAGTTATCCCTGGAGAAGCTGCTGTCGAAGGAAGTGAGCCTATGGTTTTGGAGCTGTGCTGCAGGACAGCTGAGCAGTGATCTGGTGTGGTAGCACCACAGTTTCACATTTGGCAGTAAAAATTGGAGCTAGCCACAACTGAGATATGGTAGCATCTGCTTGATTCACTGCGTGGTTATCTAAATGCTGCCAAAGGCTCTCAGGAGGATGCCTCACTCCCACTCACTCATCTATGACACATCTCACAATTCTTGATGATGGAGCCCTTATTGCAGCTGTTCCCCTAGAGCTTATAGTAGGCAGCTGGTGACCACAGAGGTCTTGCTGGAGTTTTCCCTGCCTTCCAGTAGGCAGGAGTTGTGCTGGAAAGGCCTGCTTCTCCTCTGAGACAGGTGCTGCCTTCTTCCCAGCTTGTGCTTGTCTTTCTCTGTTCAGGCGTGGCTCTTACAAGTAGAGCTCTAGATAAATGCAGTCCATATTCAATTCTCTCTCTAAATGTTGTCCTTTAATAAGCTGTGTGGGTACAAAAAATCCTTTTGTTCTTTTCTTCCCTGCACAGCTCACCTAAGCCCTAGGGAATGTGGGGTCTGATCTTCTCCCTCAGACCCTGCCCTGCCTGCTCCCCCCTGCCTGAGGGAGCCACTTGGGTCATGGCCTGCTCCCACTGCCTGCACACTTCAGGAGCATTCACAGTAGTTTTTAAGTGACTTTTTGTCCCCATGCAAGGTCCTGGGCCTCTGCTTGCTGGAGCTCAGTTTGGGAGCAAATACTTTCAGAGAAAGTGCCCTGTTTTTGGGCTGTTTGGAGTTGGTGCCAATGGAGGCTAAGGGTAATGTGACTGCTTCGTGCTTGGATCAGGGAATAGAACTGTCACCCTTCCTCAGTGGGAATCCCCCTCTCTCTGTGGATGCTGCTCACAACAAATGCAGTTGAGGGCAAAGCATGACTTCTCCTGCCATATCCAGAGGTTCAGGCAGGAACACTGCTTTGCTGCTAGGAGGACCTCAACATGTCAAAAATACAGCAGTTCCAAAACATAAACCCTCAGCAGAGGCTGTGGAGGATGCTGCTTTGATACCCTTGGCAGGCACAGGGATGAGAACAGTGGTTAGGCCAGCCCACAAGAGCTCTATTGGAACTCTCAGAGTGATTTCCAGAGTTTTAAACCAATTCTTTGCCCCAGATTTTGTTTAGTACTATATTTCTTAGTGGAAGTTGAAGCTTTTTTTATTAACTCAGCGTTAGATGGATTTTCCTAGTGTGGAAATCGTCAGTTGACTTTGTTGCACCAAAACCATGTAGGGGAAAAGAGGTGGAAGGAGTATGAACACACTGTAATAACAGGTAGTAATGCCAGCTAATCCCCAACAACTAGGGCAGGTTTCAGGAGATAAATATGGGAGCACAGTTTCAGAAGGAACCGTGAGATTTCAGGTGAGATTAGATTAAGATTAAGCCTTTTGATAGTGAAATACTTCAACTCTCTGATCCTTTAAATTTCTGTGGCAGGCTGGAAAACAAATGGATTTAGTACTTACCCCTGTTCTTCAAAACTGACATTTTGAAGGATGATTTCAGTCTTTTTTTTGCCTAACAGCAAATGTTGAAATACTCTTCCACATATGTTTAAGAGCAGCTAATGATGAAACACTTTGAGCATTTTAATGGATTTGAATATCCTTTTGCCCTTAAATTTAATTGATCAATTTTTCTTCAGGAGGAATGGGATCATTCACATTATTCAGTTGGGTAAGAAAGTGATGGCTAAGGGAAAAAGACAAAAAAGAATTCAGAATGCTGATGCTGAGGCCATGTTTTATTTGCAGGATTTGCTGCTCACTTTAAATTCACAAATAGACAAGTTATTTACCAAAACCATTTACTGCAAAAGTGTGCACAATCACATACTTTAAAACAGGAAGCATTTATCATCACGACAGAAAAGATTTTATTTCCATACACAGAAGTTCATGGTATCTTATGTGAAGTTGAAATGAGTAGGTATTACTGTTGCTGTTGCCTGCTTTGTCACAACTATCAGTTAAGAAACATCCAAACTGGAGTTGCACTAAATCAGAACAGTAAAAGAAGCACTGCAGAAGGAAATGCAGAACTCATCTAGAATTGTTGCCTTATATCTGAGCAGACAATAAGATACTCAACTCAACTAGAGGCTGGCTAGCTGAAGCCTAAGCCTGTCTTGCTCCCAGAAAGACGGATCATCTCAGGATCTCCTTGGTATTTTGGCTTCACTTATCCTTTATCATGAAGGTGCACAGACTTGGTAAGATGTCTGGTTGGATTTTTCCCACCACCATGCTGTAGTTTTATATGGATCCCACTAACAAGCAAGGTAAAACACATGAAATTCCACCTGAACATAAGAAAATACATTTTCACTGAGTGAGAGCTGTTGAACACTAACACTGGTGATCCAGGGAGACTGTCAGCATTCCCTGGAGTCAGTCAAAGCCTAGCTGGACACAATCCTGGCCAATGTGTGCCAGGTGGGTTAGACAACATGGAGATGTTATTCCCAAATTCTACAATTTTGTGATTGATTCTGTGAGGAGCTCAGCATCTCAAGGCAGCAGAAGCTGGCCATAGGGTTCCTGGAGGTGAGGGAAGAGATCCTTTTCATATGTATCTGTGGCATTTCCAAGTACATAATAGACAGAGTAACACTCTCCATAAAACTAAAGAGTGGAATATTGATAAAGCATTCTTAAACAAGGTGTAACAGGGAGAGATGTGAGGTTTTCACTTGGCTGTGAAGCAGATTTTAGCTTTTAGAGCATGTGCCTTTCATAAAAGCATGCTATGCATATTGTCCAATGACAGTAGAAAGCTGGTGGTCTGTAGACTTCAAAAAGCTTCATCAGGAGGGGTAAACTGAGAGGTTAAAGAGTGCAGGAAGCAATATGCGCTTTTTTGGCATCCTTCTGAGCAGAAAGAAAAGGACACCAAATATCTTAAATGTACAAGTCATAAGATCAAAGGGATTAAGAGGTTTCTCTTAAGAAACAAAGAAGCGTCACTGCTAGGATCAGCACTCAACTTTTCCATCATTGTAATATGCTCTAATGCACTCATAGACTTCTTTGTTCTTATTAAACAACTCTAAAATGAGTGTCTACATCCCAAATTGACAGATGTGTGAACTGAAGCACAGCATCTGTTCAAACTTAAGGATTATCCAGCAGTCCAGTGAGAGGAATTCTGGTGGGAATGCAAAGTAGGCTGCTTCTTTGAGGACTCTCACCAGTGATGAGTATTCTCACAAACAAGGAAGAAGTTTCTGAGAAGGTATTATTTCCTCTTTATGACCTCTAAAAGAGGTGAGATTAGAACCTCAGAAAATTTATTGTAGTTTTATGCAGTCTACTTCCTCTGTGATTGGCATTGCACTTGTTCTCAGGTCCAAATCTGTGCTAGATTTGCTTCCCTTGTACGCTGACCTCCATCTGAGCAGCAGGATCTTCTTGAAGTACTTCATGGTATTGTTTTTCACAAGTATGAAACACATGGTGTTTATCATGCTGTTACTCATGGCAATGCACCTAACTATGTAAAAGGCAGTAAGATAATGTTTCTCTTTCACCAAGAGGGTGGGGAAGAAGTCCCGGACAATTGTGAAGCCATAGAAAGGTGCCCAGCAGAGGACATAGGCAGTCAGGATGCACATTAGTACCATAACAGTTTTCCTTCTGCACCGAAGCCTCTTTCTGATTTGTTCTGTCTGGAATCCTGGGACAGTTTTAAACCAAAGCTCCTGAGAGATCCTGGCATAACACAAGGTCATTGTAATCACAGGTACTACAAATTCAATGCCAAAGATGAAGAGAAAGTATGACTTATAGTATATCTGCTGGTCAACTGGCCAAATTTGGCCACAGAAAAATTTCTTCTGATTTTTCACTATAAACAACACAGTTTCAGTAGCAAAGTATGCAGATGGAATAGCTACAAGTATGGAGACGACCCAGACCAAGGCAATGAGGAAGGTTGCTGTTTGATAATTCATGCGTGGTTTCAGAGGGTGAACAATAGCCAGATACCTAGAACAGAAAAATATATTCAAAATGAAGTCTGAAAACACTGTTGGTCAGAACACACTTCAAAATACAAGCAAACAGAATTGGGCAGGAGGAAATTGCTGTCATTCCTGAGGGGAGAGCCTGAACATATTCGTTTGTAAGGACATAATCATCTGTAAGAACATTCTGTGAAGCAGCAGCCTGGAGCTGAGTTACAATTTTGTATCACAACTTTTCCCTTTAAACAGGAGCAAGAGTTTGAAAAATGCAGACATGTAAAATCAGGAAAATTTTCCCTAGAGAGCTACTTAAATAGCTCTTTTTATGAAGAGGTGAAATATACATCACAGTGTTTTTCTTATTTCTGTGGTTATTCCGTGGAGTGCAAAGACCTGAAGGCGAAGCAAATGTATGGTTACAGGTGAACATGATTTTAAGCTATCAAGAGAATGTGAATCTATTTTATATATACACACTCTAGAGGAGTGTGTATCTATTTTCTGCCCATGCAAACCTTTTTTGTGTGTGTTCTGGATGTGACTATTGCTTATTCATCTTAAATATACAGTTTTAAGTAATATAGCACAGCAGAAAACTTGAGTTAGGTATTTGCACTGCTTAGGACTGTAAAGCTGCAAGACTGTGGTATTCCTGCTAGGAGGAGGTTTTTATCAGAGGTCCTAGTACACCCGTATTTAACCAAAGTATTGTTTCAAAAAGTGGAATTTCTCATTCCTTTGAAGTCTATTCCATCTGTATATATTCAATACATAGAATAGCATCCATAAGCTATATTCATTCTAAAGTAAAATGGAAAGTCAGCAGCACTTTTCATCAGCCAGATCTTGGAAGCAGATTAACTGTTCATGGCTCTTAATAGTGCAGGGTAAATGTCAGGGGACAGCAGAATGAGTCAGCCTCATTGTGGAACTCATAGGTTAACATATTTAGACCAGGTCCTGGGGAAGTATGTTGTGGCATAATGTATGTGTATGTATTCATAAATATGCATATCTGCTAAGCAGAACATTTGGCTGGATGGGCTGTTGGACTCTGTCCAACAGAGTCAGGAGGAAGCTTTTGTGGTGAATTTCCTGACTGTCATTGCTTACCACACTTGGGCTGTTACCGTGGAGTGGTCCTGCAGTTCATGAACTGAATTCAGATTAAACTGTCCTGGAAGATGTGCTCCAAACGTGTATGTAAGTGCCCATGGGTGTTTGGTCCAGGGCACCCAGCTAAATATTTGAACTGTGGACATTGCACCTTTATCACACGCTCTTCCTCTTCAGATGTTGTATTTTTTCTAGTGTAGGCCCTATTTTTTCATGTGACTAGACATGGAGGAAGAAGAAGGAGAGCCCTCCCTAAAGGAAATCCTCAGTGGGACAGATTTACTTGCTTTACATAGCTGATTCCTTTAAAATTAGCTAAACATGGGAAGAGTTTTGTTAGGAGCCTGTTCTTTTTCGAGACAGAAGTCAACAATCCACATGACATACCTAACATGGAATGGGTGGTTGTTAAACAATGAGATTTCTCTCTGTTTACCAAGTCAATAGCTTGCAAAAAGAAAGAAGAAGGAAAAGCAATGAAACCAAAACAGCGTGTTCTTACAACAAGCTTCAGTGATTAATCTTTGCCAGGCTTGTTTTTAAAGATGCGTGGGAAGATATGCTATAAATCTGATTTCTTAGCAGACATAAGGGCACCATGACCCAGGTTACTTCATCAAACTGGGATGCACTAGCAGAGCTTTCCAAGAAAACTTTGTAGAAGCTGAAAAACTGATAGAAAATGGTAATGCAAACATGATAGTGTTTAGAAACTTTACCCCAAGTCCTCAGCTGCTGTTGAAAGGACATTCTGTTAGATGCTTGTTAAGGATTTGTTTTGTAGGAGCTGATCATCCCCTTGTCCACACCAGGTAAAACATCTCTGAACTTCTCCAGAGTCTTTTCACAGACTTCAGCTTGAGTTGATGTCAGGAACAGCTGAATCAGCCATACACAAGCTGTATCTGTACAGCCTTCAGCAAGGCTAACTATTCCTGGACTGACTTTTCCCTCAGGGAATGAAAACTGTGCAATGCTATACTAAAGTTTGAAATGGCAACATGAGAGAAACTGGGGGAAAGAAGAGGAAGGAGGGGTGGGAATCACATATGTATGTGTAAAGGGTCTACAGAGATGTGTATTGTGTTTGTACATGAAAGAGGTCTTGTGATCGTGGCCTTTCTGTAAAGAGTTTGCTGAGCAGGTCTCTGGCTGTGAGTCAGTTGTGTCAGACTTATGTCAGCACGAGGCTGATCCTCAGAGTCTTGGTCTCTCACAGTCATGGTGCATGAGGCTGAGAAAAGAGCCTTGAGAAAGGACACAATTAAATTAACTTGTTAAAATTCTTGGAGTAAAAGGCAGGCAGTCTCTCAGGACTGCAGTGCAATTGGAAAAAAATTCTTCACTGAAAGAGTGGTAAGGCATCAAAACAAGCTGCCCAGGGAGTGGTTCACAAAAACTGTGGACGTGGCACTTGAGGACATAGTTTAGAACCTTGGAAGCTGTGGCCACATCTTTGTGCAGTCGTAGCATCCCACTTACCTGTCAACAGCTATAGCCAGGAGAGCATTGGTCGAAACGTAGAGGGAGGCAGTTCGTAGGTAGTTGACTGAGGCACAGAGGACATGGCCGTGCTCCCAGGACAGCTGCTGCACCACGTAGTAGTCCATCTCAAAGGGGCAGCACACGATGGCCACGATGAAGTCTGAGATGGCCAGGTTGGCAATCAGCAGGTTGGTGAGGTTTCGCAGCTTCTTGTAGCGGGCGAGAGCAGCAATGAAAATGAAATTGCCAATGCCACAGACCAGCATGATGCCAACCAGAGCAACCCCAATCACAATCTTGGCTGTGAAGAAGGTGCGGCTTTTGGTCATGTCATCTTCATTGTCCAGTGGCAGGTCATAATCGCCGTATGTGAAGTTGAAAGGGAAAGAGAAGTTTCGCAAAGAGGTGAAATCTCCATCATGGATGTTGATGATTGCAGCGAAGTTGAGGTGGGCGGTAGCATTTAGGTTGCGTTCAGATTGCTCTGTGGCCATATCTGACTTCTTTTGGCATGTGCAGCTTGGCTGGCCCTCGGTGTTGTGTTAGCCCAGTGTGGCAGGGCACAAGACTGGCACGTGAGAGACCTCACCCAAAACTTCCTTTTGAGCAGTGAATAACCTTGTCTTTGTCCCCAGAAGATTATAGGATAACAGCCTCACTTATCTCCTTCTGTAGGAACAAAAAGAGGAAAATGTTTCCTGAAATGGAATGACAGGAAAAGTACTGATCTTGAAGGAAAGCAATAGCCACCTTATTGCCCCACAGATCTGCTGCTGCATGTGCACAGAAGGAAGAAATACCCTGTGAAGGGATGCTTCTGTTCTCACAAAATAAATGCTTCTAGTGCTTCATGCATTGTTTGCTACAGCAGCGGTTTTATTTACCAGCAATGAAATTTTCATCAGGCAGTGAAATGACAGTACAGGAGGAATGTAAAATCTAGTTTAAACCTCCACCGGCCTGCAAGCCCATGGTGCTGTCATCATTGTGCAAGGTAAAAGACGCTAAAATGAAAACTCAGTGTGCTGTAAAGCATTTGATGTGCCTTTTGGACAAAGTTTACACTTTATTCTGGTTGTTTCAGAGTGATGTGGTAGAGGATAAACAAAAGAGAACTGATATCCTTGCTTCTAAATACATTTCTTAATGAAGGAAGAGTTGCAAAGACCCAAGAAAATACTAAATCCAGCACTTCCCTTTTGGCAGCCATTAATTGAGTACAAGACAAAATTTTCTGCCAGCATAATCCATTATCACTTCGTCAAACAGGTGAAGCTCTGCCAATTTGCAGAGACAAGAATTTTGTCCCATGAACCAGCTTGTAGAGGTTAGCTGTGAAGGCAAATCTGCCATTCACGGGGGAAGTGTTTCCCCAGAGAGTAAAAGGTGAAAGGGAAAATCTTCTGTAAGCAAGACAGAGTGCCTTGTATTTTTGGTGCTGGGGAGAAGCAGGCTCCCCTCTTTGTACTGCTAGTTGTACCAAATATTAAAAAAATATTATTTTTTTTCCACACAGAGGGGAAAAAACCATCTCATCTTTTTTTTGCCTCTCTGTATCAAAATGCTGAGAGAGCATCTTCTTGTATCTTCCCATGGTCCATCTTCACACCAGACTCCTGGCTGTCAGGGCAGTCTCACCTCATCCCAGCAGACGATCAGGGAGCATTACTGCTTTTTCTGCCCTCAAGCAGTAAGTCCTCGGGGTGTCTAACGCTACTGAACAATAGCAGTCGTGGCTACAAAGGATAGTCTGCCTAACGAAGCTGTTACTCCCTTTTTTCCCTGGAATCACTCTCTGACCCTGATGTACCGACACTTAACAAATATCTGTCAGAAACTCTCTTTTACAACTTTGGTCACCACATTGTTTTTCAAACTGAGCATTGCAGAACAGAATAACAGAAAGCCAAAGCCTGAAACGAAACAGTTCTGACAAGGGACTGCTTTAGGAGACATCTCCACAGCTGACTGGGAAGGTAAACATTCATTTAAGAGAAATGCTAAATAAACACTTGGATGCAAAATCTGTTGGCCAAAGCAAGGGGCAGTATCTGAGTCCGATTTGATACCAAAAGAGCTATTAAAATAAATACAGATAACACAACCATCCACAAACTGACATAACACTATCAGCAAAGGGTACCTGCAGTTGCACTCTTCTTCTTGGAGGTCTCAGGCACCCTGTGGAGAGCCGCCAGGTTTCTCTTCTGCACGTGCTGCTGGAGGAGAGAAAGGATCACTGGAAGTAGCCCAAGGACTCCGCTGAGCGCTCCTTTCTCTCCCATTAGGTTAGCCCTCTGCTCAGGGGAGGATGGTTCCTCTGCCTCTGTGCATCTAAAGCCTTTGCTCAGTGGGAGGCACCTTGAAGCTGTCCGTGCACTTCTGATTTTAAAGAGGCAGCACGATCTGGAGACAATAGAACACAGCGCTTTTGGGGTTCCTCTGCCTTAAACCCCCTGAATGCATGCAATTGGCAGAGTGGCTTTTTTAGCAAGCCTGAGTGTGGAACATAAAAACCCCGGTCTGCCCTTGTTCTTTGGGTTTTGCCTGTGCTGGGCAGCAGCAGCCTGCACCTGATGTGCCACAGAAGCAAAATACAAACCTCCCACTGGAAAGGAGGGGGAGGAATGAGGGTAATGTGCTTTCCCAGGAACCTTTCTCTGTGTGTCTCTCTCCGGCTATTGTCTTTTGGACTGCAGCTGCAGTAGCTCCAGCAGGAGAGACTCACAGTGAATAGCCGTAAATCAGAGGACCCCTGACAGCTTTCTTTGCCCTCTCAGGGAATTATTCAGAGCAGAAAAGTAGCAGCGAATCCTTAAAGACTTGGTGTCCTTTGCTAATGCTGCCTCCTCGCTGCTCTAAAGCACTCACACCTGAGGGAGCAGTTCTTTTGCTTTCCAGTTCTCCAGAAGGAAAGGTGTGGCACATCACCTTGTCTTCTTCACCTCCAGACTTATTCACTTAGCTGACATTTTCCAAGGTGCATAGTGGGACACATTACACAGTCCCCAGAAGATGAGACCATCAGAGGCTGTCAAAGGTCATGAAGAGTGTAGGAGGTTTGCAGAAAACTCAGACTGTGTGTCCCCGATGCACATTCACAAGGCTGGGCTCTTGTTGGCTAGTGGGCACTTAGCTCAGGAAAAAGATAAGGAAAGAAACCTGTGAATGTGAAATATGTTCGGGGTAAAAAAGCCATGACTGTGGTATCCCTTCCAGGAAACTTGAAGAAGGTCATAAAGTCCCCAATATCTGCAGAAGGCAGAGCGCATTAAGAATTTCACAACAAATACTTTGCTTGGCTTTGTTTTGAACAGCCAGTCTAATATTTGAAAATACATTAAGGGATTTTTAATGTCCAGAAAGTGAGCAACCAGATGAACAATGAGGAAATCAGATCCAGTCCACCTGTTAAATTCTGTCACAAAAAATGTAAATATAGTAATTATGGAGAGAGAGGCAAAGGAAACTGTGTACGTCAGAGCCATGTTAAAATGATTCCTAAAATGGGCCCCATAAACCTTAAATGCCCCTGAAGAAAAGCTGATACACTAATGGGAGCTTTGCATTGTTCACGATCTCTTTAAGACTTTGTTCAGCTGTCTCACATGAAGTTATCTAGTGAGCTAATCAAGCAGTATGATATCCAGATATTTATATTCCTTTAGGCCAAAACCTCATCGGCTGCAGAACTCTCTCTCCCACTGACTCAAGGCAAGTTGGCATCAGAACCTTGATTACTCCAGATATGCACTGCATGCTCAGTGTGAGCTTCTGTACAGTACTAGTTCATCTCCTGTGTTCCAAGGAATTGTGCTGTATGTGTCAAGCAGTTTCTCAGAAAACACCAGTAGTACTGTGAAACAATATAATTTACATGTGCTGTGCAAGGCAGTCTTTTGTAGCTGTTAACTGGGAGTCATCTTATAGACAACAAAACCAGTGGTGCTGGGAATTGTCCTTGGGCAGAGTGGAAGTTCAGGGGTGGGTCTAGAGCCTCAGTGACTGTCCCAGTACTCTGCCCCACTGCAGCAAGGGCTAGTGTGGTAGTCCAGGGGCTCTAAAGCCATGGGGTATAGGCAGCAAGTGTCTGCACATCATTTGGGTGTACAATTTCTGCAGAGGACAAGGTTTCTCCTTAATAACATTAAATGATGATTCTCCATGGGTGTCACAACATTCAACGCAGCATCACAAGGCATTTCCTGGGACCAGTGTTACCAGTGTGACAAATTCAGGCTGAGAAAGAGAAGTTCCTACTGAAAACTATAATGGAAAATACTGTGTTGGTTTTGTACGGCCTGGTTTTTGGTAGGAGGGGGGCCACAGAGGTGGCTCCTGTGAGAAGCTGCTGGAAGCTTCCACCATGTCCAGCAGAGCCAGTCCCTGATGGCTCTGAAGATGGACATGCTGCTGGCCAACCCTGGGCCAATGAGAGATGTTGGTAATGCCTTTATGATAACATATTTAAGAAGAAAATCAAAACAACAGGGGACACAGGGTTTTCATTTTTCTAGCCAGAGGAGAGGAGGCGAGAACATGTGAGGGAAACAACGTGGAGACATCAAGGTCAGTGGAGAAGGAGCAGGAGGAGCTGCTCCAGGCAGATTCCTCTGCAGGCTGTGGTGATGACCATGGTGAAACAGCTGTGCCCCTGCAGCCCGTGGGGATCCATGTGGGATGCAGAGATCCCCCCACAGCCCGTGGGGATCCATGGGGGATGCAGAGATCCCCCCACAGCCCGTGGGGGAGGTGCCCATGCCAGAGCGGGTGGATGCCTGGAGGAGGCTGTGATCCAGTGTGAGACCCGGTGGAGGGAGAGGGTCCCTGCTTCCAGGCTGGAGCAGCCTGTCCTTGGAGGACTGCACCCCCTGGAAAAGAGAGACCCATGTCACAGCAGTTTTGGGAGGGCTGTGTGCCCATGGGAGGGACTCACATTTGCAGCAGGTGCAGTTTGGCTGCTGCTGATGAGAGTGGACCCACGCTGGAGAAGTTCATGGAGAACTGTCTCCTTTGGGAGGGATCCCATGGTCTCGCAGGGGAAGGGCTCCTCTCCTGAGCAGAGGAAGAAAATCTCAGTGATGATCTGACCTAAACCCCCATGCCATGTCTCACTACATTGTCAGTGGGAAGGAGGGAGGAGTTGGGGGAAGAAAAGGTGTTTTTAAGGGCTTATTTTACTTCTCATTATCCTCCTCTGATTTTGTTAGTAAAAAATTCACTTTGTACCTCTAGGCCAACCCTGTTTTTCCCTTATCTCAGCTCATGAAGCAGTCATTAAACGTTTCTCTTTCCTCTGCCCCGCTGAGGCAGAGGGTGAGTGAGCAAGTTTTATGGGTGCCTGGCATTTGGCATCAAACCACGACAAAGATTCACATTCCTGTTTATTTGTTTTGATCATTAGTATCTCACAAGTTGAACAGGGAGGTTATTTGAATGATGCAAAAACAATTGCAAAGTACTTGTTTGGAGACTTTGAAATCATTAAGTTCTAAACCCAGCATTTAGCCTGGGAACAGACCTGAGGACTCTGGCTCATTGTTTCAAAACAGCAAACTCACTAGCTAATTTTTCCTAATTGCTACGTAAATCGGATTCTCAGTGAGGTAATTAATCTTACCTAAGCTTTGCATAAAGTAGAGCTGGGGTTTTCCAAAGGTTGCTAATATAAATCAGGCAGTGAAGTGGGACAAAACATCAGACTTGTGATTTTCTGGGGAAACAAGCAAACAGATGGTGCAGGCACATGGATTACAACCATGTGTAATCTTGCTCTGTATTCCCACCATTTGGCTCAGGGGCTTTACTCAATCTGAGAGTCTATAACTGATGCTAATGAACACTACATTTGCCCGCAGAAAGGTATATATATATTTTTAATACATGGAAAAGCACCTTGTGGCACAAGAGGAAAGTGGCTTTTGGATAGAGTTTGGCAAAAATATTTGGCACACCGAAGGAATCCCACTCTACTCAGCTGTTCCAATGGTAACTCGGGATGTGGAGATGTCCTGGAAAGGAGTGAGTAGAGAAGAATTTGACTTTATTACTGGATTATGCCACCATGTTGGTTTCCTCTTATCACCTTCTTCTGTTTCCTTACATCGTGGCTTGGGAAAAGGCACTAAGCATGTGAAGGAAACGTAGAGCAGAGTGTCAACAACCACAGTGACACTGCCAAGATGGCTGTGAGCACTGCTGGAACAGCAGATGTGGCACTTTCATCCAAAAGGTCTTTTCCTTTCAGAGCAGCACAGGTTCTGTGGAGAAGGCCATTCCGGTGGCTCTCTCAGCCAATGACACAAGATTGAGCAGAGCTGCTCAGAGCTCACTTCAGGTGCAAGGTGATGAAGGGGCAATCAGCAGCTCTTTTCCAAGTACAAGCTCCTTTGTTTTCACTTGTCTGGGTTTTTTTCCTCTACTTTATAATTCTCTGGCAGTGTCTATTTCCCACTTTCCTCATCTTTGTTCATCCTTTTGTGATTGTGTAGAAAAGTGGTGTTTATTTTGCTCCCTTCAGCCTAGCATGGCATTTTGTAAGAAGCATCCCCTGCCCTCAACAACAGTGTATGAAATATGTAGAAATAGCTCTAAGAAGCTGATGTTCTGACTGTCACTTGTCACCTTCACTAGAGAAGCAAAAATAACAGTATTTCGGGCAGGGTAGGAAACAAGGACCAGCCCAGGAACTGTGCATGAGTCTTGATGACATGAATGACCACAAGAAAAACATTTCAGTCCTTAAACATTCAACTTTTTGTTTAACTATTAACTATTCCTTTGTGTTTTCTGGATGTATCTTTTAGGCTTTGTGTGTTTGTTTTTGTTTTTTTTTTAATCAGCTTGTCTGTTAGCACAAACCCTTCTCTTGAGCAGAAGGCCTCTGCAAGGTAAATGTTAAGAAAACTCAGGATTATTGTCTAATCTGTACTGCTGTTCCTGGGCTGTGTTACATAGACACAAATGTTGGGGTTTAGGATCCTTGTGTTTGTTTCCCTCAGGGATTTTCCCCCCATACGGCTGCAAGGAGACAATGACGACCAGGTGCTTAGGAGAGACAAAAGAAGTTGCCAAGCTCAGGGGAGGAGGGCACTTGGCTGCACTCCTCTTATCTGAGGGTTTCTCTCCGAGGGGCAGAGATACCAAAGAACTGGGAAAAAAGCGGCTGGGGCAGCTGCTAGGGGGCATTCCTTCTTGCTCTCTCAGCATTTGGAGGGGAAGGAGGCTGCAGTCGCTGTGGGGAGAACTCACCAGCACTGCGGGGTTCTATCTTCTGCTGCCTTCTACCGTGAGTGGAGCTGTGCCCTAAGAGCGGCCACTGCACCGGGACCTTACCAACATCCGACCTCACCAAACAAAGGCCCCTTCGCCTCTACCAGAGTGCCTCAGGAGAAACCCTGGGATGCCCGAGCCCAAGGGGGCCTCTTTCGGCTGTGGTTGGGAGCCTGGCAGCCACTGACCAGCCCCCGCTGTTTCTCTGCCACTGCTCCGAGGTTTCTTTGCCACACTGAACTCGCACCTGCCGGGACCCCGCAGTTCCAGCTACAGCTGCTGATCTCATCTACCTCTCCAGGGCTTTGCTCATCTCTGCCTTCCCACCTTGCTACTCCGAGGTTCCTGCTACAGCTCCTTTGCTATCCAGAGGGGGCACCAGGACCGTCTCCCCCTGTGGGTTCATAAAGGAAGCTTTTTCTCCCTCCCTGTCCGCCGGCTGCGGCCGCCATTCCCGTGTGGAGAGAGGCGGCCGAGCCCGCGCCACAGCGCCCCCTGCCGGAGCGGAGGAATCACCGCGCCCCCTGCCGGCTGTGCCCGGAACTGCACCAGGGGGAAATCGCGTTCAAGGGTGGGAGAGACTTCATCGGGTTTTCTGTTCGTGTTTGTTGCCATTAGCACTGTTGGTTGTTTGCCGTGTTATACATACACATTCCAGCAAGGAACTGTTATTCCTTTTCCTTCAATTTCAAAGTTACAATAATTCGGAGGGAAGGGGTTAGTGTTTTCCATTCCAAGGGAGGCGCCTGCTTTCCTTAGCAGGCACCTGTCTTTCAAACCAAGACAACAAATAATTTGTGAAAAATGCTTTCCTGGCCTGATGGCAAATAAATTTTTTAATGTAGAGCTCGGATGTTCTGTATTAAACTATAAATGCTTTTTAGCTGTACCAGATAGAACTCTAGTGGTCCTATTTGAAATTGCTTATTTTACTATTTCTGATCCGGTTCTGAAGTCTGCATTTGGCCTTTTCTTCAAGGTTTGTACAGGTTTATAAAGACCCCATTCAAAAGCCTTTGAATTTAGAAACATCCAAAAGGAGCTTAACATGTCCTATATCTCATTCAGTCTTGTCACTCCCTTGGATTTTCGGAGACAGTCTTGCTGACTTTGGATTTTACTCAGAGAAATACTTCATTCATCTTCGCTTTCAATGGGTGCTATGAGCTATGGAATGTTTTTGGAAATGAAGCAGCTTTTTAATTGAAGTGTCTCGGTAGGAGATATATCCGTCCAAAAACCTGCCGACTTCTTTGACGGTCTAAGTAAGAAAAATTGGATGCTGCATTAATTTAAAAAAGTAATGTTATCCATTCCAGCTACAGTCTCAAATTTAAGCTCAATTGTCAGCACTTTCGTTTGCCGTTGCTATTCTCTGTTAACAAAGCCATGTGATTTGCATTATAATCACTTCAGCATCTTCTTGATTCTGTTCTTTGTATTCAGTGATCATTACTTTCTGTTCATTTGCTGCGGACAGAATCCTGCTCCTTCACATCTCCCCTTTGGAATATTGTGGTGGGTTTGCCATTGCTATTTGTCATTGACAATTTGGTATTTCACCGTGGCAGGCAGATTGATTCCAAGATTTTCTTGAATTCAACAATGTTTAATGGTGGTTTCATTTGAAGCTACTCAGAGCATGAAAACACAGTCTTTGTGTCAGGATGAGTCATGAAAAGCTGGTGTCACCTTATTTCTAACATAAAAAAGGCCTCTTGGTACTTCTGATACGGTGTCAAAAGTGCAGGGCTTCATCAGCTTTCTTCTCCTCCTCTGTTTGAAGTCTGAGAGTAGCACTGTAGAAGGGACAGGAGATGAAAGGCATGTCCATGCTCCCCAGACTAGGTGGAGATGAAGCAAATCCATGCCAGAAGATGTCCATCCATATTTTGAGATGGAGTCTGTGTCCCCCCAGGCACTCCAGGGCTGACTGCTGCCCATGTGGCTGGCAGGGTGGTGGAACAGGCTCTTGTTCAGGGCTCTGTGGAATACAGGTTATTTACAGTCAAAAGGAGCCAGATGCTGGTTTGTCTGAGAGGGACAGCTCGGGGGCATGGATGTCAGAGCCAAGGGCTCAGCATCTCCCTTCTGTGTGATACACAGACTAAGCAAAATACTTTGGGGCAGGAATGACACAGCCCCACACTGTGAAAGGAATCTCTTTACTGATTGGTAGTGGTGAGGAGGAAAACCCTACCTGCTCTCTGCTGGAGCTCACAGTTGTCAAGCAATTATATCCCCATGTTTCTTATGCAGCCACACGTTCTTGTGTAAAAATCCTTTTTGTTTGGTATTAGGACTGATGAGTAGGATTTGAGAAAATCCTGTCAAAGCTCGAAACACCAAAGTGGGGAAACCTTTCTATGGATGTCCATCGGGATGGTGTACTTGGAGACCCATTGAATAAGGTACAGCTCATTGGTCCCACCTGAGTCAGGTAAGATTATCCATGCTCTCCTTTTTGTCGTATTAGCTGTAATGAAAGGCATTTTAGGTGATAACGTACAAAGTTTGAGTGCCTTGCTTACTGGGATCACAACATATTTGAACCTCCTGGTTCAAAACAGCGGTGGTGCTTTTCCTGGAATACTTAGAAATGCTATGGACAAATTAGAGGCAGTAGGAGAATATAGGCATGGCTACAGCTGTGTGGGAATGCATGTCCCACAACTCCAGAATTGCAAGTTCTTAAGGAAAAAGATGTATGCTAAGTCCCAGCCTTTTCTGAGGGATCTACTTATAAATAGTTTCTATTTGCTAGAGACCAAAACTGAAAGGGAATTGCCCTTTTGAAATCAGATCCCATTAATTGTGATCTTCTTAAAAGGCCCCCTGTAGAGGGGCTATAACACAGTGCCACAAATCTAGCTCAGGAGGAATGAGCTGTTCAGCCCAAACTGGCATCTCTCAGCGTTGGGAATGTCATGGTTTAACCCCAGCTGGCAACAGAGCCCCATGCAGACATTCACTTACTGCCTGCCCCCTCTCAGAGGGATGGGGAGAAGAATCAGAAAGAAAATAAAAAACCCTGGTGGGTTGACATAAGAACAGTTTAATAATGGAAGCACACTTAAATATAATAATAACAATAACGACAACAACAACAAGAATAGATAAGTGAATGCCAAGAAATACAGCTACTCACCACTTGCTGACCAAAGCCCATCCAGTCCTTGAGCAGTGATCAGCCCCTCTCAGCCAGCTTCCCCCAGTTTATGTACTGGGCATGATGCTCTATGGTATGGAGTATCACTTTGGCCCGTTCTGGCCAGCTGTCCTGGCTATGCTCCCTCACTTGTGCTGCTCCTCGCTGGCTGAGCTGGAGACACTGAGAAGTCCTTGACTTAGGGCAACCAATGCTCANCAATAACGACAACAACAACAAGAATAGATAAGTGAATGCCAAGAAATACAGCTACTCACCACTTGCTGACCAAAGCCCATCCAGTCCTTGAGCAGTGATCAGCCCCTCTCAGCCAGCTTCCCCCAGTTTATGTACTGGGCATGATGCTCTATGGTATGGAGTATCACTTTGGCCCGTTCTGGCCAGCTGTCCTGGCTATGCTCCCTCACTTGTGCTGCTCCTCGCTGGCTGAGCTGGAGACACTGAGAAGTCCTTGACTTAGGGCAACCAATGCTCAGCAACAGCCAAAATAGTGTGTTATCAACATTATTCTCATCCCAACCCAAAACACAGCCATGTACCAGCTGCTAAGATGAAAATGAACTCTATCTGAGCCAAAACCAGGACAGTGGATGAATCAGCTAGAATACAATCTCCAGATTTTTTTTGGAAAGAAATTTAGCTGTTCAGGGGTCATTTGTATCTCTTGACTACTGATCCCAAAGTAAATTCGTTCCTCTCCTCTCCTCTCCTCT
>VWZS01001820.1:32359-66277 GCA_013397075.1 Rhabdornis inornatus | reverse complement strand
AATCCTTATCCTTCCCAACAGCTCCCACCCCAAAAATCCTCCCCTGCACTCAGGGAATCTCCTTTGTCCAGCACAATTAACAACAGCCATACAGGGGATGCCTTCAATGCTGCAGTTTGCATTTTTATCCCGATAGAAAAAGAGCAAATTTCAAAGTGATAAAATTATTGCTTGGCTTAAAAAGGGGTTTATTAATCGTTTTATGGGGTCTATTCATCATTTTGTAGGGTCTGTTTCTTCCCAGCCCCAATTACTTGGGTGCTTTTGTTGCTTTTTCAATGTAAACTCTTATTTATAAATCTCACTTTTTTTAATGTAACTCTAAATTCTAGGACAGAAAATGCCTGCGAGCCTTTCAGAGCAGTTTCTCCTTTTTTTTTAGCTTTTTGTTGGAAGGAAAAGGCTGGGAAAAACGTGTTAATTGTCTCAATGTGGGAATGCTGCAAAGGAGCTCCGTGGGGAACCAAGCCGTGACACTGAGCTGATGGATTCCTGCTGGGAGGCCTCATCCCACACATCCCGTGGTTTTTCAGGGATTGTCCCAGTTCTGGTTAAATCTCAGCACAGGACAGCATCTCACGGAGCATGGGAGTGGGAAATGCTGGGAAAAATGGGAATTAGGGAGGAAATGTGGCCAGGATGAGGTCTCAGGACGTGCCAGGGAAGGGAGAAATCGTGCAGGAAGAAATCAAATTCTCTTCTCTCTCTGTAGCACTATGGAAAATTAAACTCCCAAGTTTATTCACCCTGCTGATGAGAGGAAAAAAACCCTGGGATACAGAGGTTGGAGAGCTGGGAAAGGCATCAGGAGAACTCTGCAAACCCAGGGATCACCCTCTGGAATGCCCCTGGTTGGGATGGAGCCACTGCCTGTCCCTCTGAAACCATTCCAGAATCCCGGAGGGCTCTGCCTTGGGAATGACCTCAAATCCTGTGAGTGCTCCTGGATTTCCCTGGAGCTCCTCTGTCCCTTGGGAATGCTCAAGGGGCTCCAGTCCATGCTTGGATTCCCTTCCAAAAGAGCATCCCTGAGTCAGCCACGGGTGTTTTCTCCTGGCTGCCCCTGGGCTCTCCTGCCAGCTGGAAAATGGAATTGTACAGGAGAGAAAACAAAATCAACCAAAGCCCCGAGGCTGCTGCAGGTGGGAGGAGCAGCTGGGGCTGTGGCACCGGAGCTTCCCCATGGATTTATTCCCAAAATCAGCTCCTGGGTTTATTCCCAAAATCAGCTCCTGGGTTTATTCCCGAAATCAGCCCCAGGGTTTATTCCCANCAGTTCCTGGGTTTATTCCCGAAATCAGCTCCTGGGTTTATTCCCGAAATCAGCCCCAGGGTTTATTCCCAAAATCAGCTCCAGGGTTTATTCCCAAAATCAGCTCCTGGGTTTATTCCCAAAATCAGCTCCAGGGTTTATTCCCAAAATCAGTTCCTGGGTTTATTCCCAAAATCAGTTCCTGGGTTTATTCTCGAATCAGCTCCTGGGTTTATTCCTCAAATCAGCTTCTGGGTTTATTCCCAAAATCTATTCCCAGGTTTATTCCCAAATCAGCTCCTTAGTTTATTCCCCAAAATCAATTCCTGGGTTTATTCCCTAAACCAACTCCTGAGTTTATTCCCCAAACCAGCTTCCAGGTTTATTCTTGAAATCAGCTCCTGGGTTTATTCCCAAAATCAGCTCCCAGGTTTATTCCCAGATCAGCTCCAGGATTTATTCCCAAATCAACTCCCAGCTTTATTCCCAAAATCTATTCCTGGGTTTATTCCCAAAATCAGCTCCCAGGTTTATTCCCAAAATCAGCTCCATTTCTCCAGGAACATTCCAGGCAGATTCCATCCCGAGCAGGGGGAGCTTGGCCCCGCTCTGGATTCATCCCTGGGATTGCAGTGGGAAGTTTTAAGGATTTTTTTGCTGTGCCTCCCTCGGGTGTTTTTATTTCCATCTTAATTCCAAATAAACTTGAACAGTTCTGGTAAGGAGCAACAACAAAACTAAACCAAATTCTCTGGTGGTTTCCACAACTCTGAAAACTCATAAAAATTCCCACTTTCCTGATGGGGGATTCCCACATTTCCTTTTTCTGGCTGTTTGGGTTTGCCTGGATTGGGAGATTTGGGGTTGTAATACAAATGGCACATGTGGAATTTGGGATTAGGGCAATTCCCTTCCATGTCCCTTTGCTTCCCAGGGATTGGGGGATTCTAGGAAATGTCCCAGGAAATGTCCCAGTGCTCCAGTGAGTGCTCATTGTGAGGGAATGATGCTTGGTGTTCCCTGGAAGCTCCAGGATATTCCAGCCTGATGTCTGTCCCTGTTTTCTTAGATGGAGCCCATAGGTTTGGGAATGAAGTGAATTAATCCAAAGGGCTGGATTCCTTTATGAAATATTTTTAGGAACCATGGATGAAACATGATGGGTTGATGATATAAACTCCTGGAATTATTTGATTATTTTTTTTGGTAGGAATAAAGAAAAAACAGAGGACTTGGAAAAACAAATATGGCTGGAAAAGATGCCCAGGTAGTGGTGGGGGTTTTTGCTCCCACAGGATTAAACTTTTCCATGGGTAGCTGCCAAAAAAAAGCAGATTTGCCCCATTGGAAGCAGCAGATTCTGTGATGTTTGGGAGTGTTTGGATTTCAGGGGTTTGGGCCACGCTGGGAAGCCCCAGCAGGAGCCAGACACAGCAGCTGGGATCAGTGGGATTGTTCTGGGAGTCAGGGAACTGGGAGAGGAGCTGCCTTTGACACACAGGATATTTTGGGATTTTAGGAGAGCACAAAATACAACTTGGAGTAATCAAGTGGAGGCTTCCAAGAGGGGAGCTCGGGCTGGGAGCTGAGGATGGGAGTGGGAAATGCAGGAGCATCCCTGGGATCCCACAAGGACAGGGAGCTCCAGGAACATCCCTGGGATCCCACAAGGACAGGGAGCTCCAGGAACATCCCTGGGATCCCACAAGGACAGGGAGCTCCAGGAACATCCCTGGGATCCCACAAGGACAGGGAGCTCCAGGAACATCCCTGGGATCACCCAGCCAGCAGGGATTCAGATCTGCAGGGGGGTGAGGAGGACTCCTGGTGTGTAAAGGTTGGAGAAATGATAAATAAACACAAACCAACACTTTGGTTTGCTGTGTGTTGGAGGAAAGGGAGCTGGGAAGGGCTGGACGTGGGTAGTGGGAAAGGTGAAGTGGGGATGAACCCAGAAATGCTGGGAATAACGTGAGAAATGAAGTGGAAGTCTGGGAAGGAGCATTTGGAGCAGCAGCCTCGGTATCTAGGGCAGCTCTGACGTCTTTCCTGGGAAGGCAGAGCAGCTCTCAGGAGCTCCAGGCTGGAAGCAGCAAACGAGGCAGATCCAGCACGAGGCAGCCTGGAGAGCTCTGGGGGGCACCTGCAGGAGCCCTCTCAGGTGAGGCCACACCTGCAGAGCTGCCCCAGCCCTGGGGAACAACAGCAGGAGGAGCTGGAGCTGCTGGAGAGATTCCAGAGGAATCCATGGAGCTGCTGCAGGGCTGGAGCCCCTCTGGAGCCAGGCTGGGAGAGCTGGGGGTGCTCACCTGGAGAGGAGAAGGATCCAGGGAGAGCTCAGAGCCCCTGGCAGGGCCTGGAGGGGCTCCAGGAGAGCTGGAGAGGGACTGGGGACAAGGCACGGAGGGACAGGACACAGGGAATGGCTGAGAGCTGAAAGAAGATGGATTTAGATGGGATATTGGGAAGGAATTCCTGGCTGGGCTGGAATTCCCAGATTTGCTGTGGCTGCCCCTGGATCCCTGGCAGTGTCCCAGGCCAGGCTGGAGCAGCCTGGGACAGTGGAAGTGTCCCTGCCCATGGCAGGGGATGGGATGGGATGATTTTTAAGGCCCCTCCCAACCCAAATCATTCTGGGATTCCATAATGCAATTAATATCTCTGTACCTCTGTAATTAGCTGTTAGCTACCTGAATGTGTTCTCTGCCTTTTGTGCCACACCAAAGTGTGTTTGTCACTCTCAGGGAGTATCAGGATTCTTTGGGAATTGTAGGACACATCCCCAAGTGGGGGAGACTGACAGAATGACAGGGCTAAGAGAGGATTTTCCCCATCTGACATCACAACCTCATTTCCAAGCAGGTTCTGTTCTTTCATCTCCTGGTGTTTATGCACATCTCAAAGTGCAGCCTTCACCTTCCAACACACTCACTGCAAAGAACACTGGGAACATCCAAACTTTCCTTTTTGGATGAATAAAAACCCCTCTCGTGCATTATCACAGAATCCCAAACTGGTTTGGGTTGGAAGGGACCTTAAAAATCCCTTAATTCCACCCCTGATGGAGGGACACCCCGGGCAGGAACACCTCCCACTGTCCCAGGGTGCTCCAGCCTGGCCTTGGGCGCTTCCAGGGATCCAGGAGCAGCCACAGCAAATCTGGGAATTCTATTCCAGGGCCTCCCCACACTCCCAGCCAGGAATTTCTTCCCAATATCCCATCCATCCCTGTCCTCTGGGAATCCATTCCCTGTGTCCTGTCCCTCCATGCCTTGTCCCCAGTCCCTCTCCAGCTCTCCTGGAGCCCCTCCAGGCCCTGCCAGGGGCTCTGAGCTCTCCCTGGATCCTTCTCCTCTCCACGCTGGGCATTCCCAGCTCTCCCAGCCTCGACAGTCTCTTCCTTTTGGCTTCCTGTATCCCATCCCTGGAGCTGTTCCCTTCTGTTTTCCTGATTCCACGACAATTTTTCTCTCTCTCGATGGTTTTACTGCAGGAGGACTCTGCTCTGCTGCCAGGACCAGAAGTGTGGGATGGGGAATCATTCCCTGAACCCCCCTGGGGTCACTTTAACCCGTGCCAATCCTTTGAGATGGCAACAAATCCCTCCAGGCTGGGCGTGCCCCATTCCCTGAATTCCAGTGAAATATTCCCAATTCCCTGCATTCCAGTCAAACATTGCCCAGTTTTGTTTTTATGGCACGGCCACATCAGTGCTGACCCCAGAGCTGTTCCCTTTCCCAGGCAGCCCCTGCTGGCTGATTTTCCATGCAGCACACACAGGAGCAGGGACTATTCTGGGATCGCATCCCGGGAACAGCCGTGACTCATCAGCTGCAGCAGCCAGGAGATGAGGAGCTATTTATTACAGCTCTTCCAGGCTCTGAATTCTTCTGAGCAGCCAGTTCAGCGAGGAATTATGTAATTATTCCTCCTGGATGATTTCTCTTATTGGTTTGTAATTACAAAATCTTCGCAGCACACTCCTGGATTTTCAAATGAAATCCTGGGAGTGACTTAATGTGAGGAGAAGGGAGAGATTCGAGGATTTGAGTTTCGATCTTCCCTTTTTTCTGTTGGGTTTGTTTGGCTTTAGCAGGGATGGGTTTGCACAAACTTCACCTTTTTTTTTCCTTCTTTTTTTGGTAAAACTGTTTCTTTCCTCGTTTACTGGTTTGGAAGTTTATAAACAAATGTTTGGGATGAAATCATCTGGTCTTGGAAACTGCCAGGAGGGGAATTCCATGTGGGATTCCCAGCTGGTTGGGTGGGAAAAGGGCTGGATCTGTAGCCTTGGAGTTGTCCTTGTGCCTCCCAAATGCTGGCTCTTCCCAGACAGGGATGAGGAGCTCCAGGAGTTTTTAGGGAGTTTTTTGTCCTTGTTTCCATAAACACCCAGCACTGCCCTGAGTTCATCCCAGGAAAAACATCCCCAGAAGTGAGAGGAAGATTATTGGCAAAGCTTTTTTCCTCAAAAACAGAGGAAAATGTGTGTGAAATCCTCCCTGAGGCTGCTGGAACAGGAGCTGGGGATGCTCCCAGAGCTCTGGAGCAGCATTCCCAGCCTGCTGTGTCCCTGTCCAAGCCCTCTGGGAATCAGGATCCTGCTCCATGCCATCCAGGGGTGATAAAAGCAGGGAACTGGGGATGTGCTGAACCTCAGCAAAGTGCTCCACTCGTGCTTTGCTGAGGAGTTGGATAAATGTTTCTTATTTTAAATCCCCAATAAAAGAGAAAAAAGCCACATCCTTCGATTTATAATCTCAGAACTGTGCAGTGAACTCATCACAGTCTGAGTATTCCAAAAGTCACACAGAGGGTGAGCTGGCAGAGCTCTTGGAAAGCTCTAAATCACAATTTAGTGTCCAGTTATCTTAGGGAGGTCTATTATTTTTACACTGATCGTGGATAATTTGGCTTTAATCTTTATTCTATGCTGTGTTTTGACTTTGCTGGTCAATTTTTATCACTCCCTTAGGAAGAGACGTTTAAAGATGGTTTAGCAATGAGTTTGGAAGGAGAGATTATTTCAAAATCTGAACGCAGTGATGGAATGGGTCTGTCTCAGGTGCATCATTCGAGCTCCTGTTTCAAATTAGACTACTTTTTTTTGGGTTTTTTTTCCCCATGATCATGTAGGATCAGGGAATGGTTTAGCTTGGAAAAGCCCTCTCAGACCATCGAGTCCAATCTTACCCCATGTCCTCAAGTGCCACATCCACAGGGATTTTAAATCCCTCCAGGGATGGGGACTCAGCCCTGCCCTGGGCAGCTGGACAACATTTCCATGAAGAAATGTTCCCATTTTCCCAGCTGGGTAAGGAATGAGCCATGCCATTCCCGATGGTCGCAGAGTCCCTGATCCCGGCTCTTGTTTTTTGGGACCCATTCCCTCTGCAAGTCCCTTCTCCCAGCCATGGGATCAGTGTCCCCTGCCCAGCTGTGTCCCAGCTCCAGAAAGCCCTGGAACATTCCTTGGCCTGGGCTCAGCGTTGGGCTGGGTGGGATTAGGATGGGAACAGGGCAGGCTGAGCCCTGGACAAACTTCACTGGAAAAAAAAAACCCAGGGAAAGATCCTGGAGGCAGCCGGAGGAAGCGCAGGCAGGAATTTCTTCCAGCTCATCCCTGTGTCAGCTAAAAGGAGAATTCCCAGCACGTCCCCGAAAGCCCCGGGGGCGTTGGAGCCGGGCGACATCACAAGGATCGGGAATGAATTCACGGCGAGCCTGAGCCGGGGAAAATTCCGGGCTTTGGCGGCTGAGCTGAGCCTTGCAAAGCGGGACAGGGAAAGAGAGGCTGGGGTGTGACTCACTTGGAGCTGAGTCTGCTTTTGTGACCAAAATCTTCTTGTTCTCCTAAAGAAAGCTTTCCTGGTGGCCCCGAGTGAGGAGCAGATGGGATTCCGTGGTTCTGTGTGATCCCAGCTCAGTCCCGGCGCTGGATAAATCCTCCATTTATCCACCAGGATAAATCCATGGAGTTCCCAGGGCTGGGGACACTGGAACTGGAGAGAGCAGCTGGATCCCAGCTGGTGGCACTTAGGGACACTCATGGGGACAGAGATTTACTGGGGCAGAGTGGCACTGAAGGAAATGCTCTGTCTGTATCTCTCCATTTAAGTGCTTGAAAGAACTCTCTGGAAAATCCAGAGAATAAATATTGGCTGAAGGAATCGAGGTCTGTGAGTGAAGGTTTGAAGTGGGGCTGCATTGAATGTCCCAGTTTCCCTCAGATCACAAAAGGCTGCCGACATTTTTCATCCATAAAGACATTAAATTGTTTGGAGTGGAGGCTGGAAGAACAAGCTGACCCCCTTTTGCTTTGCTGCATCCAAATTGTGCAGTGTAAGAATTATTCCATTAAACTCTGCCCTCGCTGCTGCTCTCCCAGACCAGTTTAACTCCAGGAAAGAAAGCCCAGCTGATGACAGATGGAATATGATGGGTTTATTTCAGATTAAAAGTGTTAAAAAGTGGGGATTGGCAGAAAAAAAAAAAAAGAAAAAGAAAAAGAAAAAAAATTAGTGCTTTCCTGAGGAAGCACAGAAAATTGTCAAAGCTCTAAGAAATTGTCACCTTCCATGAGATCTGACCTGGCAGCACTGCAGCTGTGGAGGGTGGATTGTGTGAGGATGACAAAGGTCAGTTCTTCCTCCAGGCTGGAAGGGGCTGGGGCTGCAGGGATCCACAGGCAGGAGGAACATTCCATGGAATCATGGAATCATCATCCTGTCCCCCCTGTACCGTGGCAGGGACACCTTCCACTGTCCCAGGGTGCTCCAAACCCATCCAGCCTGGCCTTGAGCATTCCCTGGGATCCAGGGGCAGCCACAGCTGCTCTGGGAATTCCATTCCAGGGCCTCAGGGAACAATTCCTTCCCAATATCCCATCCATCCCTGCCCTCTGGGAATCCATTCCCTGTGTGCTGTCCCTCCATGCCTTGTCCCCAGTCCCTCTCCAGCTCTCCTGGAGCCCCTCCAGGCCCTGCCAGGGGCTCTGAGCTCTCCCTGGATCCTTCTCCTCTCCAGGTGAGCACCCCCAGCTCTCCCAGCCTGGCTCCAGCCCTGCAGCAGCTCCTTGGATCTTTAGAGAGTTCCTGAGTATTGACCAGCCCCTCATGTAACCCTTCAATAAACCCTGGAATTCATTGTCCCTTCAGAAGAGGTGGAATTTCTCAGGCTGGTGCTGCAGGCTCCCAGCTGGGGACAGTGGCAGCCAGGACTGCCAGCCCAAATCCTGTCTCTCTCTGCTTCTCCGTGTTTGTAAATTTGCCACTCACCTATTTTTATGCAATTTAATATCTTTTCCGTGGCTTCATTTTCTCTGCTGTTATTAGAGAAGCAAAGGAAAAGCTCTCCTGGGCATGAATGAGGAGCTGTGTAATGGGCTGCAATGGCTCCATCCAAACCATTGTGCTCTGTCTTGTGAATATCTATTTAATCAGTGCTTTTAAAAGAGCTGATTTGTGCTAAGTGATTTTTCTTTCTTAGACTGCAGCAAGAATCTCATCCTCTTGTGAGGATGCAGCACAGGCAGCCCAGCTATTCTGGGCTTCAATGGCTCCATTGAGCCGGGAAGAGGCTCGAGGAGCAGGGATCCATTGAGGTGATTGTGGAGCTGCTGGGAGGAAGGAGCACTGCAGGAGGCTCTGCTGGGATCAAGTACCAGCCTTTATTAACTCATCCATTCCACTCAATCATGAGCTGGGTTATGTTTTCTACTCCCCAGATGTGCTGTGCTTTAGGAGTTAGGCCAGCTCTGGATGTTTTGGAGGCAGCCAGGTTTCAGGTTTTGCTGCTGGAGGGAGTTTTGCTCCATCAGCCCGAGCAGAGCTGCCCTCAGCAGGGGTGCTCGAGGTGGCACTGCTGCCTCTGTGCCACCCCGGGACAGGCACAGGGGGACAAGAGCCACCAGTGTGTCCAGGGTTATGTCCTCAGGCTGTCTGTGTGGCTTCCCCCTCTGTTGGAAAAGATAAAGATTTGACAGAAAAGTCTCACAGATACATCTATCTTTCTACCAGAAAGATCTTTGAATGTAGAATCTGAAGAAGGAATAGAAATGATAGCAAGTTTTTATATAAAAGAAAAGAATTGCTGAGCCAGTCTTTCTGGATAACCAAGAAGCCAAAGGGTAAAATGAGTTGGAAGGGGGTTTTGTGACTCAAAGCAAAGGATAAATCCACCTCAAACAAAAGATGTTTTTACCAAGCAAAAAGATTCTCACAGACAAACAAGAAAGCCAATGTGGCAAGTAGAGAAAAGATCTCAGAATTTTCTACTGCAAAAAAAACTGAAAAACAA
Organism: Rhabdornis inornatus; assembly: GCA_013397075.1. Lineage (NCBI taxonomy): Eukaryota > Metazoa > Chordata > Aves > Passeriformes > Rhabdornithidae > Rhabdornis > Rhabdornis inornatus. Next base: position 56,727 of record VWZS01001820.1, on the reverse strand, counting down.
CTTTTAGCTTGAACTGTAACACACTGACCTTTAGTGATTGGAGAATAGTAACATGAGTATGGTGATGTTAGTAGTTATGATAGGCTATAGGTAATAGTGAAATATTGATTGGTTGTCATGTTTTAAGATGCTCTGCAATGAAAAGTATTTAATGTTTTGTAACCAGAACCAGAGTGGTTTCAGACAAACCCACAGCTGATGCTGACCCCTGTGGGCTGGGCTCTGTCACCCACCACCCGTGAATTGCTGGATCATCTGGATACAATAAACAGCATTTTAAAGAATAAATAAATTACTGTATCATCTGGATACAATAAACAGCATTTTAAAGAATAAATAAATTACTGTATCATCTGGATACAATAAACAGCATTTTAAAGAGCCACCTGGAGCCCCCCATCCCTCCTTTGGGCTCTTACACCCCTCATGAAGAAGGATTGGGGTTCATTGTGCCTTTGCTCACTGCAGGTACAAAGTCAGAAAAGCCAGAATTTGGTTTTGTGAATTAACAGCACACAGAGAAGCACTGCTGAGTTTAGATTCAATCCCAGAGAACATTCCTTGCCAGAACACAGTAAAAAGCCATCAGGAATGTGTTGTGAGCAGCAAGAAACCTTTCCCCCGAGCAGGGTGAGTCCTGCCCAGGCTGGCACTGTCACTGAGCCCTGCACAAACACAGCAGCACCTTGGCACAAGGCAAAACCCAACTGGTTTGGGCCAGGTGCTCAGCACAGAAGGCTTTGACCACGAGGGTTTTGTTGCCCTCTCCTTATCTTGTTTGCTCCTCACATGATCACCAGCAGGCCCTGGATATCTGTGTGGCATTTTTGTGCCCTGGGTCAGCTGTTCAGGGTGACTCTGGGTATTAATAGAGAGTCACGTTGGATTCTGGCTGAGGGATATCAGGAGAATCCCTTGTTTGCCTCTCACCCTGCCTCTGGTGTTGATGGTTCCCAGAGGCTGTCACTGATCAGCAGCCAGCCCCAGGAACATCCACACAGTGCCACAAACATTTCCTGACCTGAGAACCCAGGGCTGGCCCCAGAAGGACAAAAGGAGATGATTCCAGGAGGCAAGGTCACCCAGAGCTGTGACACATCCAGGTGGGCTTGGGATATCTCCATGAGCTCCCTGGGCAGCTCTCCCAGTGCTCTGCCACCCTCAGTGTAAAGAAATTCTTCCCCATGTTCAGGTAGAATTTGTGGTTTTGTTCATGGCCATTGCTCCTCGGCACCACTGAACAGTCTGGCACCATTTCCTCCAACAGCTGCTCACCAATTTCAGGTGTTTTCACTAAATCCTCGCTAATTTCAGGTATTTTTATCAGCTTCTCACTAATTTCAGGTGTTTTCACTAAATCCTCACTAATTTCAGTGTTCCCAGCATCTCCTTACCAGTTCAGGTGTTTTTATCAGCTTCTCACTAATTTCAGGTGTTTTTATCAATTCCTCACTAATTTCAGATGTTTTCTTTCCTATGTTCCAGCAGTGAACTCAAACATCTCTTCCTCCCCATGGGAGGAACTCCTCAGTGCCTCCTCTGCACACCAAATGTTTCCACACAGTGAGTCAATATTCTTAAATGGATCCACTTTGGCCATCGATTCCCTGTGCCCACTCATTCTTCATTAGCTCAGGTCAAACCCTTTATCAATATCCTAAAACACCCAGGATGGCTCAATTCTTATTAGCTCAGGGATGCAGCTTTAACTGCAATCAGATACAATGATTTTGTGCCAGGCCCACACATTTGTGCTTACTCACACTGCAAACTTCACCTTCTGTGTAATTAAGCAGTAATTAATCATACCAAGTGCTCAGCCCCTATTTATTCCAAATTTCCAAGTGGCTGTGGCTGCTTTGTTGTGTTGTTTGATGCTCCTGGACTTGATGGCTTGTTTCAGATTTTAGTTTTGGGCTGATTTTGCTCAGTGCCCCCACATTTCTTATTTCTTTTGAAAAGCTTTATGGTTTGAAGGAAGTGACTCCAAAACAGTGATTGCAGCAAGTGATTTCCAACATGAAACAGAGCTTCTAAAGGATCATTAATTAAGGAAGATCAAAATGAGCCCTGGAGCAGGTCTGGGGAACATTAACAGTGTTATTAAATGATATTTTGGGTGCCAGCAGCGCTCTATCTGTTTTCACATCAGCGAAATCATCCCAAGAGGGTTTGATTTGCTGCCTGACCCCACCATTTGGCACAAACCACATGAAATGTGCTGCAGGATTTTTGGCCTCACAATCATTCCTTTAAAAGGTTTTGTTCTTGCTGCTCACCACCTCTGACTTCTCACCACACTGGAGAAGCTTTTCCTTCTGCTAAATCCAGTTTGCTGTCCTGAGTGATTAAAGCTCATTGCAGACCATGTGATTTAAGGAAAGAAAATTAAAATCTGGGGTTTAGCTTGACCCTCTTTTCCCCCGTTTTGTTTTGCATCTGGAGGAGGAGGAGAGGCAGGGTGGGCAGGCAGAGCTGTCCCTGCTGAGGGGTCCCTTCTGCCTCACTGGCCTTAGGAAAAATGCAAATTTATGGAAATATTGTCTGGGCTGGCAGGCTCTGTATTCCCTGGCTCATCTGTGCCCGAGCTGGGCTGGGCATTTCACAGAATTGTGGAATCGTGGAATGGTTTGCACTGGAAGGGATCTTAAAGCTGTTCTCATTCCTGCCATGGCAGGGACACCTCCCACTGTCCCAGGCTGCTCCAAACCCCCATGTCCAGCCTGGCCTTGGACACTCCAGGGGTCCAGGGGCAGCCACAGCTGCTCTGGGAATTCTATTCCAGTCCCTCTTCCCCTCCCAGGGAACTGGGAATTCCTTCCCAATCTCCCATCTAACCTTTGGCACTGGGAAGCCATTCCCTTGTCTTGTCATCCCTTGTCCCCAGTCCCTCTCCAGCTCTCCTGGAGTCCCTTTAGGCCCTGGAAGGGCCTTTAGGATCTCCCTGGAGGAATGTTTCATGAGTTTCACTATTAATCCCACCAGGAATAACATCAAGTTGGTGTTTACCTCCATCACTCCCACGGCAAAGCTGTTCAGTGCTCTGCCTGCTCTCGAGGCACAGATTTCCCTCTGATTTCCAACCTCAGTTTATTCCTGTCCATTTTATCCCCTCTTGTTTTTACACCAGCGTTGTCCTTTAGCACAAAGATCCCGTTTCCTTTGGTGGCCTTTGCCTCTGGCACGTGGGACACCCCTCTGTGCCATTCCCAGCCATCCCTGTGATCCCCTCAGACAGAGCAAACACGCTGTGCCAAGGGCCAGGATTTTCCATCTCCCATATTTGCCCCTCAAGCAGCAGCAAGTGGCAGACGTTCATGATTTGGGTGAGGCAACTTCTGCATTGAGCTTCTGCTGGCCCTGAAATGATCAGTGAGAGCTCTGGGAAAGATTGTCCTTGGAGTCACATCCTGGGCTCTGACATTTGCTATCAGTGTCCTTTCCCGTGGATAGCAAAGATGGAGAGTGCAGGCATCTGCAAGGAAAATTTTGCTGAAATGTACCCAGCTGGATTAATTATTGTTAAAGGCCGAGTCTCCAAAGGATTTAATGATCTGAATACCATCTTAGGACATTTTGCTGTCTTTTTACTGACAGGCTCCACGGATCCCAATTATGGAGATAAATCCAAAAACCAGGTCAAATAATTATTCCATGAATCAAATGGAAAGGCTGGATGCATTTCCAAGCACAGCAGCTTTCCACTCACCCATTGCTGGACTTCTGGATACCGTGGAAGGGCTGGGGGGAATTTAAAACATTAGTGCAGGAAATGTGTAAATCTTCCACCTCAAAGGCTGCTTGCTCAGCTCAGGTAAAATGGAAACTCTGTGGTGCCTGTAAGTTGTCACCACGGTTGTCACTTTGTTCCTGTCTCCGGTGTGGCTGACAGCAGACAAGAGGAGCTCTGTGAAGTGGGGCTGGATGGAATAAAGCAGCTCAGAGCTTCCCCCATGCCTGGAAAGCCAGAAGTGCCTCTGGAGTCATGCCAGGATCCTCTGTTTAAGGGCAAGGTGGAATAAAGCTCTGGCCAGCAGGCTCCTGATGTGGGTCTGGGAATGCTTTCCTGTGTGCTGGAAGTCATTTGTGGGTAGGACCCTGGAGACCCCTCATGAAGGCTTGGCTTTGCCATCAGTGCTGTGGAAGGGAGTTAAGTGCAGATTGCACTTAAGTGGGGTAGGAGATGCTCGAAGATGCATCAATAAAAGGTGGAATATAGGACTGGAATTCTCCTTCTGTTGCCAGTAATATCCCAGTGGGGAAAAGGCAGGGCTGGACCCCGTGTTCCCATTTGTTGGGTGGAATTATCCCCCCGTGCTGGTTCTGGGCAGGGATCAAGGCTTGTCCAGAGGCAGAAGGGCTGGAAGGTGTCCTGGAGCCCCACCAGAAGACACCAGTGTCCTGTTCACATGAGCCAGGCCACAGGAGGCAACATCCGTGTGCTGTGGATTGGGAGAGACAGTCAGAGAAATGCTGCAGGGCTTGGCTGGAGCTGAGGAAGCTGGAAAAGCTGAAGTGACACTGAACAGAGCAGAGCAGCCAGGCCAGGCTGGGGTAAACACTGCCCTGTGGCTCGACTGGAAACATCTGTGCCATGGGACAGCAGCGTGGCACAGAGCAGGTGCTGCCAAAATCCGTGTCTGGAGCACCGTGCTGTCCCTGTGCCACCTGAGCCACTGGCCACGAGCCATTCCAGCCCTTCCCAGCAGGGAAAAGTGACAGTTTTCCCCCTGGGGAGACTCAGCTGGGTTCATCCATGCAGCAGAAGCAGAGCTCGTGCCGGGGGTTTGGTGCTGCTGAGCTGTGGGTGGGTGGAGGGTGCTGGGCAGGAGCACCTGGAGGGTGAGCAGAGCTGGCAGAGCTGCACAGGGAGCGGCATCACACAATCCTGGGATATTCTGGATTGGGAGGAACCTTCAAGCTCCTCTTGGGCACGGGCAGGGACACCTTCCACTATCCCAGGCTGCTCCAAGCCTGGCCTTGGACACTGCCAGGGGAAGCCACAGCTTCCCTGAGCTCCCTGTGCCGCTCATGCCTTGTGATGCCTTAGCTGGGTAGGAAGGGAAGCAACTGCTCCATCAGTTGTTAGCTGGAATATTTTCAGGAGGAAAAAGCCCTTAGGAAATGGCATTGCTGCCTGTGTTGGGAATGATCATGCTCACATCCATATGTCTTGGAAGTAAAAATAGAGGTGGGGTGTCTGCTTTGTTTAACTGTGCCTTGCATTTTCCAGAGATTAATGGCAGACAACCATTGGAAGAGGATAAAATAGCCCAGGATGTGCATTTGGAAAAAGAACAACTGGATTTTAGCACAGGATTCCTTCTCTGGGGGACTTAAAACAACCCCATGATGTTCACTTGTTACAGGATAATGTCAAGCTGCTTATCTGTAGTAAACATGAAAAGGATTACGTTTTTTGGAAGCCTTCACGCACAGAGAGAATCCAAACTCGTTTTTACCTCCTGCTGTACTTTTCCAACCATCTCCTGGTGACTGCTCCAACCCAGCACAGTTCTGGATACAATCCCTGACATTTGCAGTGCAAACCAGGAGCCTCCCCAGGGTGCTGCTGGATGGGTTCTGAGAGCTGGCAGGGCTCTGGAGACTCATTTTTGTCTCGGGGCTCTGCTGAAGGTGGATTTGGGTTGCTGAGGGAGCAGCAGCAGCTCTTGGGTGTGAGCAGGGCAGGGGCTCTGGTTATTCTGCCTCTGTTGTACCCATTGAGCAGGAGAACAGAAACAGGGAGTGAATTGAAGTCACAGAATGGTTTGGATTGAAAGGGACCTTAAATATCATCCAGTGCCACCCCCTGCCAAGGGACACGTCCCACCAGCCCAGTTTGCTCCAAGCCCTGTCCGACCTGGCCTTGAACTTCTTTATTCCAAGAATACAAAGTCAAGTAAACACATATTTTTGCTTTTGGATACATGCAGAGGCCTAATGATGTGTTTAGCAGCAGCTGACAGCTTCTGTTACAAACACTTCAGTCAGTGCTGCCGGGTTCCTGTGCCAGGCAGCTGTGACAGCGCTGGGAGGGGCTGCAGGGGCTGGGCTGCTGGCTTGGTGTGGGGACATTGAGCTCTCGAGATGGCAGGGTCATGGAGCCACAGATCAGTTTGGCTTCGATGGGACCGTAAAAATCATCCCATTGCACCCCCTGCCATGGCAGGGACACTTCCACTGTCCCAGGCTGTTCCAAGCCCCATCCAGCCTGGCCTTGGGCACTGCCAGGGATCCAGGGGCAGCCACAGCTGCTCTGGGAATTCTATCCCAGCCCCTCCCCACCCTGCCACCAGGAATTCCTTCCCAATATCCCATCCATCCCTGCCCTCTGGGAAGCCATTCCCTGTGTGCTGTCCCTCCATGCCTTGTCCCCAGTCCCTCTCCAGCTCTCCTGGAGCCCCTCCAGGCCCTGCCAGGGGCTCTGAGCTCTCCCTGGATCCTTCTCCTCTCCAGGTGAGCACCCCCAGCTCCCCCAGCCTGGCTCCAGAGGGGCTCCAGCCCTGCAGCAGCTCCATGGATTCCTCTGGACTCTCTCCAGCAGCTCCACATCCTCCTGGTTTTGGACCCCAGGGCTGAGGCAGCTCTGCAGGTGGAGCCTCACTGGGATGAAAAAATCAGGAGCCACATGAAGGACAAACCCAGCAGAGGGATTTGAACTTTTAAGAGGTTCCTAGGAGAAACAGTTATTTCCCTAAGTGGGAGAAGGTTGGGAGGGGAAGGTCAGTAATGCCTGTGGAGCTGGGAGCTGTCACCCCAGGAGCCCTGTGCCCCTGCCAGGGCTGTGCTCAGCTCCATGTGTCCCATCTTGGGCCATTAAGTGCTGATGGTTTCAAGCACAGCCCTTTCCACATGGAAGATTATTTAGGAAAAGCAGCAAGCTGCTCAGATAATGGGGAACAGGTGCACAGCATTAGAGAGCAGCCAGGCAGTGGAAGGCTGAGGATTTTTCCTTTTTTATGGTTTTAAGAATCCTGAGGGATGTCTGGGTGAGATTCACGGATCTCAGAAAGGAGCTATATAATTAACAAATTCCGCCCAAACCTCTGGAAATATTTTGGAAATGTTTGGTATCATAAAGGTGGTACTGTAGTTAGGAGATGGGGAATCATATCCTAAGGAGTGACTCTGGGAAGGCAAAGCAGATGGTGAACCTTCTTGGAGAGTCAGTGCTGTCATCCTCGGGAAAAATGTAAATTCCCAACATAAACAAAAGTCCCCGAGCCTGCCCGGTTTGCTGGGCTGAAATGTGTTTGTGTTTCATACTCCAGAGCAAACTGTGGGGCTGTGCAGCTCTCATGGAAACCACTTGACAGGCAAGGTCTGCTCCAATGACTCTGAATTACATCCAAATCATGGCGCATTCCTGGTTCTCAATCTTTTTGCCCAATTTTGCCACGTTCCAAGACTGCTGGTGAGCAATGCTGATCCAGGGACATCGGTTCCTGAAGCTGGTGAAGTCTGGAGTGGAAATGTGAGGAACGGCTGAGGGCACTTGGCTGGAGGAGACTGAGGCGAGACTCCCCAGGGGTTGTAGCTCCTCCCGAGGGGCAGGGGAGGGGCAGGCACCAATTTATTCCCTCTGTGACAGGAACAGGATCCCAGGGAACGGCTGGAGCTGTGTCAGGGGAGGCTCAGGTTGGATTTTTGTGAAAGGTTCTTCCCCCAGAGGGTGCTGGGCACAGCCCAGATCCACAGGGAATGGTCCCGGCCCCGAGGCTGCCAGAGCAGCTCCAGGAGCGTTTGGACAGGGATGCCAGGGGTGCCCAGCATGGGAATGCTGGGTGTCTGTGCAGGGCAGGAGCTGGATCCATGATCCTGTGAGTCCTTCCAGCTCAGGAGATTGTGTGATCGCGGAGCTGTTACAGTAACACTGCAGCATTTGAGCACTGGGGGGTTGCTGTTATGCATTCTCTTTGTTTGCAGAGTGACTCACGAAGCCTCGCCGTGTTTTACAGTGATTTCTCCTGGCTCGCCGTTGTCGGTTCATTACCGTGGCTCAGGCACAGCTTTGCCAGGTCCAGGGCCGGTGCCCGCTCGCAGCTAACTCCTGCCACCTGCTGTCTCCTTCCTTCTCGCTTCCCTAAGATCTGGCTCCTTTCGGGATGCAGAGGGATGAAGGGATGGAGCTGCAGCTCCCCCGGCTCGTGCTCCCCCTCTGCCCTCCCTGCTCCTCCATCCCCAAGAGCCGGCGTGTGGAGTCTGGAGAGAAACCCAGGGAAAAGCCACATTCCTTCCCAGCTCTGCCCGGCTGAGAGACAGGACGGGCTGGGCTAAGGCCCATCCCACATGGATGGTGGAATTGCTTGGAAACATCTCCAGGATGATCAAACCCATCCATTCCCACGACTGACCATGTCCCCAAGTGCCACATTTACGTGGCTTTAAATCTCTCCAGGAATGGAGGCTCCACCACTGACCATGTCCCCAAATGCCACATTCACATGGCTCTAAATCCCTCCCAGAATGGGGACTCCACCACTGACCATGTCCCCAGGTGCCACATGCACATGGCTTTAAATCCCTCCAGGAATGGAGGCTCCACCACTGACCATGTTCCCAAGTGCCACATTTATGTGGCTTTAAATCCCTCCAGGAATGGGGACTCCACCAGAATGGGCAGCTCTTGTGGTGCTGCTGTCACCTTCCCTCCTCTGGAGCCTGTTTGATTCCCTGGAATCCCTTGGTGGCCTTTGGTCACCCCTGAGAGTGTCCAGCACTGGGAAATGTTGGTAAATAGATCTGATAACACAGGTTGGAGGCAGGCAGGGAATGCTGACAGCTCCCATGTCCTGGAGAGAGCTCCTATGGAGACAGGGATTTCTGAAGGATATATAGGATTTATATATAGGATTTATAGGGACCTTAGATATCAAATTTCTGACCCATGTGTTTAGATAACATAATTTATATCACAAATGGGGTGTCTCACTGTGAGTGCTGTTACTTAAGGATAAACTGGATATATATTTTTTGGGTTTTTTGTGCTTTGTACTCTGCTATCCTTATTTTTAAGTAGGCAAATGCAGCTTTTTTTCCACTTGGACAAAGCCTGTGGGGTGTGCAAACTTTGGAGAGGACCTTCACAGTCTGTGCAGTGTTCTGAACACAGTGATGAATTTTTCCAGCAGAGCTCAGCAGTTAACTTCCAATAGAAAAAAAAATAGTGGGAAATGCAGCTCCAGGAGGGAAATTTTACAATACCATTGCTGTTCTTACCAATTCCAGCAAATGTTTGTTTGGGGGATATTTTTGGCATCAGGACACAGTTCCAGGTGGGTGTTGTGCAAACCAGGAGGAACTGGTGACTGAACACAAGGTTAAACTCTTGCTCTGTGTATCTCAGGTCGTATTTTCCTAATGTTGGATCGTCCAAGGGGAATATTTTCCCATATTCCAGTTCTTGTAACTATTAAAAAGCAGTGACTGCAGAGTTATTCCCGCATTTTGAGGATCTTGCTCAAAGGCTGTACCTCTGGGAATGCCTGTTCACTTCTGGCAGAGGTAACTCTAAACTCTGGGATCCGTCATTTTTTGGGGAATTTTCTGTTAACTTCTAGCTGAGCACACGGGTGGCTGAGTGCTGGATCAAGGCTGAGGAAAAAGAGCCTGAGGAGCTCTGGCGTGGCTGCACGTTGAACTTGAGGAAAGGAATAAAAGCACTTTTCAGTTGGATTAACCACGTGATCCATAGGGCAGCATTCCAGGTGCTGGAACAGGGAACACGGGAAGTGGGCAGCAGGACCTGGAGCAGCCACAGTATTCCCAGCTGGGCACTGGCTGTGCCAGGCTTCTCACCAAGGCAGCCTCAATGTGTCCAGCTCGTCCCAGTGATGTAGAAATCTGGAAAACTTGAAGGACTCAGGCAAGTTTAGGTATTAATACTTTATGTGCTCTTCCTGCCACAGTTAAAGCTCTCTCTGTAGACAGGAGGGAGAGCTGGGGTCTTCCCTGCCACTCAGGAAATCTTCTGGATTCCCAGTGCTCAGGGAATCTTCTGGATTAAGGAGTGGAGGGAGTGAGAATGGCATGGCAGGGACCACAGCCTGGTGTCCCGGTGGGACAACATCCAGCATGGATCAAGCACTCAGCTCCTACTGCAAGGAGACAAAACCTGACTTCCAAAGGCAAGGAAATTGCTCCTGAGCATGGCCATACCTCACTTGGCTTTCTGGGCCGTGGTCACACATCTGGTGTTTCTATCAGGCCGGAATGCCCAGGCAGAGGAGCCAACCTGCTCATTTGCAGCCTTTACGAGGGGTGTCACTTGCTAGAGTGGCCAGGGTGACTTCAGCCATGGGTTGCAGCAGCCAAGTTATGAAACCACAAGAAAGTGGGTGTAAAATGGAAAAGGTGACAAAAAGTTTACTGCTTTTTTTTTTTTTAAGTTTTTTAACAACCCTTCATTTCACAGCACAGCTGTTAAAAATTCACTGAACTGATACCTTGAATGGCTAAAACACCGTTTGGGCATCCAGCTCCCACAGCTGCCTAGTGTTCACGAATCTTGTAAAATTTCAAAGGTTTGGCTCCAGAGCAGATGGGGACAGGGCTGGGCTGGAGAGTTGTTGTCACGTTGTGGTGTCTTTAGTCCCTGTTGTGCTCGTAGGACCTGGAGTGAGGTTTGGCAAATTGAACCCCAGGGCTTGCGCAAAAGGCCTTGAGGGTGGAGTGGGGTGTTTAGAATCATGGAATCCTGGAATGGTTTGGACTGGGAGGGAACTTAAAGTCCCTCTCATTCCTCCCCTGCCATGGCAGGGACACCTTCCACTATCCCGGGTTGCTCCAAGCCCTGTCCAACCTGGCCTTGGACACTTCCAGGATCCAGGGGCGGCCACAGCTGCTCTGGGAATTCTATTCCAGGGCCTCCCCACCCTACCAGGGATGGATTCTCCATCATCCCTAATCCAGCCCTGCCCTCTTCAGCTGCTGTGTGCTGAGCTGCGAGAAGGAAGCGTGAGCAGAGGCAGTGAGGACAGGAGACTAGGGGATAAATGGGATAAATGGGATAAATGGGATAAATGTTTATGGGCATGCAGGGTACTCCTGGCACACTAGATAAACACGGCGGGTGGCTCCGGTGACCACAGGCAGGTGACACGGGGCGAGCCCCTCTGGGGTGACACGGGGCGAGCCCGCTGGGGTGCCACATGCCCTGCAAGCCCTCTTGTGGCAGAGTGTGACCCGCGGTCTGTGTCTCGTTCACAGCTTCGATGTGGAGAACGGCCCGTCCCCGGGGCGCAGCCCGCTGGACCCGCAGGCCAGCTCCTCATCGGGACTCGTCCTGCACACGACATTCCCGGGCCACAGCCAGCGCCGGGAGTCCTTCCTGTACAGATCCGACAGCGACTATGACCTCTCACCAAAGACCATGTCCAGGAACTCCTCCCTGCCGAGCGAACAGTAAGCATCCATTCAGCTCGTGTTTTACACTCCCTTTGTGTGCTGCTCTAATCCTCACAGCTCTGTCAGGATGAGCTTATGGGTGGTACTGGCGCATTTCATAGCTGGAATGCACAAAAGAGGTGCTGATCCAACATCCTCTCCCATCCTTCAAATATTCCCATGCCATCCTTCAAATATTCCCATGCCATCCTTCAAATATTCCCATTTTTTTCCAGAATTTAGCAGAAGAGCTTTCAAAGCCATATTCTGGAATAACAGGGAAGTTGTGCTCTACTTTTATTTTCAATATTGCTGTTCTCCATCCTGTTTTGCTGGCTGTTCCCTAGAAGTGAGTGGAAAATGAGCTGAGACAGATGGCTGAGCTCGAGAGGATCAATACACACAGAGTGTCCTGGATTCCCAGCCCTTTATTGTGAAAGGCACATTTTGAAGTTTTAAAGTGGCCATTAAGCTATTAAAAAAAAGTGCTCGTTAAACAAAGTTGAACTGTTGTGAAAGTTTTGTCACGGAATGGAAATCTGAATATTAGCCAGATCCACGAGAATTCTGCGAGAAAATATCCCTGCTGTGAGTTAAAACTGAGTAAATATTTACCGAAGGAAATACTTCAAATTATGCAAATAGTGTTTGGTGTAGACGGTGGGCTGTAATAATTCCCAGCATTGTGCTGGGGTGGGGGAATCCCATCATTTCCCCTGAATTCATGGCTGTGTCCACCCACTGTGAGCATCGAGGCTCTGTTAGCACTTGAGAGAGCGTCTCCATCAGTGTGGAGACAATTTTAATTAAATTTACACTTAATAGCACTGATACCCAAGTGAGGAGGAGAGGATGACCTCTGTGGCAGCACAGAGGGGAGAATTCGGATTTGGAGGACTGGTGGACAACTCTTGAGAGGGACAGATGGGATTTTGGGAAGGAATTCCTGGCTGGGAGGGTGCCCAGAGCATCTGTGGCTGCCCCTGTATCCCTGGCAGTGTCCAAAGCCAGGTTGGATGGGTTTGGATCCACCTGGGATACAGGAAAATGTCCCTGCCTATGGCAAGGATGGGCTTTCAGCTCCCTCCCAACCCAAACCTCTCAATAATTCTACACCCTGCCATCTCTCAGTTAGGTAAATCACACAGAATGTTCCATACAAGTACCATAACTAATACCACAAAAAAGAAAAAAAAAAAAATTCCCTCTTATTGCTGGCAATGATGTATTTTGCTCGTAACTTCTGCTCAAATCTTCCATGATGAAAACAGCCGGACAAAACCCGGCGTCTGAACAAGATTAAAGACTGCGACAGAGATCAACAAAAGCCAGGAAATTCAAAGGTGACCTTTCCCCGCACCACTACGGTTGGTTTTTTTCCACCGCGGTGCAAGCGTGAGCCTTAACTTTTGAATTTCCTGGCTTTTATTGCCTGGTGTTCCCAGCCCCAACGCTCGCTCCAGCCAGTTGTTTTGGATATACACGGTGACCTTTCCATCAGGAACAAGTTTTTGTGTGGTGTTAACTAAATGCTGCGTGGGTTCGTTCATGAGGAAAACCCCCTCGGGAAAACGCTCATTCCCCGAGTTGAATTTCGCTCTATTTGAAGGTAAATTTATACAGAAATTAAGCATTTTCTCCATTTTTCCTTAGGCATGGCGACGACCTGATTGTCACACCTTTCGCCCAGGTGAGTCGGTGGCATGTTGACCTCTAAAATAGTTTTTTTTAAGCATTAAAGCAGAGAAGGTGACGCCTGTGGTTTTGTCTCCCTCAGGTGCTGGCCAGCCTAAGAAGCGTGAGGAACAACTTCACGCTTCTCACCAATTTACACGGCACCTCCAACAAGTAAGCCTGGCTTTTTAAGCTGCTTTGGTACCCAAGCGGAGCCGGCGGGGGCCGAGCAGGGGCGGCGGGGGCCGAGGAGCGGCGGCCGCGGTGCCTCAGGCTCCGCCATGGCCTCACGGCTCCGCCGCGGTTTGCGCGCCACGCCAGGGGGCGCCGTCGGCCCTCCTCTCACGGCGTCCGTCCCCTCACGGCGTCTGTCCCCTCATCGTTCATCCCCTCACGGCGTCCGTCCCCTCATCGTTCATTCCCTCATCCCCTCACAGCGTCCGTCCCCTCACGGCGTCCATCCCCTCACGGCGTCCGTCCCCTCACGGCGTCCATCCCCTCACGNCCTCACGGCATCCGTCCCCTCATCATTCATTCCCTCATCCCCTCACGGCCTCTGTCCCCTCACGGCGTCCGTCCCATCATCGTTCATCCCCTCACAGCGTCCATCCCCTCATCGTTCATTCCCTCATCCCCTCACAGCGTCTGTCCCCTCATCCCCTCACGGCATCCATTCCCTCACGGCGTCCATCCCCTCATCCCCTTATCCTCTCATCCTCTCGTCCCCTCATCCCTTCACAGCGTCCGTCCCCTCATGCCCTCACGGCGTCCGTCACCTCATCCCCTCATCCTCCAGTCCCCTCATCCCTTCATCCCCTTGTCCCCTCATCCCTTCATCCCTCATCTCTTCATCCCCTCATCCCCTCATCTTTCAGGTCCTCCCTGAGGAGCAAGCAATGCATTTCTTCTTGTGCAATGTCCACCATGAATCATGGGGGCAGTTTGGGGCCCCACACCACCAAAAAAAAAACAACGTTGAGGGGTTGGAGAGTGAGAAGGAAACAGATCAGGGGAAGGGTCTGGAGCCCCAGGACAGGCTGAGGGAGCTGGAAAGAGGCTCAGCTTGGAGAAAAGGAGACTGAGGGGGCCTCTTGTGGCTTTGCACAACTCCCTGACAGAAGGAGAGAGCTGGGGGGATTTAGGATCTGCTCCCAGGGAACAGGGACAGGAGGAGAGGGAACCAGCCCCAGGCTGGGCCAGAGGTGGTTTGTTTGAATATCAGGAAGAGTTTCTTCACAGAAAGAATTGTCCAGCCCTGGCACACCTGCCCAGGGCCGTGGTGAGTCCCCACCCTAGCAGGATTTAAAAGTCCTGTGGATGTGGCGCTTGGGGACATGGGTCAGTGGTGGCCCTGGCAGGGCTGGGCTGGACTTGGTGATCTCAGAGGTCTCAGTCAACCTAAACAATTCCATGATCTTTGTCATGTTGCCACCTTGGATATCCCAGGCGTTCCATACGTGCCCAGCTCGGAGCAGAGGCATCATCTCTGTTCAGTCAAGCCGCGGTCCTGCCCTGCATTTCCACCACTGCTTCACAGAGCAGTAATAATCCCAGAATTGTCCAAGTTGGAAGGAATACAGCAGAATCAAGTCCAGCTTTTAACTGGCCCATAGAGGGATCAAACCCCCAAACTTGGTGTCATCAGCACCAGGCTCTACCCAACTGATCCAATCTCACAGGAGTGGTTTATGGCCCAAGAGCAGATGTCGAGGGGGGCATCCCAAACTTGGGGCTCTGGGGACTACAAGGATTTCCCAGCAGCAGCATCCTGGAGCTCAGCTCCGAGAGACCTGCCCAGAGGCTGAATCCCACATCACTTCCTCTGACACTGATTGCTCTGAATGAGGAAGGTGATGCACTCAGGAGGAGGATGTTGTTTTTATTACCTGCTGAACGGGAGAAGCCAAACAAACTCCTTTTTATGCCTTTGTCCGGAACCACCGTTTCCCCTTAGCTATTTATACTGAGCCACTCATCGTCATGCTCTGGCCTGCTTGGCCCCAGGAGAGCTGTTCAGCCTCAAACCAACATCATTCATTCCTGGCGAGGCCTGGTGTGCACCCACCCATCCCACTGATCCCACCCTGGGAGCTGCTCGCTCCCTTTGGCTCCACAAGGGAAGGATGAGGTGCAGGGATGTCCCCAGTGGGACACCACGGGCTCTCTCCACTCCAGGTGTGAGTGGCATCACCTGGTGCCCACCACGAGCTCACAATCTTTATTTTACATAAAGCCCAGCATTTTATCCAGCCATGAGGTTTTTCCTCCTGTTGATTCCCACTGGCAAATTTTGATGGGAAGGAACTGCTGCATTCCAAGATGGAGGTTAATAAAAAAACAGATGGCTTAAATATTCCCTTTTTTTTAAGCTTTACTTTTTTGGAAAGCTCGGGCATTTTGGCAGTTCCTAATGAGGAATCTGAAATTGGACAGGGCCGGAAGGAAGTGAGGGTGTAACCTGTGGGACACACAGGCATCTTACAGTGTCCTTTGGAAAACATTCCCAGATTTGATTGAGGTATAAAGTTGTTTGCCCAGCCAAAGTAAAAGTCATTAAATTTTTAAACCATCCCATGGTGGAATGTGCTTCCAGGTGCTGTGGAGCTTCCTGCAGTTTCCAAAGAGCTCTGCTGGGTTGCAGCCATGCTTCCAGCTCATGATTTTATCATCTGTCTCATTATATGTGATATTTTACTTAAACTTCTGCTTTGAGGATCATGAGAATCTCAGCTTTTCTTCAACCCCTCCTCTCCTCTCTTTTTTCCTCCTCCTCCTCCACCCATCCTGGCCTGAGCAAGGAAAAAAAGAGGATGCTGTCCCACATATTTGCTGGAAAATATGAATGTTAAGGCCTGGAGGAAAAAAAAACAACTGGCAGTCATATTTTTTGGACTTTAACGTCAGGGTTCTTGAGGCAGTTTCCTGATTGGAAAAGAGGAGAGGGTGATTAATGGCTTTGGAGTGCCGGAGTTTGGCAATCGCAGCCCAGGACGCGGTCGGGAAGCATCCGGAGCCTGCTCCGTGTAATACCCTGCGGCAGGAGGGAAGGAGCGGGCAGCGGAGCGCAGAGGAAGGACAGTGCTGTCAAAACCCCCGTCTCCAATCCTGCAGAACAGGATGGGCACATGGATCTGAGGATGGCGGGAGCGGTGCCGGCTCTGGAGCGGGGAATACCGTAGGGAAGAGCGGCTCATCCCTCCCCACCACCCCCCCAAAGGCATGTCTGTGCAGATCAGGGGTTTGGAGATCCCTGGAGCTTGGATCCCTCCGTTCTGGGAGTGCTGCAGCCGTGGCGTGGTGTCCCTGTCGGGGAGTTTCTGTTTTTTAGAGATTTCAAGATTTGGCTTTTCAAAGGCTCAGCAGAGGCAGGTCGGGGCACATTTGGAGGGAATGGAGCACCCGACGTGTGTGCCCTGTGCTGAACCCTTCAGAGAGCCCGGGTGCCGCACATCCTGCCAGAACAGCCTGTGGATCGCAGGGAGGCTCCAGCCGGGAGCCCGGCGGGTCGGAGGGCTGGGAGCGGGGCTGGAATTGCACTCCAGACCTCACCTGGGCAGCGAGGCCTTCCCGGAGCACTTCTGAAGGAGCCCCCGGAGCTACAATCACAGCACAATTGAGCCGCTCTGCCTGCTTTGATTCCAGCTTCAAAGGAGAGCTGGCGAATAATGGATGTGCAGTTCAGTGGCTGACTCCAAAATTTGGGGTTAGGAAGGAGGTTGGCGAAGGGAGAGTGTGGGGAAATCTGGCTTCAGTTAAAATGGATCCGAAACTTCTTAGGGAAGCAGAAGCCCAAAGTTTCATTTTTGGTCAGCCTGAAGTACTGCAGTCAATCCAAACTGAAGTGTCTTGATTTTGGTGTCAACTCTTTTTAACTCATTTAAAAACCAAGTCCCTGGTGATGGTTTCAGCTTGAAAAATGAACAGTTTTGTTTGGCAAGTCTCACAGGGAGCTGTGTTGACATTTGGAGTGAATCTGCACCTTTTTCCAGTCAGACCCTGTTGGCTTGACTTGAACTAACTTTTTTTCAAGTAGCTTTTGGCCCCTCCAAAATCCATATTGCTGCTGAAATTGTTTCTCAGAGTACAAAAAGTGTCCTTCAGCTGTTTCAGAGCTAAACAATAGTGACTGCAGCATCCTCTTCCTCACTTCAGGAGCAATTCCAGTGTTAACTGGAGGGTTTGAAGGCACATTTCTGACCTTACCTGTGGCATTGCCTTGCAGCAGTTTGACATCACTTCAGGGCCCACTCCAGCCTCTGTAGGGAAAAGCTTTATGGGAAAAAGCCTTGACTATGGGGAAGCCACCAGAGCCTGGCCCTTGCTGCCTTCAGGCATATTTTGAGCACAAAGCTGCAAAGGCAGCATTGGGATGGTGGCACGTTTCTCCTCATTTCCAGCTCGTGGAACAGGCAGGGAGCAGCCATCTCTGGCTTTTCCTAACACATCTGTCAATACTGCTCAACAAATCTTTGTCGAGTGTTTGGGGTTTTTTGGGAGAATGGAAAAGGATTTTTGACTGAGGGTTTGGAAAGATAAAATCCCACCTCCTGACAGAGAATTCTTTATCCCTCTTAGGAGATCTCCAGCCACGAGTCAGCCACCTGTCTCCAGAGTGAACCTGCAAGGTAGGTGTGGGATTTGGGGATGGGCTGCCAGGCCAAGTGCACACAACATTTACTGCCCAGTTCTGCTCACAGCTGCTCCTCTGCCCCCTCCCTGGGGCAGGACCCATAGGAGAGAACTATCAGACTCCAAATATTGTTATTTTAATCGTTTGGTTTGGGGTTTCTGCTGGTGTATTAGCACAGGAGATGAACATGATTTTGGTTTGATAGTCATGGCCACAGTGGCTGCTGTTCTTGTGAGTCCCTGCAAACACAGGCCTGGACAAGCCCCAGCCTACGAGCCTTGAACAGGCTCAGACACAGCTGGGTCTTTTTTTTATTCTGTTTATTTCAGTTTGTTTCCATGTGATCTGTGTACTCAAACCTTTCCTGGGTGAGACTTCCTTGGCTTCCTGCTGGGAAGGGGGTGCCAGGGCAAGGTGGGGTGGGCAGCACAGTGAGGGCTGCTCAGGCAGGGGAAAGGACCAGGATGAGCAGCAGCAGGAGCTGGTTACTTAGGACAGGCTTATTTGCTTTGACAGCTGGGTTTAGCCAAGCTGAGGGTCTGTAGAACCCTGCTCAGGATCAGAGCTGGCCTTACTTTACACTAATTCAAAGGTTGCTCCAGAGAGAAGGAGATAAGATTTGGAGCAGTGCCCATTTGTAAGGTTTAATCTCAGCCTTTCCAATAATTACATGCTTGGAGGAACTAACAAAGCTTCATTTTCACAGCGTGGATAGCTATCATTTCCTCTCCTGCTGTGTTATTTATTCTCAGGGGACACACAGAGTCCTGGACACTTCCAGATGAGGTTCCTCCAAACTTGTTAATGGGAGATGGAAACCTCTGATGCAAAAACAAAACTGGACAACACAATCTTAAACTCCTTCTCTTTCTGTCGCAGCCAGCAGGAATGCAGCTCATCACCTGATTTAAAGCTGGGTCTAGCAAGGCTTTGAATTTGTGCCTGTGTGAAAAAAAAATCATGGAAAATTTGCTAGGCTTTCCGTAGATCTGTTTACGTAAGTTAGACAATCTAATAATGAGGAGAGAATGCCCTTCCAGGAATTCTAGGTTTCATTTTCTTAACACTTTCCGTGGAAAAAATTGCTCTCAACTTTTTAACACTTTGGGGATGTTTTTTTACACTATTTCCAAAGTGAGCTGTAGGACACTTGGGACTTTTTAGCTGATCTGAGCTTCTGATGCTGGGAATACATGGAAATTCCTTTTGGAATGAACTGTGTGACACACAGAACTATAGAGTGAGTTTTGTGTTACCTTGTAATGGTTGGATTTGTGGCCCCTCAAGTAAATAGGTTTTTAAGCATGAATCTTAACTGCTTTTAGGTGAAATCTTCCAATTAAATTTTAAAAAGTGAGTTGGATCATTGCAGCTTCAGTAAATTGTGACATTTTGTAGGTGAAACAGTGAGGCATTTTTGAGATTAATAGGAAATTGTGTGATTTCCTGCATAAAATCAGCCAATATTGGCATTATTGGTAGAAAATACTGGGGTTCTTGGTTAAATTCAGGTCATTGCCTTCCTCTGCCTCTTCACAGCCACTGTCACGCTGAATTCCTTTCCAGGCAGCAGAAAACAATCACAGCCCTTGACTTTCTAAGGAACTTTCCATTTAATTCAGCAAGAACATAGACTTTTAAGGATTTTTTTCAGTGTTTGCACCTTTTTTTTCCCTCTTGACGGCTTTTGCTTTGGAAATTACAAACAGAAGCAGAGATTTTCCTATCAGAACCCTTGCAGTTCTGTGCCAGTGGCTGAGAGGATGCAGAGTATTTTTCCTGAAGGATTTGCAGGAGGAAGCAGTCATGTTTTGATTGGGACCAGTCTGCTTCACGTCTCTCTAGATAAAAGACTGTATTTGGAACAAACTGGGTTTAGATTCATGAGTTTTGTTGAAGCTTGGAATTTGATTTTAACCCTCCAATGTCACCCATTGATTCATGGCTTCACCACAACCCACTGACATCACTGTGAGCATCTTGTGGATGTCTCCTTTGATTTGTCATTAAAGGGGTGATTTATATCCTGTTCCGAGAAATACAGAACTCAGGGTTTAAAGCAAACGAGGCTGTATTAATTAAATTATCCTGGAGGGAGGCAAATTACATCCAGCATTTTCCCTGCAAGGAATACACACCAGCTATTTACTCCAGCTGGAATATTCCAGGATTTTCCAAGCAACAACAGCCAAATCTGTTGCTGGTGTTGCATCACTGAGGACCCAGGCCCGTGGTGGAATAATTGAGCTGTGGTGAAATGAGGAAATTCTTTTTTGCTTTCATTTTCTTTAAGTAGTAAAACTTTTGGCCGGGTTTTTCCTGGGACAAAGGGCTTTGAGAGGCACTGCTGGTGTCACTGTGAATTTCAGAGCTTTCTTAACCTTGCAAGCACAGCCAGAGAAGGAAGGGGAATATGGATTGAACATCCTGTGTTTTGTCCTTGGTATCAGCTGAAGTAAATCTGGCAGATTTTTCCTGTTATTTTGTTATAACTGCAGCTCACGGGAACGCACAAAATCGCTTTTATGAATTAACTGAGAAACCATAACGTGGAAATACAAAGCCACAGCAAAAGTCCATCGGTCCTTAATTAGCCAGGCAGGATGATGGGAATGCTGTGGGGTTCCTGCCTGGTGCATGGCATCCCCAGCAGCTGTGCAGGGCCAGGGCAGCACGGTGCTGCTCTGGGTTACAGAAACAATGAGAGAACATTGTCACACAGTGTCCCCCAGGGTTCTTTCTCCTGAGGTTTCTTTCTCCTGTTCCCCTTTGTTTCTGCTGAGCCTCTGCCACAGTTACTTTCAGTGACCTTTGTGCCACCTTGGGCTCAGGAATTCATCAGCGCCTTCCCTTCTCCATCCAGCTCTCCCCTCCCCTGGCCCCAGTGAAAGGTCTGCAGTTCCTACCCAATGATTCAACCAATAACACCTTGAACCAGCAACAAGCCTGACCTTTCCTGCTTGGTTTTGTTCCTTCTTCCATATTTATTTCCCTCAGTGACCCTTATTCTCTCTGAATTAAATCCCCTTTCTCAGTCAAAGCCTCTCGTTCTTCCACAAATTTGGTACAAACTTTTCCCAACTTTTTTTGTTCCCAACACCATCAATCCTGTGTCTGCCCATTCCTGATTGATCCACTGCCACATTTAATGTCACCAATGGTGACAGGAGCAAAGCACAGAGTTATGGATCAAACAGCACCGAGTTTTTCCCAGACTTTGGGGGGTTTGCAGAGACTTTTCTCAAGATCCCCTTGGATACTCTCAGCACTGACTAATGACAGTTCTCCTCACAATTAATGGTAGACACAGTTCTCCTCACAATTAATGACACAATATTGCTGATCTGCTGCAGCCTCAGGTTTGGGGGGTGCAGCCCTTTGGGATATGTCACCCACAGCATTTCAGGGCTCAGGGGATTAAAGCTTTGTTCAAATTCCTCTGTGGGGATGGGAGGGAAGGCTCGGTGTTTTTCTTCCTTGTGCCTTAGCTGTGCTTTCCTGTACCTCGGCACGTTTGTCTGCACTTCTCACATGCCTTTACACGACCTCCAAACTCGTACTCTTTCATTTTTCCTGTGGGTGTAGGACGTACAGACTCGTGCACGAAGCTTTGTGTAAAGCATAAACAAAGACTGGATAATGCTCATGCTACTGAGAGCCCCAAGCTTTTGTAGGAGTTAAGGAGCCTTGTGCATCCAAGTGAGCTCTGGGTTACAGATATCTCTGAATCCCGAGTAATTAGCAGGGAGCTGCTGCTCTTGCACCATCCTCCTCTGCTTGGCACGTGCAGAACAGCTCTGGGCACACACAGAGGAGAGGATTCATTCTGAAATTCTGTTTCTTTGCTGGGAGTTTGGCTGAAGATTTGACCTTTTGATTTGGAGAGCGCCCGTAAAAGTCAAATGGTTGTGGTGCTTTGTGCTTTTACAGGAGTGCAGAGGAACCACGAGTTCCAGAGTCACAGGCTGCGTGCACAAATGCAGCCTTGTTAGCACCTACAGGTTTTATTTTTAAAGGATGCAGCTCAGGCACCATGCAGATTATTCAGAAACCAACCCAAACCGTGTAAGAAATCAGGTAGATAATGAGCTTAATGACGCGCTGGTGAGCGCTGCAGTGATTCTCGCCGCCTGTCAGATGAAAAGAGCGTTTCAAAGCGAATTTCAGAGCGGGGCTGAGGCAGCTCCAGGCAGCTCGGGGCCATCCCCAGGCTGTGCCGGCTCTCCGGGGGGAGTTCATTCCTGCAGGGACTCCGTTCCGCGTGTTGCGCCCGCCTGCCTCGAACACACCCCCCGAAAGTTGGACTCATGCATCTTAGTAAGTATTTCAGTTATGCTATTGACGTCAATGCAGTCATTAAATAGATTGCCGGCCCTCCCAGCAGCAAACCTGTGCCAAAGACCTACAGGCAGACACATTTTAAAAGAAGAACATCAGGTTTGCTTTTAGCATTTGGAGAGAATAAGGGAAAAGTTTCTTCTGAAGTCACCCTTTGCAATAAGGCTGGGTTTTTAACTTCATTTTCTAAGGCTCGTTTTCGGTGAAGATAATTGCTGTGTTTTATTGAACACACGTTTATTGTGTTGCTGTGTGCATAAACAGCTCCAAACTAAATGACTAAAAAGTCATTTTTGTGACGGGCTCTGGATGACAAGTGACACTTGTTTCAGGTCCCCTGGCCAGATTTATTTGTGTATCAAGTGACAGGAGGCATTCAGGCAAACCTGCTTAGCCTTTGACTCCAGAAATCCTGCCAGGATTGATTTCATGACATCTATATAAGAAAATAGCCTTCATTTCTCCTCGGCAGGCTCTGAAGACACACAAGCTAATCACGACTCCATAGCAACAGATAAAAACTGTTTTCCCCTCCGCCCCACCTGTGGATGTCACATGAAGATGCTCCACGTGCTGCTGCCATCAAGAGCCTGTCACTCCCCGGGGCCAGCTGCCGCCTGCAGCCGTGGGTGTGCAGGACTCCCTGAGCATTCCTGCTGTCCTGCTGGATTCCTGGGACAGCATTTACCTCCTGTGGGAGATAGCCAGGGCTGGGGGCAGCTCTGGTCCCTGGGACAGCATTCCCAGACAGCCAGGGCTGGGGGCAGCTCTGGTCCCTGGGACAGCATTCCCACACAGCCAGGGCTGGAGGCAGCTCTGGTCCCTGGGACAGCATTCCTGGATACCCAGGGCTGGGGGCAGCTCTGGTCCCTGGGACAGCATTCCCACACAGCCAGGGCTGGGGGCAGCTCTGGTCCCTTTTCCCAGTGAGGAATGGCTCTGGACAGGCGCTCCCGAGGGGCTGGTGTTGCCTTGGAGTGGCTACCTAAAACAGAGGCTAGGCAAAATTCAGATAATAAAAGCAGATATTTATTGAAGGCTTTCAGCAGGTACAAGTTGGGCAGTCAGAAGCCTCCAAGGGGCTACACCCAGGATGGATGACGGTCATGAATTTTTAGTACAGTTATAAATTTGGTGCATTTACATCTCAGGGGTTAATCCTCCAATTACAGCTTCAGGAAATGAAGTCATTTACTCCCAGGTTGCCCTCCCAACTCACTGTTGTTGAGGCCTGAGACAGCAAGGTGTCCTTGAGTTTCAGGCCTAGAAAGGAATTGTTTTGTCGGAATAAAATAGGAGAACAGCAACTTGCAGGCTATGGGGTTTTAGAGTTATACACCAAAGGAGCACAGGATCTGAAAACCATAAAAGCTCAGTCCTGAGGCATTAGTGGGAG
The DNA here is from genome assembly GCA_013397075.1 of Rhabdornis inornatus. Taxonomy (NCBI): domain Eukaryota; kingdom Metazoa; phylum Chordata; class Aves; order Passeriformes; family Rhabdornithidae; genus Rhabdornis; species Rhabdornis inornatus. Next base: position 33,301 of record VWZS01001820.1, on the reverse strand, counting down.
CTGAGCCCTGAGGACACACGTAGGTGGCATCCTCAGGCAGGTGAGGGAGCAGCTGTGCCTCGCCAGGAGGAGCAGCTCTGTTGTAACAGCAGCAGCCATGGGTTTTGGGAGAGGTCACGGAGCCAAACCTCCGGGTTTTTGGTGAGGATGTCATTTCGCTGCTGAGCCCGGGTTATTAACGGGCTTTATCTGATGGGTGGCTCCTTTCGGAGTGGCCCAGGCAGCTGCAGCCCCGCGGTGGCAGTGCAGGGACCTTGGGAGCAGCGTGGTCCTGTGGTGTCCCTGCGTCTGTCCCGTGGTGTCCCTCTGTCCCGTTGTGTCCCTGTGTCCCCATGTCCCTGTGTCCCATTGTGTCTCTGTGTCCCTGTGTCTGTCCTGTTGTGTCCTTGTGTCTGTCCCGGGGTGTCCCTCTGTCCCCTNGCTTCAGGAAATGAAGTCATTTACTCCCAGGTTGCCCTCCCAACTCACTGTTGTTGAGGCCTGAGACAGCAAGGTGTCCTTGAGTTTCAGGCCTAGAAAGGAATTGTTTTGTCGGAATAAAATAGGAGAACAGCAACTTGCAGGCTATGGGGTTTTAGAGTTATACACCAAAGGAGCACAGGATCTGAAAACCATAAAAGCTCAGTCCTGAGGCATTAGTGGGAGCTGAGCCCTGAGGACACACGTAGGTGGCATCCTCAGGCAGGTGAGGGAGCAGCTGTGCCTCGCCAGGAGGAGCAGCTCTGTTGTAACAGCAGCAGCCATGGGTTTTGGGAGAGGTCACGGAGCCAAACCTCCGGGTTTTTGGTGAGGATGTCATTTCGCTGCTGAGCCCGGGTTATTAACGGGCTTTATCTGATGGGTGGCTCCTTTCGGAGTGGCCCAGGCAGCTGCAGCCCCGCGGTGGCAGTGCAGGGACCTTGGGAGCAGCGTGGTCCTGTGGTGTCCCTGCGTCTGTCCCGT
>VWZS01001820.1:15440-32216 GCA_013397075.1 Rhabdornis inornatus | reverse complement strand
GTGTCTGTCCCGTTGTGTCCCCGTGTCGCGCTGTGTCCCTGGCTCCACTCCGCTCTTTAGGCCGGCTCAGGCTCGGCTCCCATCCCGCTCGTTGCGCAAGGGCCCCGCAGACAATTGGGCTGTGCCATCGCTGCTATCAGCGCTGATAAAATCTGTGTCTCCTTTGTTTGCTGCACACAAACCATCAGAGCTGCTGGGGGACATTCTGCCAGCGCAGCCCTGGGCACCCTGAATCAGTTCCAGATGAGGAGAGATGTGTCCTGCATCGGAGGGAAAAACAACCCAAACCAAACAAAGCCACCCAAACCAAACCTCTGGCAGCTTGGGTTATTTTTTTTTCGGTCGCAGGGCACGTCCTTAGGGATAAACATTGTCCCACTGGCTGAGTCCTTTCAGCTTGAATGTCCCAGCATTTCCAGGCACTGAGAATTGCAGCGGCCTCCACAAAGTCCCAGCAGCAGCTCAGCATCACAGCCCTGGAGAAATTTCTAAGTTTCTCCTCAGTGCAGAGCGTTGTGTCCTGGACACACCGTGGGAGAGGGAGAAGCTGCATCCAAAATCCTAAAAGTGTGGAGACATTCCCAGGGAAATGCACTGCTCAAATCCCACAGCCAGCCCCAAAGGCCGAGCCTGTGTCCTCCTGCAGGGTCTGATTCCCAGTGGAAGTTGCTTTCTTCTTGTGTTTTAAAAAGTGTTTCTAACGTTGTGTTCTGATTCTCAGCAGCCAGATCGTTCAGTTCATAGTTCTGCAGGAATTCCCAAGTATGTTTTTGTATTTATTCATCTTGCTGGAGGCAGGGGTTGGTTCCCAGTTTGGAGGGGAATATTAAGAGGGGAAAGTGCCGTTCCTGCAGGACAGAATTGGAATTTGCTGTTCCTCTGCAGGGACACTCTGCTCACCAAACTTAACTCCACAGTTACAAAATAACTGACAAAGATGAAAACTTTCAGAGCTTTAAAAATTAAGGTGGAATTGAAAGAAGGAGCAAAGGGTTGCTCTGGAACTTTTCCCTGTATTCCATATGGAATTGCATCCATTCTGATTCATGCTCAGCAGTTGCCAAACAGTGACACTGAACAATGAACATATTGATCCTTTCAATGTTCAAATCACCCAGAAATGTGCTGGTTTTATCACCAGTTTCATCTCCTGATGAGCTAAAAATGATTTTTAGCCAAGCAAGGTGTGCTGATTAATGTAACCATCATTGTGCAAGAGAGGAGGAATGTTACACTAAGAGTTTATGAAACATTTCATTGTCATATTTGCTCCAAGAAGTGCCTGTAAATGACAGCCTTAAGGATGCTATAATTGCAATACCTTTTTTGACAGAAAGGAAACAGCTGCTAATTATTTATGGTTATTAATCAAAGTTATCAGTTTATTCAAAGTTAATTCAGTTCACTGAAAATATGTATGATTATCAACATTTAAATGTTTTAAGCAGTAGCCTGTAAAAACTATTTAAATACACCTCTCCCTGTGGGATATATTCTCACATCTAAAGGTAGCATTGGTTTACTTTGCTGTGCATTCAACATTCAAGCACAGAATCATTTTAGGAATTCAGAATTTTAGAAAAAAAAACACCTCCAAAGTCCTGCAGGGTGTTGATTTGAAAATTAATATCTTTTGATTTTGTAATCAAGATTGTGCCTCTGGAAGTGACAAACATGAGCCAGGAGCAGGATCTGACCCAAGCTTTGCTGGGATCCAAGATCCATTATTCAGTGCTAAGGAACTCCATGGTTAAATTGAATTTTAAAGGAACTGTGCATTTTAATGTAGATATTCCAGTATAAATATCCTGCTGTCAGAAATCTCCCTTTCCAGGAGCAAATTAATCATCTGTGCGTGCTAAACTCCTCCACCACACCTTCACACTCTTCAAAAGCTTTCTGAAACAGACTTTTCCCCTGGACCTCAAAAGCCTCCAGGTTCCAAGCATTTGGAGAGAGGCTTTGGCTGCAGTTTGCCAGGTCCCTTGGAGCTTATTCCAGACACCCCAATGTTTCCATTCCCAGTGGGTCCAGTCCAGTCAGACTTGTCATGTCTCAAGCGTGTGTTCAGGGAGGTTTGTCAGGCTTAGCACTTCATACCCAAATGCTTCTGAAATGTCACATTTTACAAGCTCTGTCTTTTTCTTTAAATACCAGATATTAGGCTGACAAAATTAGGAGTTGGTCAGAGCAATCTTTGTGTTCTCTGAAAAAACAGGGGAGAATTCTGGGAAGTGGAAAAGCCAGCCTGTTTTCTGTGCCTCTCCCCTCCCTCCCCGTCTCATTCCCTGTACAAATTTTACAAGAAGTGACCCAAAATCGTGTCCCTGCTGCTGCTGACTTGAGAACAGGACGTTTGGATCCATGCTGAGAGCATTTGTGCTGCTCTGGGACAGCCCAGGAGGATGTGGGATAATGTCTGTTCTGTGGGGATTGTCACTGAGCACAGCGTGGGGCCAGTCCTGCAAAGAAAATTCCAAGAATAAACACACACAAGTGCAGGGTTTGTTGGAAATGGACTTTGCTGGCATTTGACAGCTGTGAAATGTTTTCCTCCCTTTTCTTCCCGAAGATCCTCTTGAAGAAGAGAGCTCCAGGGAGAAGTTCCCAGTTGAACTGGAGTGTTTCTGGTTTACACTTTATGGGACAGGATTTCCATCCAGCTCCTCCTCAAATACTGCTGGGCCCCCATCTGAATTCCAGCTCTTTGGGCAGGGTATTTCCCAAAATTCCTGTTGCAGCTGCCTGGGTTTCATCTCTATTGCACACAACTTTTCAACATTTCTATCTCCTTCCAGTGGGGACATCCCATGCAGGTAAAAGCAAAAAAAAAAAAGCTGCTCCTCACCCTCTCCAGGTCAGGAAGGAGGAACCCAAGCAGAGATGCTGCTCACACCAGATTTTCCAGCAGCTGCTGCTCCCTCTTTTGTAACACTTAAAAATATGGCTCTGAGTGCTGCTAGAACAGCTCCTGCTGCACCTTGCCTCGAGTGGGGAGTCATGTGCTGAAATCAGCCTGAAATCCACCCAAACTGTGTGAATTGTGCTGAATTTCCTGCACAGAATTCATGGCAGTGCAAGTGACAGTGCAGAGACCTTGGCCAAGGCTGACACCAGGTGCCTCTTGTGCTGCTAAATGTAGGAAGTTCTGGAAAATGCCCCAGAGTATAAAACTTAGGGCAGGAAAAGCAATGCCTGGAATAATCCCCAGCAGGGTGAGCCAGAGCTGACCTTCAGTGGGGAACATTTCCATTTCCATGGCTGTTCAATCTGATATTTGAACTGGAATTGTTGATAAGAGGTGCTTTTAATGCTGACATTTTGATTTCCTTGAACTCAGATCGAGGAGCTTAAATAAATGTATTTTGAGGGCTTTAATCAAATGGTTTTTGAGAGTGAAGGGCTGTTCTTAGCTCTGCTGGCTGCAGCCATTTGGGGAGTGGTTACACTTTCTAGTCTGCCTGTCATTACTGGGTCATGTTTATCCCCATCTGCCCCTTCCAGGCATCTCTGTGGTGTAAAAATCTGATTTGGGCTAGGACTGACCCCAGGTTTAAGGAATGTTGTCATACAGGACTCAGAATCCTCACATTTGGCTAAAATAGTCCAGATCTAGGAAAAAAAATACAAATAAATTAATATCTGGTGTTCTATAATATCAAATTCTGATTGTGGGTAACCAGTGAATGAATCTGATGTTGTTTCCCTGCTAATTTCAGTGGAAATACCGTCCCATGTCCCAAACATGCCTTTTAAACAAGCCAGGGTGTGCTGGCCTCAGCTCTCAGGTGGAGATCAGCACGTGCAGGGTTTAATATGGAACATTAAAAGCTGTCAAAACAAATGATGCTGCTCTGTAGGCTCCTGCCATCTCCCTCTTCCTCCCCACCCCATTCCCCGTGGGACTCACTCCGTGATTTTCAGCAGATTATTCTGAAAGCTCTGCGTGCACTTGGGGAAGCAGAAAGGCCAGTGAGTCACAGGCAGTGCATGGAGGGAGAAGAACACCCAGGATTAGCACGGGGATGTTTCAGCTCTGCTCTCAGCCACTGAGGATTTGGAGTTTGGGGCTTGAGGCTCACCCCAAAATCAGAGTTATGATGTGGGGGTGGGCAAAACCTGTGTGTTTTGGGAAGCCACCACCCAGCTCACACGCAAAATATTCTGCATTTTTAAAAGCTGGAGGGTTGTGGGTTGGGAAATTGGGATTGTCCAAGGTCTCTGTGCTGGTTCTGTTCCCTGTCCCACGCTGCAATCCCAGATCCTCGGATAGCACTGACTCACGGCTTCGCTCACAACCCAATCCAATCCAAACAGGACATTTTTTGCAACATTCTGCATTCTTGGGTGACTCTGCTCCCTGCAGATATCCCTGGATTTCAGCTGGGGGAGAACAGTCCCAGGCATTTCGGTGAGAGGCAAACCAAGGGCACAGAGTTCAGCTGAGGTGAATCGGCGAGGTTGACATTTCCCCCCTGGGTACATAAAATACCTATTGGAGGAAAACAGATTAAAATTCCAAACTAAAGCAGGTTTTTAAGCTGCCATCCTAAAGGATAATGCTTTCAAGTAATTACATTTAGCCATGAAAAAAAACACCATTTCATTATATTTTATAATTAATATAATTGAAATGCTCACTCAGAATGTGAGGGGTGATTTTGTGTCCTGTCTTTCCATGGCTCGAGCAAGGCATGGGGACACAGAAGGTGCTTAAAGAATTCCTATGGATTATAGCTGGGATGCTTCCTGAAACCACATTCTTAACTTTCATATTGAGAAACTTCAGGAGATTAAATTGAGAGGAAATAGAGGCAAATTTAGTGTTAAACTGTGACCTTTTAACCTTCCCAGGAGCCAAGGAACCTGATTTAAACTGGTCTAACATTTTACCAGTGGCCTGTTCCATGTGGGCAGCCTTGCTCTGCCCCTTGTTTAACATATCTGAATAATTTTCCTCATGAAGAGCTAAGGATTATTGATAAATTGGTCTTTGCATCCAGTGCCAGTGGCCAGGTGGAGCTTTTCAGGTAGATCTGGCTTTGAACTTCCAGGATTCATTCCTGAGGTTCCTCCTGCATTTCCTACCCCAGCATTTATTTCCCCACAAAGGACTTTCACTCTCGACAGACCCTTTAGACCAGAAGTTTTATTATCTCCAGGTTAAAACCTGATTTAATGGCTCCAGACAGGTCTGGGGATGAAAACACCACCTGGGTTTGGGGACAGATCCAAGCCAGGACCTTTGTGCTCGTGGTTTGCTGAACTCTTGTGAAACAGTGACACAGAGCACAGCGAATCCTCCGCCCCTCTCAGACTTTGGGGTTGTTTTTTCCTCTGGTTGAACTCAGATCGTTGCTGTGTGGTCTGGCTGGGGAGTTCCTTCCATGCCCTGGGCCTCTCGTGAAAGTCACCTCGAGGTTTCAGAGGAGGAGGAGGAGGAGGAGTTTCTGGGGCGCCTGCAGGGGTGCAGGAGGTGTTTTTGCACAGATGTGAGGATGGAGGAGTTTGGGATGGGGAAAGCCCCTCTCCAGCACACCCAGCTCCCAGCAGGAATCCTCAATCCTTGGCCAGGCTGTGACTGAGCCAGCTCCAGAGCCGGAAACCGTCCAGCCACAACAGCCCAGGATGGTGCCCCACCTAATTAAGGCTGTTGAAAGGCAGGGCTAATTAGTTTAGGTGGAGCAGCTCGTTAGCACAAGGATGTTGCTTCCAGGATCCAAGTTGGTTTCCCCGCACGTGTGAGCTCTCCCCAGCGCTCTCCCACATGCAGCGAATGAGATAATGCAGTGCCCAGGTAGATCCTAGGTGGGTACCCAGGTCATTGCAGCATCACATCCTGAGTTTTCCAGGGCTTTCTCACGCTCCCGCACTCACGTGTGCTCGGCAAGAAAACACTTCTGCTCGCACTGTGAAATGTTCTTGCTGTGACCCAGCCTGGCCTCGTTTAGTTAGAGGAACAAAAACACAATGTGGGCGCTCTGTGATGCGCAGGAAGTTGGGATTGGGATTTGAAATGCTGGGCTGGAGGCTTCCTTCCCATCCAAACCCATGGGCATCTCCATCCCAGCTGCAGCTTTCTGGGCTCTTTTCACTGCTCTTTGGGACCATGTGGAGTAAAGCTGTGATGGGGCTTCCCTTAATTTAAAAATACATCACGACAAATTCTGTCTTCAGCAATGTGTTCAAAGTGTGTTAAATTCCCTACAAAATCATTCCCGGTGTTCCCTTGGCAGCTCCCTCCCTTGTGTGCACCGTCCATCTTCTGAACTTGTTGGAATTCCTCTCTCGCTTCCTATTTTTCCTCCTGTCTTGTGATTAAGGCAACAATCCTCCAGTGCAAGGAGGAATCAGCGTGGTCAGTGAAAGGATAATGTGCCAAACGCCGAGATAAAGTTGGAACTGAGGAATCTTCCCCGTTCATTCGACAGGCCAAGATTAGATTCCGCCTCTCTTGCCATTTCTGCTTCTCCCTCTCGGTGGACCGAGGAATTCCTACTATGCAGGCAAATCCCGTTCCCAGATTCCCCGGTGATAGCGCTGCTAAGTGACATCTGACAGGGTGCTTCCTGCATTTTGTTACTTCCAGTTGGCACCATAAAAGCACTGTCACTTAGCCCTCTGATTTGTGGCACCTCGGCTGCATTGTTCCCTGCGGGGGGGAGGACACTGGGAAAAGGGATTGCCTTGTGGCAAAACCATCCCACCCTACAGGAGATGCTATCTGCAGCCGAAATCCTTCCTCAGAACGTCTCCAGTTTTCCTTCCTCGTTAGCATTTCAGATTAAACCTTTAGGCTTATCTCCTCATCAGAAATTACCTCTCTGGGAAGCTTCATCAACTTCTATCAGCCACCTTTAGGTGTTCTTGGTGTTCACGCCTCGTTTTTTGCACCTCATTGTCATGAGAAAGGTGCAGTGAAACTTGACTTTGGGAATCTGGAGCTTTCATCTCTTCCTGCAGCATCTTCAAAGCTGAGCTTTACAGGCTGAGGTACAATCGGATGCATTAAAACACACAGAATGGATATAAAAGTGCTTTTTGTGTTTGATTCAGGAGCAAGACTTTTTATTACCTGCTCCTTTCCAAGAGTTCCCAGTTTTCTGTGGGAGATGTTAGTGTTGTTTATTGTGTGGGAATGAAGGTTCCTGGTGAAACATACTGAAGGTCCTTCACTCCCAACAACATTTGGGATCTTGGGAAGACAGTACTTGAGTAGCTCCATCTCTGCGTTTTTCAGTCTGGTTTTAAGGTGTCTGTGGGGGATATCCCGAGGTCTTCCTGAAAAACTACAGCCCCGATGGATTCCTCTGTCAGTTCAGAGCTTTAGTCCCTGGTGTTAGGCAGGCTCTGATCCAGCCGGGCTTATCCAAGGTGCTGTCCCAGCTCCTGGTTGCCTTTTTGATGTCATCCTCCTGTCCCAGAAGCAGCATCCCCACCCTCTCCTGGGAGGGGTGATGCCCTTGGCACTCTTGGTGCCCTGCTGCCCATCCCAGGGGACCCTGGCTGGTGCCACTGAGGGACTGGCTGCAAGGGAAGCACCATTCCCACCAAACCGAGCTGTGGAGATAAGGAACCACAATCTCTGCACTAATTGCTGAGCAGCTCTGGTTCCTCTAACAGTCAGTGGGCTGTCACTGAGCTGCTGGTGGCCTCAGTGACCCGGTTCTCATGACCTGGGTGGTGATCCACCACCCCAACCAGTCCTGGTGGGTGCAGGCAGGACTCTGCAGGTTTGTCCAGTTCTGCTCTAACCAGCTTCCTTCCTGCTCCAGGCTGACCTGTTGGGATGAGCTCCCTGCAAATGCTTCATTTCTGCTCCCAAACACCAGTTGGGCCCCCAGGACTGATGTCCTGCTGCTCAGCCTGGGGTGGGTTACAGGAACTGGGATCAAACTGGGACTGGCCAGCACCAGGGCTCTGCAAGAACTCCTCTGTTTGCTGCTCCACTCCTGCTTTCAAGACTCTGTCATTGTCATGAGATACATTTCATCCCACTTCAGCCTCCTAGAAATTATAGGCCAGTCGTAAGTGACGGCTGCTTTTTGAAGAAAAGCTCGGGAGCAAACCATCCTGTTGTGCAGGAAGATCAGGAATTCCAGTGGGAGCCAACTCAGTGGAGCAAGGAGAGTCAAAATGCAAGAAAAGAGCAGGCAAAGATTGAGAAAGACTGGGAACAAGGGAGGCATGGAGAACTTTGGGAATGTGGAGGGTGTTGGGCTGACTGATGGAGCTGTGAGCAGTGAGGGGACTCCAGTGGGGGTATGGAGTAGGGAAAGAAAATACAGAAAAAAGCGTGAAACAACCTAATGATAATGGTACAAGAAAAACCAAAATAATTGGGGTTTTTCGTCTCAGTCTTCATCCCCCAGCCTGCTTGGGAAGATAAGGGATGGAGGACAGTGAGGGAGCAGTGGGATAGAGGAGGTGGAGGTGTCCAAGCCCACCTCAGTGGACAAGGGCCAGGCTGGAAAAGCTCTGAGGCTGATATGAGTCACTCGTGAAAATTGTGGTGCTTAGGAAGGTGGCAGCAGGAAAAAGGAGCATCTTTGAGAAGGGTGGGGCAGATATGGGGAGCTGTGGACTGGTCAGAATGTTCTCATCACCAAGAGGTCACTGGGGGTGTCCTCTGGAGTCTATTTCCAAACACATAAAAGAAAACTGGGGATGGTGGATGCAGACTTGGCAAAGCAAATTGTGTTGGAAAGGCTCCAGCTCCTCCTCCAAGGGCTGGAGGGTGGCCTGGCCCTGGGGGATGTGGAGAGCCATGGGTGGGTGTGCAGGGAGCACTTTGGCACATTTCCCACAGCATTCCCACATGGGTACAGCTGGACACCAGGCTCCCAGGGGGTGAGGGCTGTGTGTCCAGCTGCTGGCTGCTGACAGGGAGCCTGTGGGGTGTCCCTGCAGCTGCTGCAGCATCAGCCTGGTGCTGGTGCTCAGCTGGGATGGAACAGCTTTTTCAAATCTTCTTTTTCTTTGCCAGGGTCAGGATTGAATGCACGAGAGATGGTAATTCTTGTTGGGACTTAGATGTTTATTCATTCTTATCTATGTTACAGTGAGTGCTACAGCACTTCCAGCTAACAAGCTAAAAATGGAGACGTGTCTGTCTCTCCACAAGGTCTTTTAAGGTCTAATGGTCCAATTAAGAAATGCCACCTAAATTATTTTTACTTTTAACCTGTCAGGAAAATTAATTTACAAACACCAGAGGTTTATGTCCAAAAAGGAGACAGAGGAGTCCTTTTTTGGTTTATTCGAATAAAGGGAGAGGTCATGGGACATTCCCCTAGGATCTCTCAAATTTTTGGAGGACTCGGTTCCTTTTTATCCCAATTTCCCTCTCTCTTTCCCCATTGCTGAGTTACTTGAGAGGCACAGACTTCCCAAACACCTGATACCTGAGATTCCCCTCTAATGTAGAACCCTCCCTTTTAATTCTTGATTCTTATAGAATTCATAGTTTTCCCCTGTTGCTTTTTTCATCTTTCAATATCCAATTTCATTTATCAGCAGCCCTACAGTTTGTTTGTAAAGGCAAATATCTTTTTCCATTCATCAATCAGTGGAATCCATCCCATTATTTCTTTTATCTCTCAGTGCCAGTCTTATCTACCAGCAGATCCACAGCTCGTTTGTAAAGACAAATTCGACATTCCTCTCAAACCCAATAACTAATCACCCGTGACCCACAGTGTGGAATTTTCTGTCCAATCACAAAATATCACCCAAACCCATGAAGAAGAAGGTGAAGAAGAAAGGAATCTCTGCCCTAAAACCTCCATCTTGCTTTCTACATATTACTGTATTCTAAGAGTTTAAATTCTAAGTTTTCCACCATGTGATATGACACACTTCTGTTCAAACTGCACACCAGTGATCCCAGTTCTATCACTCAGTTTTGGAAGCTTCTCTACGGCCTCAGGTCAAATGCAGTGTTCTCCTGGGAGTCAGTGCCTGTCAGCACAGAAAGCCCAAAATTCTCGGTTTCCAGGGTTCCAATAGGATGGTCCTGCTGTGGGTGGGAGGCCAGGTGACCTTTGGGTGTCCCTTGCTGTGGCTGGGGCAGAGAGGAGCCTCCAGCAGTGAGCAGGGAGTGACAGCACCTCCAGAGGGTGATCCAGCCCATCCCAGGGCACTGAGAATAGACCAGGATCACCCCTTGGAGCTCCCAGCCTCTTTCCACTGCTGTGTGGGGAGCTTAGGTGATTAACTCTGGGCTGGCTAAAGATAGCCCAGCTGGGCCCCCCATGGCAGTGACATTTCTGCGGGCTGTCATTCCTGTCCGGATTACCCCGCAGCTGGCCCGGGGCTCGGGGCTCAGAGCTCAGGGCTGCCTGTTGACTCAGAAACATCGCTGCTGCTATGGCACTGAGGGACTGCCCGGGCCCTGCTGCTCCTCTGGCCCAGCCCAGTCCCACTGCAGGAATTCCTGCCCTCGCTGGGAGCTCTGCTTCCTTCTTGGGATGCTGCAGCCCCGGGGTTTTGTGGCATTCCCTGCATCCAGGAAGATTTTCCTTTTCCTTTTCATTCCCCATGGTGACAGAAGCTGGGGCTTCTTCCTTCTTGGGATGCTGCAACCTTGGATTTTGAGGCATTCCCTGCATCCAGGAGGTTTTTCCTTCTCCTTTTCATTCCCCATGGTGACAGAAGCTGAGGCTTCTTCCTTCTTGCACCATTTTTGTGGCATTCCCTGCATCCAGGAGGTTTTTCCTTCTTCTTTTCATTCTCTGTGGTGACTGACAGAAGCTGGGACTTCTTCCTTCTTGGGATGTTGCATCCCTTGGATTTTGTGGCATTCCCTGCATCCAGGAGGTTTTTCCTTCTCCTTTTCATTCCCCATGGTGACAGAAGCTGAGGCTTCTTCCTTCTTGCACCATTTTTGTGGCATTCCCTGCATCCAGGAGGTTTTTCCTTCTTCTTTTCATTCTCTGTGGTGACTGACAGAAGCTGGGACTTCTTCCTTCTTGGGATGCTGCAACCTTGGATTTTGAGGCATTCCCTGCATCCAGGAGGTTTTTCCTTCTCCTTTTCATTCCCCATGGTGACAGAAGCTGCGGCTTCTTCCTTCTTGCACCATTTTTGTGGCATTCCCTGCATCCAGGAGGATTTTTTTTTCCTTCTTTTCATTCCCCATGGTGGAGGAAACTGGGGCTTTTTCCTTCTTTCACCCATTTTTGTGGCATTCCCTGCATCCAGGAGGATTTTTTTTTCCTTCTTTTCATTCCCCATGGTGGAGGAAACTGGGGCTTTTTCCTTCTTTCACCCATTTTTGTGGCATTCCCTGCACTCAGGAGGTTTTTTCTTCTCCTTTTCATTCCCCATGGTGACAGAAGCTGGGGCTTCTTCCTTCTTGGGATATTGCAGCCCTGGGATTTTGTGGCATTCCCTGCATCCAGGAAGTTTTTCCTTCTACTTTTCATTCCCCTATGGTGACAGAAACTGGGTCTTCTTCTTTCTTTCAACCATTTTTGTGGCATTCCCTGCACCCAGGAGGTTTTTCCTTCTCCTTTTCATTCCCTGTGCCTTCTCTTGGTGAGACATCTCCTCCTGCTTCCCAGAATCTTCCAGTCTGAACCTGGATATGTCCTGGATGTTCTTGGCGAGTGCTGTTTAATCACTGCCATGACGTCTTCAGCAGCTCTGGAGCCGTTTTTCTTGGGGCTGAGTTTTCCCAGCAGCTGGAATGGTGTGTCCCAGAAAGGACCTGTCTTTAATTAGGGAACTTAGAATGCCAGGCTCCTCAGCAATCCAACCAAAAAAAAAAAATCATTTTTCCTGCTCCCTGTTGTTTGGAAAAGAGAAAAGAAAATAAAAATGCCCCCCAAAATCTTGGCTGCATTTTGCCAGAGGCTGTTGCTGATGTCAAACACTCTCATCCCCAGTTTCAGTTTCCCACATTATTCCTGGCAGCTCCAGCTCACTCATTTCCTGGCATTTTTCGCAATTAGCAGTTGAAAGCTCACTTCATTTTTTTGTCTCTATCTTCCCCTGTCATCTCTGAGCCCAGCCTGAATACAGGCCCCATTGTTCCTGCTGCTTTGGAGCCCCTGTTAGGATTTCATCCTCGTTCCCCCACAGCTGGATCTGCTCCAGTGCCACCTCATCAGTGACCCCCTGGCAGTGCCTTTGCCATCCATCCATCTCCTCTCTCTGCTGGGATCCCATTCCAAACCCTTTCTGCCCACATCTCATGGTTAACACCAGCGAACAGAGACAAATCTACATTTCCAAAGCACTTTTTTGGTTGTGGGACAACTCTGCGCTCATTTGCATGCAGTGCCCGTGCCCGCTCTGCCTGCAGCATTCCCAGCTCCTGCCGAGCTCCACATCCAACAAAGAGCCCTTCCTCTCCCTGCCAGCACCCCTGCAGGTGTGAGAAACCTGAGAGGGGACAGCTCGAGTGACTGGTCGGACTGGAGTCCCAAAAATACGACGAGGGGAGAAGGGCAGGCTCGTCCATTTGTTGGGGAGTTGCTCAAGAGCTGCGTCGTGGCTCCACCTGTTCCTTTCTGAGCACATCTGCACTTCTCTTTGCCCAAGATATAATTAGGGATGGTGGGGAGGAGGGGAGCTGCAGCTGAAGGCTCCGTGGTTCCCATGGATTTTTGGTCTCTCCTTGCTCCAGCCCTGTGGTCCAGCACAGTGTCCGTGGGAGCTGCATGAGGGAACGAGCTGGATGCATCTTGCTGTTCAATCACATCTCCTTGTGTGGCTTTTGTGCTTAGAAAAAAGGGCTGGGAATCTGTTCTGTGGGTATTGGAAGGTGCATGGGGGATCTAGAAAAGAAAGCTGTGGTGGCAGGGTTTTTTCGGTGCTTGCAGTTTGGGAGGTGGTGCTGGAAGATTTGGACATTTCGTTGCAGATTTGAAGTGAATCCCGGGGTTGTGCTCTGTGCCTTTGGTTGTTTTCCATGTGGATTTCCAGCTCTGTCTAGCAGAAGGATTTCCACAGGAATATTTTCTAGATCTGGTAGAACAATGCTTTAATTCAAGGAAATAGCTCTCAGAATGCACTGACAGGATACATTAAACAAATAAATCACTGGGTGTCAGTTATTCCCTCGGCATTGTGAGGGATAAATATGTAAACATGTCCACACGATCCCTGAGCAACCACAGCTCCATTAGGGAAGGCAAAGGGTGAATGGCTCCCAGCCTGCACAAGGCCCTTTCCCATCGAGTCCTGGCATGTCCTTTGTTGATAAACCTGTTTTACTCAACGTGCTCCAGGGTTTACAGTGATGCTAGGCACTGGTAGTAATTAACGTGGGGCAATATTCCTGCTAATGAACCTCGTGCTGCGGAGGTGAAATAGCCATTTTCTGACACTGGTTAGTAATTAATGTGGGGTGATATTCCTGCTAATGAACCTCGTGTTGGGAAGGTTAAAGAGCCCTTTTTTTCTGGGGAATGGGAGGGCCTTTGGTCATCTGGATCTGTTTTATCTGAGCCATGGTCATGTGGGTGCCTTGGTAAATCACTCTGAGCACCCTCCTCCTCCTCCTTCTCCTTCTCCTTCTCCTTCTCCTTCTCCTTCTCCTTCTCCTTCTCTTCTCCTCCTTCCTGTTCCCCTACTCCTGGCCATTCCACATCTCTTCTCCATCTCCTTCTCTTCCTTCTTTCGCCTCCTTTTTCTTCTCCTTCTCATTTTCTCCTCCTCTTCCTTCTGCTCTTTCTCCTTCCTCTCCCCATCTCTTTTCCATTTCCTTNAATAAATCACTGGGTGTCAGTTATTCCCTCGGCATTGTGAGGGATAAATATGTAAACATGTCCACACGATCCCTGAGCAACCACAGCTCCATTAGGGAAGGCAAAGGGTGAATGGCTCCCAGCCTGCACAAGGCCCTTTCCCATCGAGTCCTGGCATGTCCTTTGTTGATAAACCTGTTTTACTCAACGTGCTCCAGGGTTTACAGTGATGCTAGGCACTGGTAGTAATTAACGTGGGGCAATATTCCTGCTAATGAACCTCGTGCTGCGGAGGTGAAATAGCCATTTTCTGACACTGGTTAGTAATTAATGTGGGGTGATATTCCTGCTAATGAACCTCGTGTTGGGAAGGTTAAAGAGCCCTTTTTTTCTGGGGAATGGGAGGGCCTTTGGTCATCTGGATCTGTTTTATCTGAGCCATGGTCATGTGGGTGCCTTGGTAAATCACTCTGAGCACCCTCCTCCTCCTCCTTCTCCTTCTCCTTCTCCTTCTCCTTCTCCTTCTCCTTCTCCTTCTCCTTCTCCTTCTCCTTCTCCTTCTCCTTCTCTTCTCCTCCTTCCTGTTCCCCTCCTCCTGGCCATTCCACATCTCTTCTCCATCTCCTTCTCTTCCTTCTTTCGCTTCCTTTTTCTTCTCCTTCTCATTTTCTCCTCCTCTTCCTTCTGCTCTTTCTCCTTCCTCTCCCCATCTCTTTTCCATTTCCTTCTCCTGCTCCTTCTCCTTGCCTTTCTCTTCTCCCTCTTCTCTCTCCTCCCTTTTCCTGCCCTCTCACCTGCCCCAGGAGTTAAGATCCCACAGTTCCCAGGTGGGATCAGCTGCTGGATCAGTTGGGATGGACTGTCCCACACAGGGACCCTCTCCCACCTTCCCCCCACACGAGCTCTTAGTCACGAGCAGCCAAGGAGTGAGGAATGCAAATGAGGCCTTCAGTGACATTAATGAGCTCTATCAGCTCCCAAATAATCACCTCTATCAGCTCCCAAATAATCGCCTGCCATCCATGTGATCTACTCCAGCATCTGCCTGCTCTTCTGAGTTCTTTGTGTCATCTGCAATAATGACAGCAATTGAGATAATCTGTAATAAATAGAGAATAATTTAAAGTGGGCTGGTTTAAGGTCCTCTGATGAATCCAAACTCTGGGATTGTGTCCCATGGCTTCACCTGGGAATTAGGGACATTTTAAAATTTAATATATTTTTCAGTTGGAAGTCTGTGCAGTCAGACTTTTCCTGAAGCAGAGTTTTCATGCACCAGGATGAACATTTCCACCTTCCCATCACGTACAGGAGGACTCCAAAGTCCTCCTCTGGCCCAAGAGCTCAGCTCAGGTTCCCAAATCTGCTCCCTCTTCACCCAATTCCCTGTCACTCCTGGAGGGAAACAACCATTTTCCTCTGTGACATTTGGATTTTAATCTTTGGGGGTTTATGAGTGTTTATCTGCTTTAGGTTTGTTTGAATTTTATTAGCTCGTCCAGCACTGGAGGAACATTTCAGTGCCACGTTGTACACACTGAGTTTGGGAATAAATCCAACATCAAAACCTTTCCAAGGCAAAAGGGAGCAACTGCTCTTATTAATTTTCATTTTAGAGGGACAGATTTTATCCTGAGTCTAAATTGTTGAGGTAAGGTTTAGATAGAGTGATAATATTTTATTAAATCAGTTGGAATCACTGGAAAATTACTTTGGTGACCTCGAGCCTCAGCTGTTGTTGCTTCAAAGGCAGCTGGAGCTTGGGCTGGGAAGGACGGCCCCAAACACTGAAGAACTTTATAAATAGTCCCAATTTATTGCAGCCAGGATGCAGTGAAGAGTAAATAACTTAGAGGATGTCTTATGGCACTATAAACATGTGGAATAGGATGGATAGACTGAGCAAAGTGGGGAAAACTGCTGGAAGCTGCTTTTAACCTTCCATGTGAGAGTTTCTCTTGGAATTTTTGGCTTTTTTTCTTTTTTAAAGTCTTAAGTTCCACATGCCCAAGGTTTGTGAGGAAAGTTGTGATCCAACAGAAGGAATTCTTATTTTTCCTTGCAGAAGTAGATATGAAGACTTTTCCCAGAACAGTGAGCCCCCAATTTGATCTTTAACAGTTAAGGAGAGCTGAGTTTGAGAAGATGTTGGCAAATATTTGTCTTCAACATTTCTTGTCCACCAGATTGGACAATCTGTTCACAACTCAATCCCACTGGGAATATTCCTCCTACATTATGGAAAGCTGAGTTTTTTGGCAGCTGGAAAGGGAACTTCAGCTGCTCCCCAAGATTTTTAGTTTACCTGGTTGGGATGGGTTGTTTTGGCCCTAAAACTCTTGTGGCTTTATGGCCTTTGCACTTTCTGGCAGAAGAAGTCTTAATTTATCAGGAGCTTTTATTTATCAGGGCTGGAGTGACAAGAGAGAATCATGAGGCAATCAGGAGAGAGAAAATAAACCCCACTTGAAGTTTTGGCATTTGGATCTCCTCTCAAAATGTTTCCTACCTCGGTTCATCTGCGTCAGTGGAGGGCAGAGCCACCAATCCCTCCTGCGGGCTGGGGACTCCTGCCCACCCTGCTGCCTTGCTGTGGCACTTGGGGACGTGATGGGGACAGTCTGTGGGTTAGGAGAGGAACTCTGGAGCTGCAGATAATGTTGGCCTCGTGCTCAGATCCCTGCAGGCAGCCAGGGGCTGGAGCTCTGCTGGGAGAGGGGTGGCACAGATGGGATTTGGGGGGAGCCAGGGGTGGGAGTTTGTCCCATTAACCCCCTCCCCATCTGTGACACTTGGGGGGCCTCCTGATGGAGTGTGTGCTTGTGCTCACACTGAACTACTCCCAGAAAAGAGGATGTTCCCCAAAACTTTTCACTTTCCAAGTATTTGAGAGTGAAAAAAGCCCTCAAGTCCATGATGATGAGCAGTTCTTACTTTTCCCCCATACCCAGCACTGGTGAGGCCACACCTCAAATCCTGGGGTCACTTTTGGGCCCCTGATGACATGAAGGACATTGAGGGGCTGGAACATGTGCAGGGAAGGGAACAGAGCTGGGAAGGGGCTGGAGAATCCCTGAGGGAG
>VWZS01001819.1:172517-225750 GCA_013397075.1 Rhabdornis inornatus | reverse complement strand
TCCAGGATTCTGTGATTCCATGACATCTGATACTGAAAAACAGGCTACCCCTTCCAAAAGGAACAGATCCTTTAGGTCAGCTATTCATGAGTGTCCTTGACCTTCTCTCTGACCTAAGGCAGTCAAAGAGCTCATTGGTTTGCTATTGAAGCCTCATCAGGAATGGATCACCACAAGTTCTCTTCCTCCAGAATAAATTTCTTCTTTTACTCCTGTAAGAGTATTAAAGGAGGGCACATCCCTGCTGCCAGTGCAGCAGCTTTCAGGCCAGAGAGAGCCTCACCTCTGCATTCCTGAAGACCTTCAGCATGTCCCCATCAAAAGCTTCCACAGTTTTGTAGTAGCCAGTCAGGATCTGCTTCTCAATCGTGGCAAGGTCCAAGGGGTCAGAAATCTTTTCGTAATAGTCTGCATTTCTACAACAGGAATGTTGGCACAATGTCAGGTTCACCAGCAATCCCCACTGTGCAAATCCATCAGAGAAAGCAGCTCTGGGAAGGCAGCACTTACTTTTTCTTTGGGGGCAGGTTCAGGAGAGGAGCTGCAAGCGCCTGCCTGGAGGAATCTGCAACAGGAACAGAGCTTAGTGACACCACTGGAGTGAGGCTTCCAAAGAAAAGCAACTAACAACATTCAGTCTGGGTTAAAAAAAGACTTTTCTGTTCTCTGAGCCACGGGGAATTGAAATGCTTCTGCATTTCTAGATGTTGGTGGCAGTAATTGGAGTACAGGTAGCACAAAGATGACAGTTTCTGATTTTTGCTGGAATTTTGAAAAATCAGTTTCAAAGGACAGCAACATCTGCAGATTCTGGTGATCAAGCAGGGGGTTGAGGCTAAAGCAAAGTGATTATTGGTAAGGAGAGAAAATTTTAAAAATAGGAATTATTTAACATCCCATCTTTCTCTAGTATTTCCAATTCAGAGAGTCCATTTCCAGAGGTTGAAAACATGCCCATGGAGAATTTTTTTTAAAGAGAATCACCTTCACCTTTGTAGGCTATGATGCTGTCACATATCTCCTTGAAGATCTGAGCCAGGCGGGCGGCACGAGCCACCTCGAGGTTCTCCTCAGCCGCGGCCAAGCGCCGCGTCCGCACCGAGCGCGACGTCTGCAGCGCCGAGAACTGGGTCATGAACACATCTGAGAGCGGCAAACACAAGAAATTCCTTCCTAAACAAGACATTTCTAACAGATCAAATCACAGCGTCTTCTCTGGTGTACCAACTCCACCATGGATTATTAAATGAAGGTGTTTTCTAAGCTGCTGTAACATCCAAGGCTTCAGTTCTCACCTAAATGGATCAGTTGGTTATGGGAAGATTTTATCTTGCTGGAGCAAATAAAATATCTCATTGAATTCACCCCAAATATTCGCTGCCTGACACTGGGGGCCAAATCCTGCCATGCTGTGAGGATAATGGTCCCACCAACAGCTTTATTTTTGAAACAGGAACATCAATTTTTTCCCTGATAGTTGTATTTTGTCCCATTCCCACAAGTGATTTCATGCCAAAAACCTTTGTTCTCTAAAGGCCTGAAAGCTGTTAACTATGAGGATTAATGACAATTTTCAGAATCTACACAAATGTTTCTGGTTTAGGGATACAGACAACAGGAAACAGCCCTTCTCCATTGGGGTCCAACCATGGAAAATCATGGAATTACAGACTGGTTTCAGAGGGGACCTTAAAGCTCATCCAGTTCTACCCCCTGTCATAGGCAGGGACACCTTCCACTGTCCCAGTCTGCTCCAAGTACTGTCCAGCCTGGCCTTGGACACTTCCAGGGATCCAGGGGCAGCCACAGCTTCTCTGGGCACCCTGTGCAAGGGCATCCCCACCCTCACAGCCAGGAATTTCTTCGCAATATAGAATGATATCCTAGAATCACTGGGGTTGGAAAAGACCTCCAAGATCACAGTGTCCAACCTGTGACTGATCACCACCTTGCAAACCAGAGCACAAACTGAGTGCCACAATGTTAAACACCATTCTCCTCCTCCTCTGACAAACCACTCTTGTTGAAACACCATGTGACAACTTCTCCCAGGAGTCGAGTGACCCCCGGGAGCTTTTACCTTTTAACAGAGAGATCCCAGAAACCTGGGTTTTTGAGCTTTCTATGCTTTTTGGCACTGACCCCCTGGAGAACACTGCTTTGACCTGAGGCCTTGGAGAAGGCTTCCAAATTTTAGTGATGAAGTTAAAATCACGAGTGTGTAGTTAAATAGAAGCCTTTACAAAAGGTGTATGGATCTCACTGGAACTCTACACTGGGTTTACACAGAGTTTAACTCTCCGTGTGTTGGATCCCAGAAACCTGGGGGTTTTGAGCTTTCTGACCCCCTGGAGAACACTGCTTTTGACCTGAGGCCTTGGAGAAGGCTTCCAAATTTGAATGATGAAGTTAAAATCACGAGTGTGTAGTTAAATAGAAGCCTTTACAAAAGGTGTATGGATCTCACTGGAACTCTACACTGGGTTTACACAGAGTTTAACTCTCCGTGTGTTGGATCCCAGAAACCTGGGGGTTTTGAGCTTTCTGACCCCCTGGAGAACACTGCTTTTGACCTGAGGCCTTGGAGAAGGCTTCCAAATTTGAATGATGGAGTTAAAATCACGAGTGTGTAGTGAATTAGAAGTGTGTGCTTTCACACGGTGAAGAGTTTTAAATTTGAAGTTTTTATAGTATAGCAATAAGTATGGGACAAGATGGAGGATTTTGGGTGGTGTCTCTTTGGGTGCTCATCTTCCTTCTTCTCCATGGTTTCAGGCAGTAGTTTCTGGTTGGTCAGTCAGTGCCACACTGAGGGTCACGGAAGTTTAGTTATTGGGTTAAAAGTATAAATAATATAGGTGTTAATTCTCTATTGGATTGTTTAGCTTTAAAAGACCTTGTAGCAACTAGATCTGTCTCCATTTTCCTCGCTTCTAGCAGGTAGCTGGAAGTGCTGTCAAACACTTTTTGGTAAGATTTAATAAACAACCAAGCCCGAACATGAGAAAAACTCTTTCCACCGTGTGTTCATTAACCCTAGCTCTAAGTAAAGGCAAAAGAGACTAAAACAAAGCACTAATTAAGAAGCACAAAGCTCCCAGTGCTGTTCCAGGTCAGCACTGGGGGAGGCTGAGGGCCTCACCTGATTTGATGTTGCCGTCGTCGCGGCAGATGCCATTCCAGCGGGTGTACAGAGACGAGCTGTGCATGCTGTCACTGACGTGCTTCACCTCCTCCTGCTTCTGCCTGATCTTCTCCCAGTTCCGGACCAGGAACACGTGGTGTTTGAGCACAAAGTTCCTGCAGAAATCAGGAAGCTATTCAAGAACTGCCTTTTATTGGAAAATTAATTCTTTAATGTGGTGGAAGTGCTGGATTTTCTGAGGTGTACCCTGTGTCTTCTCTCCTCAGTGGAGAGGAATTCCAGCCTGGCTGGTGTCTTGGTTTAGTTTGATTCTTCTGGTTAATGCACTAAGAAATGTTATAGTTTAGGTTTGGTAATTTTAATATACTAACTTTTCATTGTGAGATAGAATTGCAAGGAAGGCTTAAAACTTAAAAGGGTATAAAAGAAAAACTTTATTAACAACACAAAGAAAAGGAAAAAAAAATTCAGAATAAGATCTTTAGACTACTTTTTCCTCTTCTCTCCCAATTTTTTAATAGCAACATACAAAAACCACTTTAGTCAGTTTCTAACTTAAATAGTGGCTGGTAAAAGAGAACTAGAAGCTACATCCTCAGAAATTCCAGGATGCTCCATTTTATAGAAGAAGACATCAATATTTGCACAGCACTCCATTTCTGAGGCAAATCCCCCTGCAATCAGCCCTTACCTTTCCCTGTTAGACATGGGCTTCATCTGCAGCTGAGGTGTCAGCCTGGTTGGGGCGTTCACACTTTCACTGGGTTCCTCAGGGATGTGGCCCCTCTGGAAAACAGATTGTTCTGATAGACAGGAAAAACTGTGCCAAGAACTCAGCAAAGCAGCCAAAGCAGCCCCCGAGACAGAACCTGAAGCATTACTCTACTGTATTTATATTTAAAGTTTGGGTTTCTGTTTCAAGTTTAAAATTTACAAAAACACCAGTTTTTGGGCTGGTGGCAGAGACTGATTTCCCATCAACTTCACCCCCCCAAACTCTGCCTTTCCTACTTACTCTCTTCTTTAGTTTGTGCTTCGACTTCCTCTTCTCTTTCGACCTCCCAGGTCTTCTGTGGGTGCTCACAGGCTGGTTGCTTTTGCTTGAGAGTCCATTCATGCGTTGACTTTTACCCCCAATTATTCCTCTGCATTTGTCAAAGCCACATTTGCAGAGTTGCTTCAAGAAAAAAAAATCCAATAAACCCCAAACATTTAGATTTTCTCTCAATATTAAAAAGAACACTTTCTGCCTAATACAACATGACAGGTTTTGTTAATTTTTACACTTTACAGAACTGTTAGACATTAGGGAGATTTTTCAAGGTCTCACAGTGGGGTTTTTACCTGTTTTTCAACATTAAATGAGTGGAAGTTGTAGTCATAGGTGAGCTCAGTCCCAGCAGGCATGTCCTTGAGTGCATACAGCCCAATCCTATACACACCATTCACAGACCTGTGGGGAAAATACAAATACCCCAAAAATTAAACATAAAATCATCTTTGTGCTCAGAGTAGCAGTGTTAGAGACAGGCAGCAACACCCCTGCTGTGCCCTGGGTCATGCTTGTGCAGTTCTTTTATTTATCTCTTACAATAAACTTAGAAGGTTAAAAAGTGAACACCACGTTTACAAAAGGTAGGATGTGTCAGGGCTTCCCCACCCTCCTAGGGAACAATTCCTTCCCAATATCCCACCTTCCCTGCCCTCTGGCAGGGGGAAGACATTTCCCCTTGTCCTGTCACTCCAGGCCCTTGTAAATAGTCTCTCTCCATCTTTCCTGCAGCTCCTTCAGGTACAGGAAAGACACAATTAGGTCACTTGGAGCTCCTCTTTTCCAGGCTGAACAATCCCAATTATCTCAGCCTTTCCTCACAGCAGAGCTGCCTCCATCCCTCCAATTAATTTGGTGCCTCCTCCAGACCCACTCCAAGAGCTCCACGTCCTTCCTGTGCTGGGACCCCAGCCCTGCAGGAGGGGTCTCACCTAAGCTGGGCAGGGGGACAGAATCCTCTCCCTCTGTCTCTTCAATTCTTTTATTTTGTGTTAGATTTTCAAATTTAAAACTCTACTATCGCCTACATCTAGAATTATCTGAGAACCATGAGCTACTCTGATGTACTGTCCCCACAGTGACTCCTGTTCCACCATCTGCCATTCCCCTGCAAATCACTCACTAAAATCCCTCAGCAGTGCTTCCTCCTAGTCTGGCTCTCACAAAGTGCTGGTATGACACAGGGTGTGCTGAAATCTGACTACCTCCCTTTTTCCCTGCTTTAAAAAAAAAATTCAGTTGTCAAAAAGAAAGGGTATATACACAGAGAGATGATTTTAGAGCATTACCCAGGCTTCAAGCTTTGCAGCAGGTTGAGTGTGAAAACTAGCAATACTGGGAGGGAAACAGCCCAGTGTAACCAGTAATGCTGGGAGGCAAACGTCCCAGTGTGACAACCAGCAGTGCTGGATCTGCCAGCAAACCTGGATCCTGTCTCTAAAGCATCCAGCACTCACCAACACCACACAACTCCTCTTGAGCAATGTGAGCACCGTGTCAGCATCATTTACAGCTTGATTCCCCTCCCTATTTTTAGCTTTGACTCCCTCACACGAGCTGGCTCTCTCTCTCTGGGTACAGCAGTGTCCCAGGGAGCAGGATCCCTCTGCTCACCATTTCTGCATCTCACAGTTGGGGTTGCAGCTGTGGTTGATGAAGCGAGCCTCGTTGCCCATGCGGTAGCTGTCGATGACCATGCCACTGTCCAGGTTCAGGCAGTAATGGTCACTGTGGTTGTGGTACTGCTCAATCATCCGGTTCCTGTGCAGCAACACAGCAACAGCCTTGTCATTCTGCTTGTCCCCACACAGCAGTGACACAGTAAGAGCACATCTCAGGGTTTTGAAGAAAAAGCAATGATAATCTTTTATATTTTATAGAACTGTACACCTAGAGATGGAGGAAAACCATTATTGTACCTATTTTTATAAGTCAAGGCCACTGACAGGGTTAGAATTTAGAAATTTGCTCTTCTGGAATGCTCCCTTTTGGGTTCTGCAGATTATTTGTACACATTTCATGTTGGTAACCTGTGTATGGAAGAGAAAATGCAAGTATACATTCCTGGGGGTGTCTGTGTGTGTACAGCTTCCTCCTGGGGAGTGGTTCTGGAATCACACCCATGGATCACAAGAGCACAGGGACAGGAGTCTGTGTTATCTCTGCATGAGCAATGCTTATCTCTGTATGAGGAGCATGAAGCTGCCTTCTGGTGGAGCTCTGAGAACAGCAAGTCCCTCCAACCTCAGATATCCCACAATGCCACGGAGTTAACAAGACAATTTCTTTCTTTCAGTGGTTATCAATGCTTCCACTTGTTCTTTTTCCTTCACATCTTTCTGCAGAAGCCCATGTCCCTTCCAGCCCCACAGTTCTACCTGGTGCAGCCCAAATCCTGCAGAGTTCTCATTTCAGGTTCAGTCACTTGTGGCACTTTGCATTTACAGGGTAGATGAGGCAGATGATACATTTCAAACATTAATCTCTCTACTGGACTGAGAAAAACTTGGTTAACCAAAAAAACCAGAATCCTAAACCTTCCTTTTCCCCCTCATCCTTCCCTTTGTTCCTGCCTGAGGATATCCCAACCACAAATGCTAAAAGTCATTTATGAGCCTTCCATGCTAAAACAGCAAATAAATATTTCTACCTGAATTCTTGCTCACTAACAACTTCTCCCAGATATTCAATGATGAACTGTCCTGCTTTCAGGGGCTCTTTGGTCCGGATGCCCCATCCTTTCTCCTCAGCCCGGAACCTCTCCAGGCACTGCACCCACTCGTGCCTCTGGATGCGCTGGTTGCAGCACTGCTCCCCACAGGGGCACGTGTTGGGGGAGCACTCTGCAAAGATCATCCTGAAAGAGACAACAGACAACGTCAAAGGGAGGAGAAGAGCATCCTTTGGGATCTGTCATGCAAGGAAAATCAATCATAAATCACTATATGGAATCAAGATAAAAATGTATAAATCATCACATAAATATATACATATATATATAGATTATATATAGATATATATATATTCTATATTATATATAGAATATATAAATCAATAATAAATTAATATAAAAATCAATTTATAAGTCAACATAATATCAATTCATAAATCAATATAAAATCAATTTATAAATCAATATAAAATCAGTTCATAAATCAATATAAAATCAACATTACATATATAATGTATATATGAATCATAAATAAATAAATCAATAATAACAAATTAAACAAAAAAGAAGTTACTCCGACTAAAATGCTTCTTGTTTTCAAGGTGTAATTCACACAGTGATTCCCTGCCTGGCTCTCAAAGGGCAAAATGGAAATTTTAAGGGGCTCTTCCTCTGGAGAAAAGGGCAGGGCAGTGCTGGGGAATCACCTGGTGCAGGTGCAGCTCCTGCAGGCTGTGCTGGCCAGGGGCAAGGGGCCGGACCTGGCACTGCCCCTTTGCCTGCCCAAGGGCAAGTGACCACTCTGAGCCCCCCAAGGGCATTGGGCACAGCCCAGGAGGGGACACGAGCACAGGAGGGGACACGAGCCCGGGAAGGGACACCAGCCCAGGGTCCCTCCCCAGGGGCAGCAGCTGGAGCTGCTCCTGTGCCTGCTCCACCCTCCAAGGGCTGGAAGGACCCTGGGGCTGAACTGGGAGGGAACTGGTCTGACTGGGACCAGCTGGGAGTGTGGGGGGGCCAGCAGGGCTCTGTTGGGTCACTGTGGAGGGGCCTCAGTCCCAGCAGTGACAGTCTGGGGTGACACTGGGACCCCAGAGCGTGTCCAGAGGCTCACATTGGGAATTTCCCTCCCTGTGATGATGCCTTTGTTGCTGGGGTGCATCCAGCACAACTCTGTTCCTAGGAGATGATGAGAAATAATCCACTGCTAACCTGTTCAGACAATCTTCCACACAGCCCTTCCCACTGTCATCCTCTGGTTTCTTACAATTGCAGGTGGTGGCCTCATAGCCAGAGAGAGGTTTGACATCCACATAGACATCTGGAGGGGGAAAAAAAAAAAAAGAGAAAACAAACCCAAATATGGAAAATAATTCTTTTCAGGTGAAAAAACAGAACTGTTTATCTACACTATTTTCATTCCAATTAGTAAAGTAAAAAAAAACAAAACAGGTGGAAGTGTTTTTGGTAGGACAAAGAGCAGGACAGAAAAGAGGGTGTCACATGAAAATTCCATAGTTATCACAGTTTAGTAATAAGATTTTACTTACTGGAACGGATTTTTTTATAAAGTGGGACATCTGGCTTTTTATACAACTAAAAGGAAGAGAAAGAAAATTTTAATACATTGCATAAGTGCATCTGTTATTCAAAAGGATCAGGGAAATTATGTTCTTTACATAGGGAACTGTTCTGAAATCGTTACTAGAAATCTGAGTTCTCTTCTCTAGGCTCAGACTGCATTAACAAACAGGTCACAAAAAGGACCCGAGTAAATGGAATTTGGGCTTGGTGAGACACTGGAGCAGTTTGTTCACCACATTATTTATTCTGTCTGCCCAGAGCAATGTGGGAAACAGCTGTCCCAAGGACAGGCTCCTCTGAACAGGGCTTAGAATAAGAGGAATTATTTACACCTACTTTGGAGAAACCATCTTTGGTGGAATCACCATGTGCCAATGCTTAAAAAAGTGAAAACAAAAAATCAAGGTGCTGATTTATCAAAATGACTCAATGATCTTAAGGGTTTTTTTCCCAATCTAAATGATTCTGGGATTCTCTAAGAACTGTGAGTACAGGTGGAAGCCATGAGAAATGCAGATTCATCTTCTCTGCAGAGGAGCTTCCTCTGTGGATGGAGATGATGGGAAGGGAAAGGGGAGCTTACATCACAATTCATAATTTCATATATATTCCAGCCTTTCAAACAAGCTTTAAGGAATGATTTCCAATTATTTGCTATTTCACACACATTTCCTGCACTAAGAGCCTTCCTTCAGTGACCCTTGTGGTGCACAGGAACAAATCAGACATCTCCACAAGAGAAACTCCTCTGCAAGGGCCTCCAATATTCCAGGGAGAGCTGGAAAATGTCAAGGAAACAGATTCCATGGATTTATTACTTATGAAATACTGAAGAGATGAGACAGGCCATGGTCAATACACAGCATGAAAGTGTCCTCAGCTGAAATGTCCCCAATGCTCCTGGCTGGAGGATCAGATTCCAGGGGTGCTGGAGCCACAGCACCTGGGAGTGTGTCCTGCTCATTTACATGCTCAAGTTACACATCTGAGAGCACTTTCTCACCACAGAGCTCAGGGCAGATTCTTCCACCAGCCTTAAATCCTGTGGTAAATCACTTGGTGGAAACATGTCAGGGGGAAAAAAAATCCTATTTTTAAGCTTGCACATATTTAAAGCTCTTTAAAAAGAACGAGACTGTTAAACAGTTTCTCTTCTTTCCTCAGTACGAAAATTTCAGCTTGCAAGTGAAAAATAAATTCCACTCTGTTGGGATTGATCCAAGAAAAATAAGGCCTGAAATTTCTCAGTGCTGCTGGCAGTACATCCCAATTCTCCTGAGGCGTGTCTGAAACCAGCTCCTAGCACAGAGCAGTGCTGCCAAAATAAAAGTCTGCAGCCAAATTCATGACTTCTGTCGGAGCAGAAACTCACAGGGTTACTATTTTGCAGGAGATGGAATAATGGGAATTTTCAACATTAAATAAATATGCAAATCCCTTCTCCCCTCACACAGCAGCAACAAGAAATCCCCCCCAGCTGGGATGTGTGAACAGGCTCTGAGTGCTGCTGTTTCCTTCTGAGCCCAATCTTGGCAACCCCCGACTCCTTATCTCGTACCTGGTTGTGTTTCCACTGCCAGAGGATGTCGTAAGGCAGCTGGAAGTCGATTCTCTTTTGTCTGAGGTACTTCCCTGAAACAAAAAGGTTTGTAAGTGGCACACACTCACAGCCACGTGGCTGAGAGGATGGGAGCTGCTGGCAGGCACCTGGCCAGGCTCTGCCAGGGCCTCTCAGGGCTGCAGAGCAAAAAGGGGAGGGCAGAACCCTCTGAGAATGTTCTGGATGTCAGGGCAGAGCCCCAGGACACAGCCCTGGGTCCTGCTCTCCTGTCCTGCTCAGGAGGGGCCTCCATGGGCACCGAGGGATGGGAAGGAGATGGGTCAGAGCCCAGCACAGGCAGCTCTGGACAGGACTGACCACAGCCCCAGACACCACTGACCATAGCCCCAAAGAGCACTGACCACACCTGACAGGACTGACCACAACCCTGGAGAGGACTGACCACAGCACCTGACAGCACTGACAGCACCTGACANTGAGAATGTTCTGGATGTCAGGGCAGAGCCCCAGGACACAGCCCTGGGTCCTGCTCTCCTGTCCTGCTCAGGAGGGGCCTCCATGGGCACCGAGGGATGGGAAGGAGCTGGGTCAGAGCCCAGCACAGGCAGCTCTGGACAGGACTGACCACAGCCCCAGACACCACTGACCATAGCCCCAAAGAGCACTGACCACACCTGACAGGACTGACCACAACCCTGGAGAGGACTGATGACAGCACCTGACAGCACTGACAGCACCTGACAGCACTGACAACACCTGGCAGTACTGACCACACCTGGCAGGACTGACAACACCTGACAGCACTGACCACAGCACCTGACAGCACTGACAGCACCTGACAGCACCTGACAGCACTGACCACAGCCCCAGACACCACTGACCACAGCCCCAAAGAGCACTGACCACAACCCTGGAGAGGACAGACCACAGCACCTGACAGCACTGACCACAGCACCTGACAGCACTGACAGCACCTGACAGGACTGACCACAGCATCTGAAACAACTGACAGCACCTGACAGCACTGACCACACCTGGCAGGACTGACAACACCTGACAGCACTGACCACAGCACCTGACAGCACTGACAGCACCTGACAGCACCTGACAGCACTGACAACACCTGGCAGTACTGACCACACCTGGCAGGACTGACCACAGCATCTGAAAGCACTGACCACAACCCTGTGAGAGTACCAAAGCCAACACCTGACAGAACTGACCACAACCCTGGACAGGACTGACCACAACCCCAGACAGAATTGACCACAACACCTGAAAGAATTAACCACAACACCTGACAGCACTGACCACATCCCTGTGAGGGTACCACAGCCAACACCTGACAGGACTGACCACAGCACCTGAAACAACTGACCACAACACCTAACAGAACTGAGCACAACACCTGACAGAACTGAGCACAACCCTGTCCTTGAAGCTGGCATGCTCTCCTGAGTTTTCCCGTGCACAATCCAACACTTTAACACCCAGGACAAGACCTACACTGCCCACACAGGCTGGTAAATCACCATATTGTACTCAAAGAAATCAAATCAGTTTTGAAAATAATCTCCCAGCCTGTTCCCGTGACCTTTACCAGAAGAGATTTAAGAATGAATTCAGACTTGGCAAACACATTCCTAGATTTTTTGGAAAGGCTTCAAGGGGATCTGTATTTTCAGCAATAACTGGAACTCGTTTTAGACAGGAGTTCCTGCTTTCACTGCAGATTTTGGCTCTGTTCTATCATTCCCTGTCACCCCTAAAAGACACAGACCCATTACATCATTCACACCAGACCCGAGGGCTGACACTGGTTAGTTCCAGCCAAGATTCAACATTCTCTGATCATTTTGCTGGAATCCTGTGTCACAAAACTGCAGGGAGCAGAGTGCCTAGGTTGAGGTGTCAGGCCCAAGCCTTATTTTTTTCCCCCCAGCTTTTCTAACTGTTAACAAATGCCTTTATATTCCTCCAGCAACGCTCTGTGGGTTCATATAAATTCACATGCATAACCTCACCACTGGAAAATAAAAATGGTAATGTTTCCCTTACAATTTACCCCTAAATTACTTTCCATTTTCAATGCCTTATTCATCCCTAGCAGGTTCCAGGAAAGAGCTAAATCTGCTGGGAATTTGCTTTCACTTCTATGACCTCAGCAGGCCAAACAAAAGGCTCTTTCAGGTGCCCTGGCACCGGGCCTCCAGTGTAGGGAAGGTCCCTCCAGCCCTCCTCGAGTGGGCACCAGTGCAGTCCCCTGGCAGAACCCCAGTCCTGGGCACTGCTCTGGGGTTAAACCATCCCCAGGCACCCCTGGAGCCACAGGAGCAGCTGCAGGGCAGGACCAACAATGTGGCTTGGGAACCTGGTGAACGTGGTTTTATGACCCCATTCAAAAAGGAGCTGAGCAAGGGCACATTTTGAAGAATTTAAATTGTCACCTTCAGCTTTGAAACCTGTTTTGTGGCTCCTGATTCACAAGGATCTGTCTAACTGTTCTGCCTTGCTGTGCAGTTGTGCAGGGAGCCAAAAACAGTTCAGTTACAGGAGACAAACCAGTGTTTGACGGGACAAAGATTCCTGCTGAACAAAGTGGAATTCCCCAAACCCGCTGGGCGTGACAGGACTTGCAGCAAGAAATCCCAGCACTTCAAAAGCTGAAACAATGACCTGAGAAGCAGGAAATTACTCAATCTTGGTTTAACCTGGGAAATGGTATGAGCTACAAACAGTGGGAGCTCTGGACCAGGCCCCCAGCCCAGTCCCTGGGGGCAGCATCCTGAGCTCCATCCCCTCCAAGGGCCTGCGACACACTTGGGTTAATGGCTTCTTTCCACAGGCACTTCCCTGCAAGGGTTCAAGGCCAGGGACAGGGTTTGGAGCAACCTGGGCTATGGAAGGCCATGGAACAGGGTGGAACAAGATGACCTATAAGGTCCCTTCCCACACAAACCATTCCAAGATTCTGTGAAATCCTAAATCTCATTTTTTTCCTACCCAAGACCCAAAAATAGGGATGAAGTAAAAACAAAGATAACAGCAAAGCTTTTAATTCTTCCTCCCTTTCATCTCTGTATAAAGACAGACACCATTAAGTGCATGGGGACATGGGGGAATTTAGCATTCCATGCTCAGCTTTTGGGATTTAAATGGTCATAATCGCCTGTGGCTATTCTGCTGTACTTTTATTTGAGGTGAAGACTATTGCTCTGCGTTTCATCCAAGGACTATCACAGTTAAAGCATGGTATCTTCTGACACATGAAAAAATCAAGAACAATGTTTTAAGCTAAAAAAATCCTCTCCAGGCAAACTGGCGAACACAGAAGGATGAGCTGGCAAAGTTCATGTGCCAAAAGCCACGAGTGACCTGGCAAGGGATAAAAACCAGAGAAAGGCAGAAGCTGTGCAGGCCCCCCAGTGCCACATTTGTCTCCCAACAATGAGAACAAAGGTGAGGTACCCACCAACGTGGATAGGGGCTGGGAAGAGCCCGTGCTCATGCTCCCCTGGGGTGTATTCCAGCTTCTCCTTCTTCAGCTGGATCAGGCGGCTCTTGGGGCTGTGGAGGACAGGACAGAACCAAAACATCACCATGGGGAACATCTGTCACTTGCAAGAAATGCATTTTCTGTTTTAGTTAAGGCACAAATGTCTGGAGAATCAGGCAAGAGAGTAATAATAGAAATGGCCAAAGAACTGCTTTCCAGGCTGCCTGTCAAACACACTGATCCCAGCCCTCCCACAACGGAGTTTTTCTCCATAAATACTGTTAAGCCAACACCCAATGGGGCACCACTGACTTTAAATGCCCAGCATGTGATATAAAGGTAAAAAAACCCTCAAACTACACAAATAAAAGACAACTGGCAGATCCTATCTAGTAGTTTCACTGAGGAACTGGACACGTGATACATGTAGAGCCCTGCTCTCTCAATTCCCTAAAAAAAAACATTCATGTGCTGCCCTTTAGAAGGCTCTTCATCAGGAAAGGCAGAAAAAGAACAGGAATCAGGACAGAAACTTTAAAAAGCAGTAAGACACCCCTTTGCAGAATGAAAAATAGGAGTATGAAATCAGAATGGTTGTATGGGTCAGGCAGGTGACAGTTCTGTAATCTGGTGTTTATAAACATCTCCTCTTGGCCAACAACAAACCTTGGAAAATAGAATCTGAAACAGTTATATTTAGAACTGCAGTCCTGCAACATTTAAAGGAGACTTCTAAATGTCGAATATACCAAAGATTATATGATATTGAAGCCTACTGAAATTTACTTTAGTTTTTTAAGGGATCTATTTTAAGAACTGGACAAGTAACAGAAAGATGGCTCAATAAAAAATGTGATATTATTGTTTAACTCGTGAAGGAAAAATGCAAGTTAAAAACAAATTCTGAGATACAGATATCAACAACTGGAAATACTTAGGAAGAAACTTTTCCCTGTGAGGGTGGGGAGACCCTGGCACAGGGTGCCCAGAGCAGCCATGGCTGCCCCATCCCTGGATGTGTTTAAGGTTGGATGGGGCTTGGAGCAACCTGGGATAGTGGAAGGTGTCCCTGCCCATGGCAGAAGGTGGAAAAAGATGAGTTTTAAGGTCTCTTCCAAGCCAAATCATTCCATGATTTTGTGATTCCAAGCCAGCCAGTTAGACCTGGGTGAGACCTCACCAACCATCAGGGAAATGACAATTCCCAGCAGCCCAGGTGGGCACCTACAACAGGGAGCTGGGCAAGGACATTCCTGAGCATCTGAAACACAAGCCTGCTACACAAAAGATTGGACTTGATGATCTCAGAGGCTTCTTCTACCCTTAAACACTCTCTGATTCTACAAGAAATGCTCCCCACTCTATAATCCATTGTCTCAATGGATTGGTTCAGTTTCTGTAGGGATGAATTCCTAACACCCATTTTGGTGCACTCCCCACCAAGAGAACTAAACTGGCCTCTCTGTGCAGGCTCTCAGTAACAGGGCAGTGGCCAAATGACATTTTTGTAGATGAGCACATTTTGTACCACTCTGCAGGGGCTGAAGACCCTGTTTAGTCTCAAAATGTCAGTCTGAAGTCTCAGGCAAACTAAGGGAACAAAGTCCACACCCACAGCTGTCTTCCCTGCACCTTCACTTCTCTCCATCACTCTCTTTCCTTTTTTCCTGTTCCATTTCTGTTCCTCCTCTCCAGCTTCCAGTGTCTCTGCACTCTGACCATATTGGCTGGCTTACTTCTCTGTGGAATTACATTTTTGATGTGTGGAGCCCCATTTTCCCTCAGACCACAGTTTGATGAACATTTTAAGTGGGGATAAGCTAGCTTTGATGCTGATCTGACCACTGGTCTGCCTGCAGGGTTAACTGCTCCAGGAAGCCTCCAGTGGAAGGCTTGATTCCATCCAACCATTGTCCCACCTGCACATCAGGATGGGACAGCACAAGAACAGGAATCTGCACAGAAGTGAGGAGAAAGGACAGCTGATTCTTTTGGTGCAACATCAGCTCACGCCAACATCAGGCACCTGTTGAACTGCAATTCATGTCCTGCTCAAGTAGCAAAATAGTGCATTTCTCTAAACACTCTACAACATTTTAATTAATCGCTAATTTACCAATAATGATTTTTTTTTTTTTTTTTGCTGAACTGGACTTTGCAGTTCACTCCTCTAGGAAAGCCACTGCTGGATACAGAGAACAACTCCTGCACAAGATCTTCCCTTGTTTTCAAAGCTGCAGCCTTGGGCAACCACACACTGAACATCTCTCCAGCACCAGGCCTGTGGAACTCCCAAGGGAGTGGGAACACTCCTGTGGAGGTTACAGCCATGCTGCCTACAAAATTACAGCTGGAAATGAGGTAGAACTGAGACTGGCTCAGGAACCATTCCTTTTATCCTTAGTTCATTTGCAAAGTATCAAAACCTGAGCTTTCTTCACTATTTTAACAAGGTCTCCAGATGGAGAGCAGCTGGAGTCAACTCCTGCTGAGGCAAATTGTACATGGCTGCAGAGAAATCAGTTACTTTTAAAATACCTTTCTAAAATCAACTCTTGACATCTCTTTTAACAGTCTGCCAACACTGGCCAGGTCACGCCAAACCTTTCCTGTGCTGTTGTTGAGCAGTTGGATGTGACTGATGCAGGGACAGGCTGTGACTTGTACAAACCTCAGTGCAACCTTCACTGCTTCACACGTCCTCATGACATTTAGGAATTA
The DNA here is from genome assembly GCA_013397075.1 of Rhabdornis inornatus. Taxonomy (NCBI): domain Eukaryota; kingdom Metazoa; phylum Chordata; class Aves; order Passeriformes; family Rhabdornithidae; genus Rhabdornis; species Rhabdornis inornatus. The sequence goes on along the minus strand of VWZS01001819.1, from coordinate 209,521 downwards.
TTTAGGAAGGACGAAATAGAGCAGGAAAATGGTGTTTAAGGCAAAGTGTCTGCAGTGAACACTGCAAACAATTACAGAAAAGCAGTGAGTACAACCCACTAATGGAACACAGTGACTGTGAGAATGGGGACAGGGACCAACACTCACTGTGACAGCACTAGAGGGTGCCCCACGATCATAGAGCTGCATTTTCCTTCTCCACTCAGCTCAGGTTTTCAAACTCCTACAGCAGGAAGTTACATAAGTAATGGGATAACAACATGAACTTCTGCTCTCCTCTTACTCTGTTTCCAAACATCCAACCATATGTCTCACCATGCAGTAGAATGGGAACAGCACATCAAACCAGATAAAAATCTAATTACCAAGAAGTGACTGTTGTTTGTGGATTTAGTCTGCTCAAACAACTTGGTAAAGTGACTCAGTGCCAGCAGGGATGGAATGGTGGGATCAGCCCCTCAGGCTGCAAAGGAATCCTCAATGGAGATGGCCACAGCTCTGCCTCCTTGCCCAGCTATGCAGCTCCATGCCCTGCTTCAGTATCAGTGTGCAAACAGTGCAGAGGCAGCTCACATGGTGGAGGCAGCATTTGCTTCCTTGGAAGAGTGAAGCTCCTCAGTGTCCATAAGCAGCTCATCCCAAACCCCAGTATCAGAGCAGGGAAGAACTCAGCAGGTGGAACAGGCAAAGGGAAGACAAACCACGCCTCTGTAAGTGATTTGCAACTTCCTCCTGAGGAGCAGCGGAGGAGCAGCTCCAATCTTTGCTCTGTGTGAGCAGGGATAGCACCTGAGGGAATGGCTGGAGCTGTGTCAGGGAGGTTTATGTTGGATATCAGGGAAAGGTTCTTCCCCCAGAGGGCTCAGGCACTGCCCAGGCTCCCCAGGGAATGGGCACAGCCCCGAGGCTGCCAGAGCTCCAGGAGCCTTTGGACACTGCCCCCAGGCACAGGGTGGGGTCGCTGGAACTGTGCACAGCTGGGAGTTGGACTCCATGATCTTTGTGGGTTCCTTCCAACTTAGGAACACTCAAAGTTCCAAATATTTGCACTAAAGAAAAGGAGAAGATTCTGTCAGCTTCTCTCCTAAGGCAACATGATGAAACTGTGAAACTGTGAGATTTGAACATTGCATGTTGTGTACAGCAGTGACAGACCATCCAAGTGGTAAAGTTCTAGCACATCTCTTTAAAACAGGTAAAATTCAAGTGGCCTCACTTTGGTCAGACTGAGATCTTTGTTTCTTCCTTAGAGTCTTGACCCTTTCACTGATTCTTTCACTCTACTACCTTTTTTAAGATTACATTACTACCTAATTTTAGATTAGAGAGATTACAGCATAAGCAGCTGATAAACTGTACTGGCAGTTCCCCAGTGGGAACATTTTAAAGTGGTCTATGACATAGTGAGAAGGTGCCAGATTTTCTCTCTTTTCAATCTGTCAGATGATATTGGAACAGAAGCACAAATTCCTGACTTCAACTCATTTGTTCAGATAGCATTAGAAAACGTGTGACTACAAAGTGAAGGGACAGAGGGAGTTGTCCACATTCTAGTGGACACCAGGCTGCAAACCAACCAGTGGGAAAAATAAAGAAACACTGGATTATTTTACCCTGAACATCTCAGAGAAAATAGAGATGAACTTCACTGAACTGTTAAATGAACTGGGTGCATATCTGAAATGCTTTCACACAGAAGATGACCAGTTGTCACCATTCAGCCAATGAAAACAGGAACCTAATGACCCCTTCTCTGCAGACACTGTGCTCAGCTCCTGCTCAGACCCTGCACACATCCAGCTCTCCCAGCACTTGCATTGCCAGGACCATTCAGACTCTTGAATAAATCTCTTACCTTCTTCAAAGCTGATAACCAGAAACACTTTCAGATTGCTCCAGGCTGCTGTCTGACTGGGGTTACATTTTACATCCTCACTGGCTCAGCTTCTGACAATAACCACACACGTATTTTACCACAGGCTTCAATACAGTTGATGGTTTTATTTCACCTGCTCATGAGTGGCAGCTCATTTATGGTTCTAGGTGAAAGGAGAGTTTCCCCTGGACTATCAGAGAGAAGTTTTGCTGTGTTTTACTTACTCTGTTGTTTTGTACACATCAGAGTAGAGCCCAGCCTTCTGGTACTTCTTCTTTGGGGGTCGAGGGGCTTTCTTCTCACGCTGGGTTAGAGGAGGCAAAGGCTGCTCAGGGGTTTCAGATTCAGGTGGTTTCCCAAGGGCCTCATGTGGACTGGGAGGTTCAGCTACTGTCTCAGAGAAACTGGAAGAAAGAGTAGAGATAGAAAAATCACCTTCCCATTAAGATCATCTCACAGTATTTCATTATTCCTCTCTTGAATCTGGTCAGCAGAAAAAGTTCATGTTTCTGAATTTCTGGGTGTCTCAACTACTTTAAAAAATGTAACTCAACAACGATGATCAAGTGGGGGTTAAGCATAATCATAAGAAAAGTATGATTTTTTCTGGTGATACTATTATTACAAAAAGAATGTTGTTTGTACTGCTAATGTTTATCCTTTGGAGCCTCAGCTGAGTAATTCAGAAGGCAGCTCATGCTCTCTGCTTTTGTACTTCAAAACCAGCACATGGTAACCCTTTCCTCAGCCTTCAGGAGAGCCAAGAGCAGCACCTGGATACATGGTGCCAGCAGCACCCTCACAGCAGCCATTTCTGGAAATGAGAACTCCTGACAGAGTTTGATCTGTTTATTGATGACTTTGGGGACAAGCATGAGAAGATGAGATCAGAGAGAGATTTTTGTTGTGTGCCTTTGCCAGTGACTGCACAGGTGCACCCCTTAACTCCTCCCTGCTGCTTTAGCTTTAATCTTTATTTGCTGTACATCACTTGACTTCACTTTACATCCTGTATTGCCTGTAAGTATTTGTTTGTGATGTACATGACTAAATCCCATGGCACAGGCAACTCTTCAGGGCTCCTTATTCCACACAGGATGAAGGAACAATGTGTGGCACCTCGTCAGTAACCCTGTTACCAACTCCATAAATAAACACATCCTTCACCAACACAACAATTACAGAACCAACAGTTTCAGATCACCTGAGATTCCCATTTCTGAGGTGTGTGTTCAAGAAGGCTCTGAACACACATAAGGCTGGCATGTTGGTTCCCTCTACACTTAACTCCTTAATCAAATCAAGCAGAAAATTCCCTCAATGACTGAAATGTTCTAAAACCAACTGAGGTACAAAACTGCAAAGGAAATCACCTCTTATTGCTCTCCTGCTCATCTTCAGGCAAAGGCTTGTGCCTCTTCCTGGCCTGCTCCTCTGGCAGCCACCTCTTCCTCTTCCAGCCTTTGCGGTGCTCAGGGTTCAGGTTCACGCTCTGCACCACGGCCTCGATGACGTCTGTGATGGTGTCAGGGCCCAGGTGCAGGGGGCTGCTGCTCTGCTCCCTGTCCTGCAGCTCCTGGCTGACCATCCTGGCAGCCTGCAAGGCCTGCATGGACACCACAGCCTGCATGGGGTACTTGCGTGGCCGCCCCGGCCGCCGCTTCACGAAGTTGTTCCCTGTCCTCGACTGCCTCTGCAGTTTTTTGGCTTTCAAGATTTTGTTGACGTGGTCCAGATTTTTTTTTGTGGCCAGGATCTTGTTGTAATTGCACATTTTCCTCGCTTGGCGCTGCATGGCCTCCACCACGCTCCTCTTGAGGTGCCTCGGGGAGTAGGTGCCGGGCAGGCGCTCCTGCAGCAGGGAGAGGTCACTGCCGGCCATGGCCGGAGCCCCCAGGCCGTCCTGCTTGCCCAGGGCTCTCTCCCGGGAGTGGCTGCGGGCAGGGCTGGCTGCTGGAGGGGCAGACACATTGGCCATGACGGATTCCAGGCTCTTGTCGAGGGCGGGGGGCCCGTCCTGCTGGGCCATGCGCTGCAGCAGCGAATCCACCGAGTCCTCGGCCAGGCGGGAGCCCCGGGCCGGCCCCTGAACCCCTGAAACACACACAGGGGGAGGGATGCTTTAGGATTGCAGCTTGGATATTTTACATATATTTATAATCCTGCAATTCTTCAGTGTGTAACTCTAAACTCCATACAGTGTTAGCTACAGCTTTCCCGTTTCGGTCAGACACAACAATTCCTCTCCAGGCCTGGCAATCAAGCACACCTCACTTTTCCATGAGAAATGTGTAAGAGCCTGATGGAGACCCAGAGGCTTCAGCCAGCTCCTGAAATGCTGTTTATTGCATAAATGAGGTTACAGCAGCTGAGGGCCGTGGGTGAGCCTAAAGCTGCTGGCTATAGGCAAGCTGTGTGTCCTGAAGCCCAATCCTATTCATATTACAATGCATGCTATACTTTTCATTACAGAGCACCTTAATACATGACCACCAATCAACATCATCCACAATACCTTTTACATTTATATATAACTTAACCAAAACTGCTAAAATTACCATATTATGTTAGTGACTAGCCAATTATTTGAGTTAGTAGTTACATGTTAAACTTTGAGACTTGTTTTGCAGTAAAAATTTCCTTTAGCTTTAGTAAAAAACATCTTTTTGTCTGCTTATACTTTTTTGTTTAGTAGAAAACATGCCTTATTTGAAAAAGACTTATTCTTTTGTTTAGTAAAAACATCTTTTGTTTAAAGTAGATTTATCCTTTACTCTAAACTATAAAAGCCCCTTCCAACTCAGTTGCTCTTTGCCTTCTAGTTACCCACTAAGAGTGCCTCAGCAATTCTTTTCTTCTATATTAAAATTTACTTTCATTCCTACAGAACCTTCTGTATATCTGTAAAACTTTTCTGTTAAATTTTCGTCCTTCCCAACATAATGTAAATAAAAGTGAGTTGGGGGAGCAAAATTGAGGTAAATGACTTAATTACCTGGAGCTATAATTGAATATTAACCCCCAATATGCAAATGGACCTGTAGTGGTCTAGATTTGTCAATTTTAATATATTTATTTTTTGTTGTGAGATAGGATTAGGAGCAAAAGCAAGGCAGGCCTAAAACTTAAAGGGTGTAAAGAAAACTTTTATTAATAACATAGAGGAATAATAAATTCAGAATAAAACTTTTAGACCATCCCTCCTCCCTTTTCTCACCTTTTTTTTTTTTTTAACAACAATATATAGGAACATTTTAGTCAGTTATCAATCTTAAAAATCTGACACTGATTGGTCCTTGTCAGGTACAAGGGAGACTGCCCAGGTCTTGGCAGGTAAAAATTTCAGGAAACCTTTACAAACCACCACAGGACCAAACTTATAAAAGCATACAAACCCATCATCCATTTTTTGGGTGCAGCCCCTGGGGGGCTTTATCTGCCCAAAATGCACTGAAAGCCCTTCAATAAATATAATCTCTTTTTATTCCCTTAATTTTGTCTGGCCTCTGTTTTTACGTAGCCCCAAGAAGGCAACTGAGTGGGGATGGGAGCAAAAACATGGAGCTAAAACTCAACAGCTGCATCAGCTGACAACATCTGGGACTGCCCAGAACACAAATGTTCTTGTTTGTTGACAAGATTTTGTAATATGGACAGGGACCCAGTGATACAAGTCACTCACATTTTATATCATCACTTTTAACATGCAATAATTTTCTCTTTATTCCCACTTTTAACAGCAAAAAGCAATGAGGGTTCACATGGTCCTCAAGTTTCTTTCCATTCAACACTAAAAATACAAAACCCTCTGTGCACATAAAAACTCAATCCTGATAAAAAACGGAGCAATATTTTAAATATTTTTAAACTAATTTTTATTTTTTTATAATTTGGAAGTACTGAAACAACTATTTTCATTGCTCTTGCAGTATTTTATCAAATAGACAAGGCTGAGGATGACAGAACTGATTTGATAGAGGTAAATCAAAGTATCTGGACAACAGAGAAAAGCTAATTTACACGGGAAGTAAATTTAGATCTGACTTTTAAAACTGTTATATGCTTTAGAGCTGAAGACTGGTGTTTGAAAAAGTAAGTTTCCAGGTCAACCATGTAGATTATGCTGCATTAAAAAGGGATTTGTTCCAAACTAAGAGCTTCCCAAAGCTGCCCTGCTGCTCCTTAGTGATAACACTCCATCAGAAGAAATTCTGTTCTTCCTGGAATGAAATGGATGCTGCCTTCTCACAAATACATCACAACTGTGCACTAGCATTGACAAAATGTTCCTGTAATTGTGGCCAATTACTTAGATCAGATCTCTTAACCCAGTGGGGCCCAGGCACGTCCTGGTGTCAAGGGAACTGTTAAAGGAAGACAACGAGATGTGTTTATAAAGGGCTCTAGCACTTGACAGGAGGAAGATTATTTGCTAGATGACAGAGATAAAGCACAACCAGTTTAAATATTTTCTATCCTTCTAGCTATTCTTGAAGTATTTTCTAGTTTAAATATTTTCTAATATTTTCCCAGTGCTCAGCAGTCCAATTGTGTTACTCTGGCGAATGCATTCCTCACTAAGATTCCAAAGTCAGGAGTTTGTAAGTGCAAATGAAAAGCTGCTTCAGGGAGTGCACAATTTGGAGGAAAAAGTCAGCAAAACACGTTTTAAAAATCCTCCTCTGGACAATGCACAGCAGGACAAGAGAAGCCTCCTGCTGGGAGCTGACATGGACACCCCAACACCTCCAAGACAACTGGAAGGATTGACACTTCCAGCTCTGCATTTCAGATGAAATAATAAAGATAAATTACCCTTTGTTTCCTTCTGGCCTTTAGAGGCACGTGGGGATGGAGCTGGGGCTCCTCACAGAACCCACCTGCTCAGTGACCCTCGAGCAGCAGCACATCCCATGGGTGTCCTGTCACTGCTGCTGATCCAAATGGCTGGGACACTGCAGGATCTGACCCAGGACAGCTGCAGCTCCTCTCTGACAAACACACTGAAACCCACACACATTCCACAACCACATAATACAACAATGACTGATCCTCTCAGCTGCAACATCACTTGGGTGACTTTGAAGTTGATAAACTTGTGATTCATGTCATTCCAATGCTCCTGCACAAAACACTTCTCAACTTTAACACTTCCTGTTTCCACTTACAACAACTGCAGCTGCCCCTCTCAAGTGAGCAAGGGCAAGAAAGTGAACGAGACAGAGGAAAAAGGAAGATCCCTTTCCCACTGCAAAGGACTTTCTGCAGCACAGGCTGAATGGAGCATCTGTTGCAAACATCTGTTTAAAGCAGGGAGGAAATGGCATTTTTGGCACATCCTTCCTAGATGGAAACCATAACTAGTTCTAAGTACCAATCCTACATATTTGCAGTCAATTTGGGTGTCTAAGCATGTCTTAATTCTGGTAACAGGAGTGTTTCTGCAACTGAGCTTCTTACAAAATGGGTCAACCTGCTGGATTTTCTCCTGTTCAATCCTAGGGCAGCTCACATTGCATTTTTACTGAATCACAGAATGGTCTGGGTTGGAAGGGACCTTAAAGACATCTTGTTCCACCCTCCTGCCATGGCAGGGACACCTTCCACTGAAGCAGCTTGCTCAGAGCCCACTGCAGCCTCTCCTGCTACCTGGGATAACCCCTGGGTGACAACATGCAGGAAATTAGTATCTTCAGATCTTCCCTGTGACAATTTGGGCAATAGATGTGACGGTGTCATAGGGGTAAAATGTGACTGACACCAACACACACAGAGTCACACACACACACTGCGTCTGCACAGCTCTGACCTGACAGAACAAAGCTCAAACACACAGAGCCACAGAACCATGGAACCACTGAGGTTCGTCATTCAAAGACCTCCAAAAGCATTGAGTCCAACCTCTGACCAACCCCCACCTTGTCCCCCGCCCAGAGCACTCAGTGCCACCTCCAGGGCACTCCAAATCTCCCTGGGCAGTTCCAATCCCTGACCACCCTTTCCATGGAGAAATTCCTGCTATGTCCAGCCTGAGCCTCCCCTGGCCCAGCCTGAGGCTGTTCCCTCTCCTCCTGTCCCTGTTCCCAGATCCCAAATCCCCCCTGGCTGTCCTCTCCTGTCAGGGAGTTGTGCAGAGCCACAAGATCTCCCCTGAGCCTCCTTTTCTCCAGGCTGAGCCCCTTTCCCAGCTCCCTCATCTTTCAGATGACCCTCTAGAGCTCCACTGCCCTGTCAGGAGGGAGAACTCTTCCCTTCCTCGTGACCTGCAGGGAATGTCAGCCCCTGGCTCCCTCACTGTCCTGCTGCAACATCCACTCCAGTTCACCAGGATCCTGTATCCAAGACCTGCTCTTGGATCATGGACTTGATGAGATCCTGCTTTCAGTACTTGCATTATCTCTCTCCCATGAGCATTTCTGATCTGTCTGGGGGCATTCACAGCTGTGCTATTACCGATGGCTGGGATGAGCCACGTGTCATCCTCCATCACCTTGGCAGGATTCTCACATGTGAGGAAGAAAACCCCACAGCACAGCCTGGCCTGATCCTCCTGTGACCTGCCCAGGGCCTCCAGAGCAGTGACAGAGTCAGGGTCTTCCTCAGAGAGGAATTAATTTATTCCTCTAATTCACTGATTAACTGTAATGTCCCAGATCTGGATTAAAGCCTAACTTAACCTGGTGAGGAACCAAACCCTACCTTGTCACAGCTGTGCTGCTGTTTCTCTGAGCACCAGCTCAAGTCTCCCTATTCTACACCCAAAATGTCAGTGGAAAAACTCAGCACCTGCATGGGCTGAAGTTCTCACAGCCATGCTGGCTCTCAGCACAGCTCTGAGCACACAGGGATCCCAAAACCCAGGCCCCTGAGCAGGACTTGCCTGGAGAAGAAGTGCTCTCCGACGTGGATCTCTTCCTGGAAGGGCTGCAGTTTGTGCTCTCCGACGGCCTCTGCGAGGGCTTGTCCTGGCTTGGCAAAGTGCCTGCAAGGAAGATCAGGGAAAGGCACAAAAAACAGCATTTCAGTCTGGCTGTGCCAATACCACACTAAAAGCTCAAACTGAGACTACTCTGGAGCAGCTTCAGGAACACCTGTGTGTTCCCATGAATGCAGGGCAAGGATGGGAAGGAAACACCAAGCAGGGATTTTGCACAGGCCAATGGCAGAGATAAACAAGCCATAAATAAAGCCATGTAATATTAACCACCAGAATTAGCCTGTACGTGAGAAAAGAAAACAACCCCCCACATATTCCTATTCTCCACTGAATCCAAACTCCTTGATTTTCAGAAGAGTTTGGAAAATACCTCTGCAGATTACCAAGACCAACCACCCTGCTCAAAACAGGGGCCACCACATTCTGTTGGGTTTTCCACATCTCCAGTGACACAGACTCCACCATCTGCCACTCCCTCACTTTTTCCTTCTGCACAAACAGAATTCCCTGAACTCCAGTTGGTCTCCTGCTACTGGGCACCACCAGGACTAGTTTGGCTTCTTTTTCTTCATTCCTTCCCACCTGGAACATGGACACATTGGGAAGAGCTCCCTTTGTGCACCCTCTGTTCCAGGCTGGTGAATCCCAACTCTCCCAGCCTCACTGGATGACCAGTCCCAGCTGTCCCAGCCCTCTGGATAACAGAGGCTCCATCCCCTGCTCATTCCTGTCACCAGACTCACTGCAGCATGCCCATGTCCCCCCCGGCATGGGCACTCAGAGCTGGACACAGCAGTCCAGGTGTGGCCTCCAAGGGTGGAGAAGAAGGGAAGAACATTTCCCTCATCCCCCTGGTGATGATCTCCATAACCCAGCCCCTGGTGCTGCTCCTCAGAGAGCCTCTCCAGCTCATCCTGCCACTGCTGGTCCCCACGTGTGCTGGCACTGTCCCTCTCAGCCACTGTGCCACCATTCAGGGAACTGGGAAGGAGGTGCTGGAAACAGTGCTGGAACCCAAACTGATCCCTGGGGAACACTGAGTGGCTTTGTGCTGCTGATCCCATCTCTCTTTGCTGGAAGGTCACCTCATTCTGCAAAAGTATTCCCTTCCCCTCCTTGGGCAGAACTGCTCACCAGGAACTGCAGAAAGGTAAACAGCTAAAAAAAAATTACTAAGATTTTAAAATTCTTTAGATTTGTCCCTTGCTGTGCTGCTTTTCCTTTTTCAAAATCCTATCACAATAAAAACCACAAACATTTCTGCTCCAGTCCATCATGGCAAATATGTCAAAGCCCTGGGGCCTAAACAAGTGAGGATGATGATTATCTACACACAGATCAGCACTGGATTTTAGGCACCTGCAAAGCACATTTCACTCTGTGTTCTGAGCACACAGGGCTTGCTGGTACTTGCTAAATCCTTGGATGATGTCATCAGGCAGCAGGAAGCACAATTACCATTCCTTGAGTTAAAACCAATTTTAGAAAGATACAGGAATCCCACGACTGCTGCAGGGTGAAGGGACAGGGCTGGGAATGGCAGCTCTGCTGAGAACACAAGCAAAGACCTATTTTTGTTTCCCTTTTTACACAAAAATATTTTCTTACAGTAAACTGCTTTATTTTCCTAAAATTTCAACTTTTAGAGAATCCCAATTACTCTTGAAAGCAAAGGCTGTGGGAGTCATGAAAATGTCATAGAAAAACCTGGTACTGCAGTTATGAAAATGCTGAGATATTAAAAACTCAGATCAGTATAAAACCCCAGATAAGCAAAAATGCACATGGCAGTGCGAGAGGAGAATGTGCATATCCTGAAAATATCTAGAAGACAAAATCCAGGATACAAAACCACAGATTTTTGCTGTTTCCCTTCAAAATATGGTTCATAATGAATGAGCTCTTTGGTTCTGAGCTCTTCCCTCCCTTCCTCACAGAATCCTCCAAAAGGTAACAGCAGGACACTGAAGTTCTGCCCAAAATCAAAGCCCAAAATTCCTCCCCTGCCCATGGCCTGGGGCTTCAATGCCTCAGGAGAAACCCCAAAGTGTGTGATGATGGGAGAATCCTTGAAAGCACCAGACGGATTCACCAGAATCTCTGGGAAAATCTCCTTTTAGATCCTCTCTTGCCTCAAAGTTTGGAATTTTTTTTAATCATGGGCACTCTTAGCTCCTGATGTAACACCTGTGATTGGTGGAGGGAATGAACAACAGCACTTTTCCAAGGATTCCAACCTCTCAAGAGGGCAGAGGGACAACCTGAATTGTCCCAGAGGCTGGTTCAGCTGTCCCGGTTTAGGGTGAGGATGATGTTGGTCACACCCCAATGTTTAGTTGGTGCCCAGCAGTGCTCACCCTCAGCCCAGCCCTCTCCCAGCTCTGCCAGCAGGGCTAGGACAGCTGACCCCAGCTGGGCAGAGGATATTCCACAGCACACAGTGTCCTGCCCAGTGGGGGTGGCTGGGATCCCCTGAGCAGTGCTGGGGATGGGCTGGGCATTGGGTGGGGAGTGACTGCACTGGGCATCGCTTGTGCTTCCAGGGGTTTATTCACAGAATCCTGGAGTGGTCTGGGCTGGAAGGGACCTGAAGCTCATCTCACACCATCCCTACCATGGGCAGGGACACTTTCCACTATTCCAGGTTGCTCCATGCCCCAGCTGGTGCTGGGGACTGGCAGCAGGTCCTGAGCAACTGTAGCAGGCATCACTTGTGCTTCTTGGACTTTATTTCTCTCTGTTCTTTTCATGACATTTATTACTACTGTTATTATTATAAATAATTTCATTTCAGTTATTAAAGAGTATTCTTATCTCAACCCATGAGTTTCACTTTATTCTGACCCTCTGCCCACCCACCCCTCTGGGTTCAGGGAGCTGGCTGAGCTGCCCAGGGGTTACACTGACAGCAGATCTGTCACTCCAGGGTGACTTTTCCTCCTGAGGAACTCCAAGATGCATTGAATTCATAAAGTCTACACTAAACAAGTACCCTGGGAGCTGGGATGGAAAATAGAAATTAAACAGTGGGAGTTAGTGTTCAAAGTGGGAATGGGCTGTAATTCATAACAGGGACAAAGAGAGGGAGAATGTTTTGGAGGTCACAGGGATGGCCCAGCAGTGCCCGTGCTGCTGGCAGGGGGTGGCACACCCCAGGGGCTGTCACTGCCGGTGGCACATCCCAGGGGCTGTCACTGCCAGTGTCCCAGGTGCTGTCACCGCCGGTGGCACATCCCGGGGACTGTCACTGCCCATGTCCCGGAGGCTGCCACTGCCAGTGGCACATCCCAGGGGCTGTCACTGCCGGTGTCCCGGAAGCTGCCACTGCCAGTGGCACATCCCAGGGGCTGTCACCACCGGTGGCACATCCCGGGGGCTGTCACCGCCAGTGTCCCAGGGGCTGTCACCGCCGGTGGCACATCCCGGGGGCTGTCACCACTGGTGGCACATCTCGGGGGCTGTCACCGCCGGTGGCACATCCCGGGGGCTGTCACCGCCAGTGTCCCAGGGGCTGTCACCGCCGGTGGCACATCCCGGAGCTGTCACTGCCGGTGTCCCGGCGGCTGTCACCGCCTATGTGACACCCCCACCCTGCTCGGCATCCCGGGACAGCTCAGCCGCCCCCGCTCCGCTCAGCTCCCCCCGCCCCACCGGGCTCGGCGGGACCCGGCAGAGGAACGGCGGGGCCGCCAGGGGGCGCTGCTGCCCGCCGGTCCCGCGGCCCCGGGGCGGGAACGGGAACGGGACTGGGAATGGGAATGGGAATGGGAATGGGAATGGGAATGGTAATGGGAATGGGAACGGGAATGGGAACGGGAATGGGAACGGGAAGGGGAACGGGAATGGGAACGGGAACGGGACTGGGAATGGGAATGGGAATGGGAATGGGAATGGGAACGGGAATGGGAATGGGAACGGGAATGGGAACGGGAATGGGAACGGGAACGGGAATGGGAACGGGACTGGGAATGGGAATGGGAATGAGAATGGGAACGGGAATGGGAACGGGAATGGGAACGGGAACGGGAATGGGAACGGGACTGGGAATGGGAATGGGAATGGGAATGAGAATGGGAACGGGAATGGGAACGGGAATGGGGTGGGAGAGGGAATGGGAACGGGGACGGCCGGGACCCCTCGGGACAGGGACCGGCACAGGGACCGGGAACCTTCGGACAGGGACCAGGACCCCTCGTGACAGGGACAGAGAACCCTCGGACAGGGACTGGGACAGAGACCGACACAGGGACCGGGACCCTTCGTGACAGGGACCGGGAACCCAGGGACTGCCCGGGTGACCCCAGGAGCCCACAGCCGTGCCCGGTAACATCGGTTATGGCACGGGAAGGGACAGAACGGCACCTGCAGCTCACCCAGAGCAGGACCAGCCTGGCACCTGCACGCTGTGTGAGAAGCAATGCAATGGTGCAGGCTGCTCAGCTGCACCAATCCCCCCACACTGATCCCCCTTTCCTCCCTGCCAGCACTGCGAGTGGAACACACCGAGGCCACAGGAATTGTGAGCAGCACATCAAGGCACACAGCACACCAAGGCTGGGCTATGACACAGCATCAGTTGTCCAAAATAATTCCTGATGTGAGGCTTCAGGAACAGAGCCTGGGGACTTGGGATGAACAGGCAGCAGTGTCCTACAAAACTGCCCAGGACAAACACCAGAGCCTCGTGACCTGCTCTGCTGTGGCTGTGCCAAGGTCACACAGCAGCCTCAGCGTGGGAATTTCCACCTGTGCTTCACTTCCCAGGAAACTCCAACCTCCTCGGGACTCCTGTGTGCACAACCAACCAACACAGCTCCTTTCTAACACAGCTCAGGCACGGGCAAACCTCTGAAAATATCTGGTATTGGCCAATATTGTCGAAATAATTTGTTCATCCACTTGGATCAGGTTTACATTCAAAAGGCTGTGGAATTTCCACATGGAATACTCCGAAATAAAGCACCACAAACATCCCCTATGGATCCCAAAAACCCATTCTAGATGGGTTCCCTGATGCTGATCCCTGACTGCTTATTCCCAGTCTCTGATCCAGCACCTCTCCACCATGCATCTAAACTGCATCTGGTTTCATAAATAAACTATCTTTGATGCACCAAAGGTTTTCCCTCCATCTATGCCTTTCCTTTAATCTCCCATGCTCATGGATTCAGAATTAGCATTTGGCACCATGGTTAAAACCAAAACACCCCAAACACAACATGCAAACTGACATGGATCTAAACCCCCAAATCTGGCGTTTCTCTTTCCTGGAGCTTTTTACCAGATGTGGTTTAAGTTTTCCAAGCAGTGTGGGGCACTGGGAGCTCCTTGGGAATGAGCTGGACACCAGCCAAATGCCAGCCTCACAACACAGCCAGGTTCCACGTGGGAATCACTGCCTGGAAGTGCTACCCCATGCCTAAGGAATCACTCAAATTTCCTGGGGCAGGGAGCAGGCAGAGACTTCACAAAAAGCATCTCTGCTCTCCCCCTCCCTTCAGTTACTCCTCACACAAACCCAAGGCAGATCATTCACTGCAACGGAAAACATCTCAAAATTCCCAGAGCTGCACAGGTTCCCACAATCAATCCACTCCTCAGAACCAAATTTAACCCTCTGAGTGACCCAGCACCTGGAATTTCTCTTTTCATCACTGCAAGAGAGGCAATCTCATGGCTCTGCTGCCTCCTCCACACTCCACTCACCACCTCAAGTCATTTCAATACCAGCACAAAGAAATATGAACTTGTCAAAGGTCCAGCTGTTTCCGACTGCCCTTAAAATAAAGAAGGAAAGCATAAACCCCCAAATCAAGAGAAGAACCCTGTCCACACGCAGGTGTGCAGGGCAGGAGGTGGCAGGAGGCATCAGAGCAGGAGCATCCCAAGGGAAGGAGGAAGATGAGAGCCAGGAATGTGAGGAGGGATTATTCAGTCCTGGCAGCTGGTTCTTGCTCTGTGAAATATTAGTCACAAGTGGTTTTGGACAACAATTTAAACTTCAAGGGAGAATGTAGGCAAGAAGGGGTGAGAGAAGCAGCTCAGGCTTCCTTCACACACTGGAAGCAGGCAGGAGCACAAGCCACACTTGCCCTTTGCAGGTTATCTTTTCTTTTCCTTAATATGCAGATGACAAGTTCCTGTTCCTGCTCCTCCTGTTCCAGTTTTGCTCGAGGCTGTCAGATACATTTCCCAACTATGAATAAATCCAAAATGTCTAGGTTTGGTCTGAGGTATCCCCAGCATCAACCCCACTGTTCTGAGGTGTTGCAGGCCTCAAGGCAGGGATTGAAAGCTCTGTTGTAACAAAGATTGTCAAATAACCAAAATGGAGTTACAAAAGGAATAGGAAACATTTTCTTAAACGGAAACATTACTCACAACTCTAGCAGCAACAGCTGGTCTGGACCCAACAAACCAAACTTCAAACCAAACAGAAACATGGCTTTGAAAATATCAAAAATCATGAGGAACTTTCCCTCATTTCTCTGGAAAATTAGAATTTGTCACTGTTAGCTATATGATTAGCTATGGAACGATGAGAGTTAAACACAGCGACATGGTCTCCTTTCAAGATAGGAAAAGGATGACTTTATTGTAACACTACATTCCCTTATAAACACTAGATTGCAGAACTGAGAATAAAGTTAAACTTATTGGTCCAAGGAAGACAACACCTCCTGTAAACAAGTTTTCACCAAAACACCATGTTTCTTACACATCCCTTGTGTCACAAAACTAGATGTTAGACATTGTTATTAATTCTTTTAGCTTTCTGTTCTCCTTTGAGCAGCCTGAGAAAACTCAGACTGCTCTATTCCCTGGCTGTCCAGTATACCACAAAAATTGTATGGAAAAAGCAAAGACCTTTGCATGAGAAAGATTCTTTAGCCTGTAAAGAAGCAAGAGGAGTCTGTTGGGAGGAGAGACAGAGTGCTGTGGGTGGCTCTGGGGGAGATCCCACGTCAGTGTGTGCTGCCACTGCAGGAACAGAGCCCTTGGTGAGAGCAGGGGCAGGGCTGGACCCCAGCACCGATCGATCCCCGCAGAGCCAAAACCCCACCTGCCCCCTGCTCCAGCCGTGTTTGGTACAACAGAACCCAGCAAGACTCACGGAAAGCAGGCCCAGCCTGAGCTCCCTTACCTGCCAGTGGCTGCAGGGCCTTCTCCAGGGAAGGCACGGGCTCCTTGCGGAGGGGCCGGCTGAGCGCCGCGTCCTGCGCGCTGAACAGTCCTGGGCTCTCGGGTAACTTTTTACGTCCGCTGGTGCTGGCAGAGTTGGTGACTCTGCAGCTGCCTATTGCACTTGTGAAAAGGTTTGTGTGTTCATCGCTGCTGGCTGGCTCTGAGCCGGGAGTGAACCCCCCCAGGGACAGAGCTGGGGAATTTTCGGAGCAGTCGATCTGCAGAGGTGTCTGCAAGCCCAGCGCCAAGGAATTGGACTCTGAAGGCTCTCTCCTGACCCACTGCTCATCTCTGCTCAGCAAACCCTTGGAAGGTGACAGGTGAGGACAAGACATGTGGCATCTGTGTTTCTCTTTATGTTTGTACCTCTCACCAACAGCCTCCTTCCCAAACCTGTAACGCTTCAAGGACTCCAGAACCGTTCTGGAGGAGCTGTTGGCCGTGATGGTGTCCATGGAAACCTGTGGCTGCTCAGAGGAGCGGTGCTCCCGGTGCTTGTGGCGGTGCCTGTGCTTGTGTTCCAGCATCCAGCCATAGGCCATCTCGGGTGGGACGCTGGGGTACGTGCTCATGGACAGCAGAGGAGTCCTGCTTGTGGTGAGGAAAGCTTCCTGGCGCAAGAGTTTATGCTTCTTCTTGTGGTATTTGGTGGGGTTGAGAAGCAGGTGGCCTGTATGCATGTAGGAAGGTGGAGGCAGGGGGGTAGTGAAAGAAGGAGAGGGTGGAGGAGGGTAAAGAGTTGGAGGGTACCTTCCATAATAACCTAATCCTATGGGAGCAGCTGCCAGGGGAGAAGGGGAGTAAGGCATGCCATAGGAAGGGTAGAACCCGGTGCTGGACAGAGGAAAGCTGAGGCTATGCATGAAAGGCATTTCTGCCATAGCTTCCCGCATTTTTGGAGGCCTGCCTCTCTTTTTCTTTAAATCAGGTTTCCTAATGTAGTGCAAAGGATCTAAAGGAAAAGTAGGGTGGGTGTAGAAACTATTGAAATTTATCCTAAAAATGGTAGGCAGCAA
The DNA here is from genome assembly GCA_013397075.1 of Rhabdornis inornatus. Classification (NCBI taxonomy): domain Eukaryota; kingdom Metazoa; phylum Chordata; class Aves; order Passeriformes; family Rhabdornithidae; genus Rhabdornis; species Rhabdornis inornatus. The sequence continues at coordinate 192,507 of VWZS01001819.1, read as the reverse complement.
ATCTCGGGGTATAAAATGGTGACTCCTGTGGGTTATTCTAATTTCACTTAATCGACTTATTAACTCCTCTAGCTCAGCCAGGAAGTCGGGGTCCTGCCTCCCTCGGAGCTGAGGGTACTTCTTTTTCCTTTTTCGCTTCTGCCTCTTCATCTTGTCGTAGCTGAGGTAATCGTGGCTGCGGCGCTTGCACTTGTGTTTGTGCTTTTCCTTCAGGTTACTCAGCACGGTGGAAGTCTCGGGTGGGATGAGGGACACGTGGTCAAACGAGTGCCTTTTCTTCTTCTGCCCGCAGAACTTCTCGGCTCGGTCTGAAGTGCTGTTGTTGTCCGTGCCAATCCCGCTGTCGCTGGGGATGGTCTCGTCGCTGTGGGACTCGCTCACGGGGGAAGGGGTGGCCTCTTTGAGCGATGTCAGCTCGCTCAGGTGGGAGGGGGAGTTGGGTAGAAGTGTTGGCGGGGATAATCTCCTCCTGCCCTTGGCTGCCTTCTTCATGGCGAGCGTCTGCACCACGCTGCCCTGCCTGGAGTGGAGGTGCAGGTAGGGCACGGAGCTGGGCTCGATGAACCCTGCGTCGCTGCTCACGGGGCTCTGCTCCCCGCTCACGGCCGAGCTCTGCGAGCAAACCGGGGACGGGAGGATCTCCGAGGGATTCCCCACCGAGGGCAGCAAGTGGGGAAGGACTTGTCCTAGGGACGTACCAGGAGCTTGCTGGGCAGACTTCTCCAGAACTGTCAGACTGGCGGCGCTGCTGGCTAAAAGGCCATTCAGGACAGCTTTAGGTTTCCTCCCTCTCCTTTTTCCTATGTAAATTGTTCCTTTCTTGCTGACGTTGATTTGCTGGCCTAGTTTTGAACCAAATGTGGCAGCAAGAGTTGACACGGTGTTGTGGAGCTTGGATTGCATCTTCCCTTTGGTATTTGGTTCCACTGTACTGGACAGAATCTGATTCAGAAGTTTCTTTCGCTTCAGAGTTTTCATTTTATTTATTTTTCTAATAATTGTTTTCATTAACTGTCCGTTATTTCTCTTGGCAACTTTTCTGTCTGAGTCTACTTCCAAATCACTCATGCTACAAATACTGGGGCTTTGGACTTCCTCTGGCCCTCGGATCTGGTCCTTCCTCTCAAAGAACTCCCCAGGTCTATGCTGCTCACTGTCAGGCCCCATCTTGCTTGAGTTCTCTGTTCCAACAAAAGGTGCCACAGACAGAATAGGAGGTTTCATTTTAATCGAAGACCGGATCTGCCTTTTAGGTCTCCCTCTCTTTTTAGGAAAAGCTTGTCCTGATAAGCTTTGTTTTAGGGAGGGAATTTCGACTTCAGGCTGCAAAATTGGAGGTTCTTGCTCTTCTTTTGACTGCACTGAGAAGACTTTTGATGCTGGGATCTTAAGAGTTCTTTTGGGGGGACCTTCGAGTTCTGGCATTTCCTTGGATTTAGGTCTTCCTCTCTTGGGTTTGTATATGTCAGGTAAGAAATCATCTGACAAACACAAGCTGGAGGGTTGTTTGTGAGCACTGTAGAACTTCTGAGTTTGTTTGTCAGTCTCCGCCAGCAGTGCCAGAGACTGTCCATTAGCTTCATTCAGCTTTGGCAACTGATGTTTGACAAATTCATGCTCCACAAATGAGGACGATCCGATGTTTTTCAGGAATTTGGCCTGTTCCAAATTACTGCTCGATAGTGCACTGTATGAAATGTTTTTAAAAAGCTCTGACCTTTCTAGTTCCAGACCCTTTGGAGGTCGGCACGCGCTTCTTGACACCACTTTAGTCCATCGTGGCTTCCTTCCTTTTCTTTTCTTTAAAGGTTTTGATTGCTGAGTGCTGCTCAGGTTTTTTGCTCCTTGGCAGGATTTCTCGGATGCAGCTATTGCACCGATCTTGAGGAACTGCTTGCTACCAAATAAGCTGGTAAAACTAACTACTGAAGGGGTGACAGTAGCGTGGATGCTTGTCTCAGCTGCCAAAATGGGCTTTTTCCCTGTGGGAGGACTTGTTCTTGAAGTTTCCACGTAAGATGCTTTTGAATCACTTAAGTCTTTCTCAGCACCTTTAAAATCGGTGCCGAGGCTGTGGTTCAATGTCCTGTTCAGGCTCAGGAGGGTGCTGTCCGACGAGAACGGCGTTTTGCCCATTGAATCTGAAATGCCTTCCAAGAGCTCTGCCGTGGAACTTAAGTGCAATGAGTTGGATGCCAGCTGGGAGGAGGCTGTGGAGAGGCTCCTGTTCAGGGTGGGGACAGACACGGTGGGGGAAGGAGATGGGAGATTCCCCTCTCCCACTGCACTGAACGGGGACTTGGCTGTCGACACCTCCGAGGCACCTCCTGTCCTGAAGTCTGGTGAAGTGCAATAAACGGGAGGCTGCTTTTCGTGCTTCGACGTTTCATAAATCCCTTTCTCACTGGATGAGTAGGCATCCTGTGGAACACACATTCCTTCACTGAACATCTCTTTGCCTACATCAGCAATTTCCTTCCGAATTGAAAACTTGTCCAAGATGCTTTCTTTGCTCTGTCTCATAATGTGCTTCTCAAAGGTTTTGCTGGTAGTATTTTCCTTCAGTAAATCCGTAGGCTCATGGCTTTCGAGGCTACTGAGGTTTGAATTGCAAGGAAGCTTAAAGGGCTCTGAGGAGGGCACAAGGGAGTCTGCTTTCAGAGTTCCAGAGTCCTTGTTAGCCAAACCAGCTGGACTGCCAACCCCTGCTGGCTTCTTCCCACAGTCCTTGCTAACCAATCCCACAGGACTGCTAATTCCTGGCATCTTCCTGCCAGGGTCCTTGCTAACTGGTCCCATGGGGCTGCCAATCCCTGGTGTCTTCCTTCCAGAGTCTTTGTTAACCAGAACTGCGCTGTTGCCAGTCCCTGGCATCTTCCTCCCAGAATCCTTGTTTAGAAGACCTGTAGGACTATTTATTCCCAACAACTTCTTCCCAGCATCCTTGTTAACCAATCCTGCTGGAGTGCTGATCCCTACTGGCTTCTTGAGGGGTTCCTTGTTAGTCAGTGCAGTTGGAGTGCTGATCCCTGGAAGTTTCCTCCCCACATCTTTGCTGATCAATCCAACTGCAGAGCTGGTCACTGGCTGCTTCTTTCCTGAATCCTTGTGGACTAACCCTGGTGGAGTGCTGATCCCTGGAGGTCTCTTCCCAGAGTCCTTGCTAACCAATCCAATTAAGGGGCTGATCGCTTGGGGCTTCTTCCCAGAGTCTTTGTTAACCAATATGGCTGCACTGCCAATCCCTAATGGCTTCTTCCCTGAGTCCTTGTTCACCAATCCAACAGCAATCCCAGAGCCTGGCAGTTTCTTCACCAAATCTTTGTTAACCAACCCACTTGCAGTTATGGTTCCTGGCAGCTTCTTCCCAGAGTCTTTCACCAAACCAGACGTAGTTCCACTTCCAGTTCCACTTCCGGGCTTCTTCTGCTTTGTTTTGGAAGACTTGGAAGGAGGACAAGTTGCAATAAGTTGAGCCAATTTTTCTGTGACAGTTGTTGCTCCGTTAATTTCTGTTCTATCCTTTAAGTCAGAATTATGGCTACTGATAAGAGTCGGAGGAGATGACTTTATATAATCTGTCATTTCAGAATGCAATGGGGAAACTTTCTTAGATAAAGGGGTTGTTTCTACTTGGATACCTTCTTCCATGTGTAACTCAAGTGATGCAACTTCTCCAGCTTTCTTGTAAGACTTTGAAGGGTCCTAAGAGTTAACAAACAAAAAAAGTCTTTAGGAACAGAGTACAAAGTATCACTTTGAGTAACACAGTATCTTTTCATGTTTAGGTGATTAACACTTGCTCTGGTAACAGGGTTACTGTATAAACAGAGGCTTCATGACGCTATTAATTTTAAACCAAACAATAGTAATATCAATAATTTAAAGAATAAAATGTCATAATAAAATAAGCACATTCAACAAATAATAGTGAGATTTATATTTAAAGGAAAATTTTAAAACTGTGGACATGCTGAGGCTTTCCTAATGTTAATGAAAGCCAAACTCCCTCCCAGTCTGGAAATATAAACCATTTAATCTGTCCCCCAATTATTATAAATATTCTCCAAAAATACTGTTGATGTTTATTAATAAAAACCCACTAACAACAAAGTGCTGGGCTATTTATAGTGTGAGAGCACTTGAAGAGCTCACATGGTGCTGAGCAGCAGCTGAGCAGTGCCCTGGAAGGGCTGGCACTGTCACCCTGTCCCTGTACAGCCCTGCTGGCAGCTCAGTCTATCCCCTCAGCCCCTGCACCAACAGCTGCTCCTGCCGGCACAACACTCACAGTCAGCAAAAGAAGTAAAATAAAATAAGTCAAATTATTCTGTTTGCATGGGGATGGGGGAGGTGTGATAATGCACAGACCTGGAATAACTGAAACTCACACTTATTTCCAGTTTGGACCTAATCAAACTCGAAACTTATTATGTAAAGGTCAGAATCAAAACTGCAGTACCCATTACCTTCATAAATCCTATTGAGAGCATCTCAATAAATTCATCTTTTATTTTGGAAGGACATTCTTTACACACAGTGCCCAACACGTCTCTGCAGTGCAGGGGACACGTTCACTCCAAGCAGGGGCTGGGAATGGAAGGCTCTGACCCCTGATGAGATAATTCTGCCCATGGTCCTGATCTCCCCAGCATAAGAAGGACATGGAACTGTTGGAGCAAGTCCAGAGGAAGCCATGAAGTTGCTGAGGAGACTGGAGCCCCTCCCCTATGGAGTCAGGCTGGGAGGGCTGGGAATGTTCAGGCTGGAGAAGAGAAGGTTGTGTGGAGACCCCAGAGCCCCTTGCAGGATCTGCAGGGGCTCCAGGGAAGCTGGAGAGAGACTGTTCATCAGGAACTGGAATGACAGGACAAGGTGGGATGGGTTCAGACTGAAAAATGGGAAAGTTAGGTTGGACATATGAAGGAAATTCTTCCCTGTGAGGGTGGGGAGGCCCTGGCACAGGGTACCCCAAGAAGCTGTGGAATCCCTGGAAGTGTTCCAGGCCAGGTTGGACAGCATCCTGGGATAGGGGAAGGTGTCCCTGCCCAGGACAGGAGTAAGCTGGGCTTTAAGGTCCCTCTCAGCCCAAAGTCACTGTGATTCTGTGATTTAACTCCCAATTTGAACCTCCAGGGACCTACCAGAACAAACACTAAGTACAGAGTGCAAGACATCAATGCCCCAGCTGTTCATCCCTCTGCAATAAAAACTGATATGGCAATGGCCCTACTAGGATCAGCATTACCCTGACCCCAGAGCTGTACCTGTGACAAACACCTAGAGATGCTGAAGGAAGGGACAGCCTGGATTCCTCTGAAACAGCCAACTCTGCTGCTGATCATGAGGGAAGTATTTGTTCAGCCAGCTGCACCAGCAGGACTTAACCAGGAGGTTGGAGCCTGGATCCAGCTGGACACTGGTGGGATGAGAAGCAGTTGTATGGGGAATATGAGAGCCCCTGCAGTGACCCCCAGGCACCCCAAATCCAGGGCTGCTCCTTCCTGCAGGAATGGAGAGCAGGAGGGGGGGGTTCTTTCTGCCCACCTCCAGGCCTGGCACTCACATGGAAACTCCTGAGTCAGCATGACACCACCCTGAGCCTGCAATCCAACACTCTGGAATTCCCTGGGGCAGACTCTGAGTGCCAGAGAGTCACTAAGGAGTATTAAAGCCAGCAGCCTTCAGAGAGCTGCATCCTCCTTTCTACAGCCTGAAATTCTGACAAGAACTTTGGAAGAAAAATCTCTTTTGTTCAGCAGACTTCAAAAATCCACCTAAATATTGATTTGGGAATTCAGCTCCTCATCCCTGTATTTGCTCAGCCATCAGTGTGTCCACACTCCTCTTTCTTCTGTTCCTCCTGCTCTGCCACCCCCTGGGCCAGGTTCTGAGGTGCTCCCACACTGCCACTGCTGGGTATCCAACACCTCTTGGCAGGCTCTGCTTTTCCCTTCTCACCTCCATTTCCAAACAAAGAGCTTGGAAGTTTGAGTAGACACTTAAATAATAAATACGTAACTAACAAAACCCTTCCAAACACCAGCTTTGATCTGAGCAAGATGCCAGGATTCTGAAAACAAGACTTTAGCATCAAACACAGATCCTTTGAAAGCTGAAGGAGTGTGCCCTGGAAAGCTTCTTTCTCATCTAAGGGTGAGTGAGTTTTCCAAGCACACTGGAAATTATTTCAAAGAACATGAATAGCAAAACAGGAACTATCTAGTGAGACATCAGACAAGACGTCAAAAAAGTCTGTATTTTTTTTCAGCATCTTTAAACCCAGAATTCTTATATGGGATTTTTTTTTTGTGCCATAAATCTATTAATAATCAGCATGATTAACTGAAACATTTTGGAGGGAAATTTTTAAGGACAAAACTTCATTTGGTAACTTCTAATAGAAAATTCTTGAGATGTTTCCATTGGAGAAGGTTGCAGTGGCTGCAGAAACGTTAAAAAAACTCCCAACATCAGCCACAGAGTCAAAGCTGCTTCTTGCAATTCTGTATCATGAAAAATTTCAGATTTTTGGTTGAAGTGAATAGCAGGTATTGCTGCCATTAAAGAGGATCCCACTGGAAGAGTAAGAGTATTGCAGACCAAAATCAATCATGCACAGCCCCAAACTTCAGGAATAAAAAGGACATTTCCTGTGTGGAGGCAGCAGTGGAAAAACTGGACTCCACTGCTCATATACTGAGGGAATCAGGTAAATCACCTTCATCAGCCTCATCAGCCCAACTCTTCCAGCACACACCCCCTGCCCTGGACGCCCCCTGGGAAACACCCCCAGACACCCCTGGAACAAACCCCAGAACACCCCCAGGACATTCCCTGGAAAAAACCCCAGAACACCCCCAGGACACCCCTGGTGCAAACCCCAGAACAGCCCCAGGGAGCCCCCAAACACAGCCTATAGGACACATCCCCGAGTCCCCCCAGGACACACATCCCAGCCACATTGTCAGGGCACACCCCCAGGACAGCCCTTCCTTCCCCTGGGACATACCTCCCAGACCCCAGGACACGCAGAAAACCCTGGACACACCATCCAGGCCAGCTCCCCCCGGGACATCCCCCAGGACACTCCTTAACTCAGACCCCGCCAGGCCACGCTGTACAGGACACACCCCAGGACACTCCCCAGGCCAGGCAGTACAGAACACCCTCCATGACACACCTTGGGACACCCCCCAGGCCAGGCTGTACAGGACACACCCCCCAGGACACACCTTGGGACACCCCCCAGGCCAGGCTGTACAGGACACACCCCCCAGGACACACCTTGGGACACACCCCACAGTGTCCCAGCTGTGGCCACGGGGTCAGGCTGGCCCTCAGCCCAGCTCTTCTGTGGCAGCTGTAATCTTATGGACGCACTGTGGAACTTCCCCCTGGAATATTCCAAACCCACAGCTGGAGAGAGGGGAGCAGCCAGGGGACTGCAGAGGGGACAGGAAAGGTGCCCAGCTTCCCTGGAATAACTCCCTGTGCCCACACAAACGTTCTGGGAGGTGCTTCTGGGAGATGAAGTGGAGCCCAAGTGACAGAATGTCCTCATGGCTGCTGCCATGGACCTCTCAAAGTGTCCCTGTCCCCTGCTCCTGCCAGTGCTCACAGGACAGCACTCAGCTCTTCATTCCCTCCTGAGCCCTGCCTGCCTGACTTGGAGAAATGCACAGTTTTGTATCAGAGACACAAAGTCAGGTTTTAATCTGACAGATTTGTGAGGACTGCAAAAAAGAAAACAACATCAACATCTCCTGAGTGTTTCACCTGCTCTCTCCTGTCCCTACAAGCATCTGCCTCCAGCTTCCTCTCTGCTGCCTCAATGTTGCAATCAAATGGACAATGCCATAAAAAATAGACTAAAAGAGTTTTCCTGGAATTCCGTGCCTTTCCAGCCCAAATTTCAAGGCCTGCTCCACGTTCCTGTGGTGTCAGATGGAATGAAATGGCCCATCTGGGCACAAAGCTGTTCAAAAGGGTGAGATTACGTTGCATCAAAAAGCATTTTGTGCTTTAAAAACTGAAACATTTGTTCCTGTGCAATCTTCAGTTCAACTGTCTGGTTTAAGAACCCATCCAATAAAAGTATTGCCCAAAGCAATTGCATAAAACATGTTACATTTCCATAAAATTGGTATTATTCTTAGTTTGACACTGAGCTGAACTGAAAATTCTGTATCTCCTATGTGAACATACAGTTTCTTGACTTGCACCATTCATCTGAGGAATAATAATTCTAGGTTATTTTGATATAAACTATTAACAGGCTATAATCCATCCCTGGGGACACAGGTTAGTGGTGGCTTGGCAGTGCTGGGGGAACAGTTAACTCAAAGATCTTAAAGGTTCTTTTCAACCTGAACAATTCTGTGATTCCAGAATCATCACAGGCACCAACAGCAAAAAAAAAAAACTTTATTCTAAAAAGGGCATCAGGGTTTATTACTGCTAGATCATTATTTACTGTCATTATCATTGGAATTTATTTGCAGAAAGCTCAAAGGTAGCTGATCTTTCCTGAGAACAGGGACATCTGTCAAGTCTGGTGTCACACTTCTCAACTAAACCCGACTCACAACACCTGAAGTAGTTAGAAGAAACCAGCCTGTTAATGAAAACGTTGTTTGGTATTTCTCTTGAGAGCCACCAGCAAGCAATAAGGATTTTTTATGCACATACACAGATTTACCCTTTATTGTTTTGGCTGTTGTACTTCAGGCCAGTGCTGAGGCTACAATTCAAACAACGTTCTAAGGAATCACAGGAATTGTTTTGTAGTTGTGGCATCAACATATTCTATGCAATTCCCCAAATAAAAATGCAGTTTATTTTTCTAAAAGCAAGTTTGAAGTACCTAGAAAAAAATGATTCTGTGGAATTAGCGTAAGACAAAAATTTATGTCCCAGATCTGGCAGGAAATATTCTTGAGCTATCCAAAAAGAAAACAAATCAATTCTTCAGCTTTTCAAATTTTTTGCTTGAAACTTTTTCACTTGGTGGCTGTGATTTCATCAGCAAACTTCCCTGTAGAGCTTCCCTGCATGACCAAAGGCAAGAGAAGGAGCTCCAGAATCCTGCACTCAGCAGTTTTACACAGGAATAAGGAGACGGAGCAGGAGGGCGAGTCCCAACCTGTGTTAGCACTGAGTGAGAGTTACACAGACTGCTGCTGTCACTTCTTGCCTTTTGTGTGCTAAACCTTCACTACTGCACCTCTGCCAGCACAGCTAAACCATTTCTACACACCATCCTACAAACTAACAGGGGCAAAATGTCCATTTTTATTCAAGGCTCAGGTTTTTGGGCTTAGCACAGCAATGTCTGCCTGCCCCAGGACATTTCTGAAAGAATGAAATCCATACTCAGTGTCAAAAAACAAACTGAACACTGCCTGCTCACTGCAGTACCTGCTAATTTTGTTTCTTGTAACACCTGGGAACCTGAGGCATTTCTGGGTTTTCCTTTACTACTCTATGATTTTCTCCTCAGAAAAAAACATTTATTAACTTTTATGTCTACACATTTTGAAAGGACAAATTGTAAAAATACGAGGAAAAATTTCTCCACTGAAAGGGTGGTCAGGCATTAGAACAGGCTGCCCAGGGAAGTGGTGGAATCACCATCCCTGGAAGTGTTCAAAAACGTGTGGTTGTGACACCTGGGGAACAGTTGGATTCCATGGTCTGGGAGGGCTTTTCCAACCTGAATGTTTCTGTGATTCCAACTCACCTCACCCTTTTCAGACTGGAGATAAACTCTGTATTCATATACCTGAAGACACTCCCCAGGTTTTATGAGTCCTGTCAGCACTAAACTTGAGGAAAAAAACCTGTCAGAGATGGCAGGGCAAAGGATTTCCCTACTATTTTCATTTTAACACTGGTATTCCCAGGAGAAGAATTCCACTACTTCTCTTTGTCTTTCAGTGGTTAACTGTGCATACTGCAGTGCTAAATTTTCATTCTAATTCTTTCTTGCTCCTTTTAAAGAACAGAAAGTTCTGTTTCAGAGCTCCAAGTAAAGCCACACCTGGCTCTGAATGGATCACATGTTTGCTTTCCCCTTCTCTGCATCCACAGCAAAAATTCATGGATAGCTTTCATTTGCTCAAGTGTAATTTGCAGTGCTAAAACTCGGCTTTATTACATGGCAGTAAGACAAAAAAAACAACCCTTAGGTATTATATTCAAAACATGTGATGGTTTTAAGCCATCATTGCCATTTATTTCCACACAGACACTCCTAATCCCACTTCAGGAATCAGCAGGATGTTGTTTAGTGTCATTTCTAACAATCCAAAGTGCAAAATGGCAGCAGGGAACAGACAGACTTAAACACCATCTCGGAACAATTCAGGAGAGAGCAGAAGATCTAAAGTGAGTTATCATGAGTCAGGGATTTGAAACTCTTGTAAATAATGCAAATTTAATGCAACAGATCTGCATCTTCTGCATCACAGCCCAGGGCTGCTTGCCAGGCAGGAGCTGCAATCTAAAACTGACGTGGTATCAACAGTGTCATGCACCACATCAATAATATTCTACAACATCACTAATATTTGCCTCCCTTTCTACTTTCCATTTGAAATGGGATGGATCTCTGGAAAAAAAATCCTGGTGTATCAACAAATATGTCAAGGGTGAAGAATCCCTTATGTCACTATGTGAATTCCAATATTGATTATTTTCTCTGGTAAAAACTCCCAGGGCACGATCTCTTGATGCAAAGGGAAAGTCTCCAGACACAGTGGTGCCTTTTGAGTGTAGAATCAGGGAATTATGGAATGTCCTGAGCTGGAAGGAACCCACAAGGATCATCCAGTCCAACCCCTGGCCCTGCACAGACACCCCAACAACCCCACCCTGAGCATCCCTGGGAGTGGTATCCAAACTCTCCTGGGGTTCTGGGCTGTGCCCACTCCCTGGGGAGCCTGGGCAGTGCCTGAACCCTCTGGGGGAAGAACATTTTCCTGATATCCAACATAAACCTCCCTTGATTAATTTAACATTAAACCCCCCCAAATAAGACATTTTCAGCTGCAGGGGCCACCTCAGTTCAGACATCAAGAGAAATCACTGGTTGGATATTCCAGACTGGCTCAATATTCAACTCATTGCAACAGAGTCTTGTCAAAAAAAATTTAAAAAAAAAAAAGAAAACCATCAGTGTAACAACAAACTGTGATCGACTCTTCTGATGTTTTTCAAGCCAAAGTTAGAAACATCATTAGGAATAATAAGCTTGTTCTGAAATGGAAGAATGTAGAATAAAGGCCATTGCCAAAATTTTAAGTTACGCAACATACACTTGAGAGTTTCTTGTTCAACAGGCTGACTAAAAACACCTCCGTTTCCAGTGGAGGAAAACCCCAATGTGAGTGCACTGTAGAGTCTGGAAAAGGCAATTTTAGTCCTTCCATGTAACACCCAGCACACTTGTTTTGTCAGCACATAATTTATTACTCAGAATCCCAGACTAGTTCGAGCTAAAAGGGATTTTAAAGTTTTCATTCCACTCCCTGCCACCTGCCATAGGCAGGGACACCTTCCATTATCCCAGGCTGCTCCAAGCCTTGTCCAGCCTGGCCTTAGAAACTTCCAGGGACAGCCAGAGATTCTCTGGGCACCCTGTGCCAGGGCCTCCCCACCTTCACAGGGTGGAATTCCTTCCCAATATCCCATCTAACCCTGCCCTCTGGCAGTGGGAAGCCATTTCCCCTGTCCTGTCACTCCAGGTCCTTGCAGAGTCTCTCTCTGGCAGGTTCCCTGCAGGCATTGGAAGGCCACAATGAGGTCATCCCCAAATTTCACTTCTCTTTAAGGTGACTCTTCCTCAAGGCCAATTCCAGTCAGGGTATGCCAGGGGAAAGGAAAAGGTCTGGATATGTCAGACAGGCATCAGCTCAGCACAAGGTGATGAATTTTCCTTCCCCCTGGGCAGGCTCTGCCTTAGGAGATCTGCCAGGACAGATTTCTGCAGGAAGCCTTGAGAACAGGACACAGGCTGGAGAAATGGAAATGTTTCCGCCTTGGGAACCTCCGGAGCAGGAGCCCCCTGAGCAGACAACCCCTGCAAAGGAAGGACTCCAGCTTCCAGGGATTTCCTGGATTCCCCTGCTGAATCACCTGGCAGTACTACACAAGGGTGTACTCTAACATTTAACAGAACTTTTATTTTTATTGGAAAAAAGAGCAGGCTGTAACCAAACCCTTCAAAAAATTAGCATCTATGCAACTACATTTGTAATCCTTGCCATTTATCCTATTTTCCCTATCTGCTACTGCTGCTCTTACTGATTATGATCTCAGGGAGATCATAAAAACAAATCCTCGAGGCAGGGCTACTTCCTGGTGTTTGGAAAAGCCCTGGCACGTCTCTCCAGCCACTGCATTTACATGCAGGTTATCACCAGGCTGCTTTCTAACTCATTTGGAAAAGTCTATTTTACTTTTCAGACCCTGCCCGAGCCACTCATGGCAGTGACAGGTGAGACACAGCAAAATGACTGGCTCTAACAGGTAGGAAAAAATAGAAACCCAACCATCAGAGACAAGCACAGCACATCCAGAGCCCCATCTCAAGAGAGGCAAGACATCCGAACCCCTCCACTTTGTTACAGAAAAGAGACTAAAAATCTCCCCATTACTTTCCAGAAATGAACCCACTTCAAGTGAACGTGGGAATTATCTTTCACTGCTGTTGAAACAACAAATAGGCAGACTGTGAAAGAGCATTTTTTCCTGCTAATGGCCACAAAATAAAACCATTTCTAACTCCAGACACTTCAGTATCAGAGGTTACACAGAAAAACAGCAGAACACGGTGGTGCAGAGATGATGAAGCTTTTAAACACAGCTTAAATGTAGCATGACTTGCAAATCACCTCACACACACATCACTCACTTGCTTCGAAGGACAGTGCTCGTTCTTCTCCTCTGTCATGTTCCCACTCTTGGGAGCCCTTCTTGGCTGCTTGATGCTGGTTTTTATGGCAGGCCGGCAGACATAATTCTCCAGGTTCTTGGGAGGCTTTTTTGTCCTCTTTGCTTGAAGGCCAATCTTCAGTTTGAGGTTTCCCTCGGAGAAGTTGGTTTCTTTCACTGAGAACTGCTGTGCATCGCTCAGAGTTTCGCTCTTCCCGCTCTCCGCGCTCCCCTCCCGGCTTTTCTTCTTCCCGTCCTCCTCGTCCTTGGTGCAGCCTTCGAGCTCTGCTTCCCCTTTGCCCACCAAGGTGCCAATGTTTACCACAGAGGGGCTTTTCCCACAAAACCCTTCAGAATCAGAACCCAAGCCTAACATAGCAGTATTCCGAGGGTCCATCACAGGAGGAATATTTGCCTTCAGGTGATTTTTAGGGAAGATTTACAGAGATATGTTCCTCAGAAGAGCTGTTCCACTATGGGCAGTCAACATCTTTCACTCTGTGGGAGGAAAAGACAGACAGAATAAACTTGGATTTTCTAGCAGAAATTAAATTAATATTAAAACCAATTAGAAAGCAAATAATTGTATTTCAGACAAGCACAGTAGCTGATGTTCCACAACACCAACCCTTCCAGCCATCACAATTTATCTATAAACACTTTTAAATGGTAAGTGAAAAATAAAAAATATGTGAATATTATAATTTCCAAATTATCCACAGGACACTTCAAATAATGGCTACAGATTTTAATATTGACCATCAAAGTAATTTTTTTATTTATAACCAGAGCCCAGTTAGTCCCAGTCTTGCTGCTTCTGGATCCACTGGAAGAGCTGCATCTAAGGAAGGAGCAGGCAAATTAAATCCATGAGAAAGCATCCAAACCCCAGAAATATTCTGGTTTTAATTATCTGAGCCACCAGGAAAGTTGAGCCTAAGCCACGTGTGCATCAGTTTACAAACACGCCACAAAATCCGCTTGTTACTTAAGGACTTTCCACAATCCAGGAAGAAGGATGGGAGAACAGAAGCCAACCCCACCAAACATTCACACACTGGTTTGTGCTTCCTGAAGCACAGAAACAGGCAAGTCCACACTTCCAGCAGTACAGACACTGTTAGGAATATAGAACTGACCTATTTAGCATAAAATAATAGAGGGAACCTTTTCATCCTAACTGCAGCAAAAGTAAATTAGAGTCAAGTTCAAAGTTTGGGAGGGTCCCCAGACCCTTGTGCAGCACTGACCCCCTGCTCACCACACAGAGCCTGAGCTTCCCTCCCTGCCAGAGAACAAACCGAATGTGTGCTTGTTGCAGTTTTATCCCAAAATCCCAGAACTGTTTGGGCTGGGAGGGACCTTGAAGATTATCTCATCCCAGCCCTGCCATGGGCAGGGACATCTTCTGCCATCCCAGATTGCTCCAAGCCCCATCCAACGTGGCCTGCAACCCTTCCAGGGATGGGGCAGCCACAGCTTCTCTGGTGCCAGGGCCTCACCACAAAGCCATTCCCCCCGTCCTGTCTCCAAGCCCTTGTAAAATTCTCTCTCCATCTTTCTTGCAGGCTCCCTTCAGGTACTGAAAAGATATTTGTTCTGGGGGCACTCAAAGGAGAAAATGCTTAAATATCTTCAGCACTTAAATACCCTTTATCATTTTTGAAATGAAATGGATCAGACACAGGTCTGAAAAAACACTGATTTGCTGACAAGTGCATCACAGGCACCAAACCAGCCTGAATCTTCTGTCCTTATCTTCTCCTTATCAGTCATTAAAGCTGAATTGTGAGGAACAGCATGGAAAGATGTCATGAACTTCAAAATGAGTTTCAAATAAAAGTCTTGAGGAGCCCAGCACTTCTCTGTGATGCTTGGCCTCCTGGCAGGTCAGCAGGAAGCCAGGGGAGCACAGAGCACGTGGCAGGTCCCACAGCCCCCTGGCCAGACACAAATTGAGGAAGCAGCAGCAAGGAGCTGGTTCTGGGGTGGCTCCAGAGCACAGGCACTGCATGGAAAGGGGGAAGGATCAGGAATGTGAAAAGTGACACCAGAGAGCACCAAGGCAACTGCAGTGGCCACAGGTTGGAGGACAGATGCCAGGATTAGTGAGGACACAAGAAATGCTGCTGGGAACACCAGATGCACAAAGCCAGGCTTCCATGGCTGCACCCTCAGAGAAAACAAACTTATTTCCATGTGTTCTGTGCACATTATTCACAGGGTTTCTATCTGCAGCTCTGGCTTTCCAACTCTGCAGATCCTCAGAAATCAAACCTGCTAT
Organism: Rhabdornis inornatus; assembly: GCA_013397075.1. Classification (NCBI taxonomy): domain Eukaryota; kingdom Metazoa; phylum Chordata; class Aves; order Passeriformes; family Rhabdornithidae; genus Rhabdornis; species Rhabdornis inornatus. The sequence goes on along the minus strand of VWZS01001819.1, from coordinate 177,287 downwards.
TATTACTCATAAGACTAGAGGTAATTAGATGAAATCTCCATTTTACAAGGAGAAAAAAAGGGTAGAGCAGTGTGACATGGACACAGAAAGTGAGTCAGTGGCACTGCCCAGTTCAAGGCCCAATCTTAGTCCAACAGGCTTCACCATGTCACCAAAAATGGGCTTTTTCATATCCATCAACGTGCAAGGAAAACTGGCCAGCAGGTAAATAATTCTGAGCTAAAGCCGAATTTGTATTACAAGTCCAAGAAAAGGGACAATCCCATATGCCATCATGCAACTCTCAAATCTGTGCTCACACAACTATTTCCTTCTCTAGTGACTAGGCTGCAGAGGAGTGACAATACTTCAGACATTTTCTTACAAGTAAAATTAATTAATCAGCTTCAAATACGAAACCAACAGCAAGACTCACACACTAACCTCAGAAACTGCAAGACCCGAAGTGCATGGTGAGAATCAGAGCAAAGGAATGTGTTCACATCCTACACTGTGCAAAGAGAATCAGTAACTATCCAGAAACAAAGTCACTAAATTGATGGCTCCCACAAACGCAGAGCAGGTCATTTATTTATCCATTAATTGCTCTCAACACAGACAACAAAAATGCCAATCCTGGCCCTAATCAACATTTTGCCTGGATCACTGTAATCTCCTCCCAGCTCCCCAGTTACTTCAGTAATTCACAGGATATGTGTCTGTCACTCAGATCTCATCTCCCTCAATCCCCACGTGCTGCTTCCTCCCTGCCTTATCAAGTTCAGGCTTTCTGTCACTGTCTCCAAGGTGTTCTCAAGTGTACCTCGGCTCTTCCCCTGCTCCTGTTCCTCAGAGCTGTTTCCCCAGTGATGCCACTATTTGTTTTCTTTTCTCACTTTACTTTCTCTGTGCTACTCCTCACACTGTGTGTGCCTCGCTGCAGGATCTGTTCCATTCTTCGTGCAGGTTGTGCCTTAAAACCTTGTGGATGTCAAAGCAAATGAGCAGTCAACTGGTGACAGCCACAGTTCACAGGCAGCTAAAAAATCTTGCATGAATTTACCCTGAAAACTCTGATGCTTTGGGACTTTAAAGACCTAAAATGATCATATTTAACCATGTGAGATAAGGCACTTATCCGTGTCTCTGCTTTCCATGTTTGTTGCACGAAGTTCCAAGTCTTGCTCTGAATTATCCTACATCCATGGGATCTTAGGTTAACAAAACTTTTGCTGGACTGAAAACCTCTCAGTTTGTGTCCAAATCCCTGCATGGCCTCTCAAGTGATGAGCAAGACACGTCCTCACCACCTCCCAACAAAGCAAATGACACCAAACTCCCAGCCCCTCAGCCAGGAGGTTCTGTAGATCTTAAATCCCTCCTGAAATTGTTCTTCCCCAAAAAATTAACTATGAAGCATTTTAACATCCATTTTGACACGTGCCACCTGGAACTAAGTGGTGTTCATGAATGATTTCTCTACTGCCATACACAGTTATAATACCTGGCATTCATCCTTATTCCCCTGGTGTCACATCCCAAGCCCTTTCTGCCCATCAGCTGCTAAGATTTCTGTTCTTCTGATCCTCTGCTTTCCCAGAAAGAAAATGCCAAGGGTTGATTCTACTGCCAAATCCCAGATATGTTTCCCCACACCCCCTGAGCAATATTAACTGAGATTTCCCTCTCTGTTCAATTCAGGAGGTTGTGGTCATTCCTGCTGCTGCTTTTGTCCATGAAAACACACTGTCATGTCATATTTCGAAGGTGAATACTTTTCTTTTGGTTTCTTTTCATTGCTTCAGCTCCAAGGGACATTAAAACCAATTCAGCTGAGTGTTAGAAATCCCAGAATATTACTGCTAACTCTATGGCCTCCCAGTCCCCTCTCAAATTCCTTGTCTTCTTTTCTTTGCTAAGGAAGACAGGTGCCGCACTCAGAAAAGAGAAATAAAAAGTGGAATAAAGTCCTATAGTATTTCTCTACATCACAATCCCTGAACAGGGAAACAGGAGCTCAAGGCCCCTGGATCACCTGCACAAGCATCCTTAAAATGTTTAGAGATGGAGACATTTATCAGGAATAAAGCTCCTGTTTGCTTTATTTTTGTTTATTTGTTATAGGATGTAACAAACAGAACATTTTCCAATCAGAATCTGCTGGATGTGTTTCTGACAGACAGAAATCCCAGGGGACCTGTGTTGTCAGGAAGAATATTCCACAGGAGTGCTGGGAGCAGAGCCCATGCTCAGGGAAAGCACCTGGAGCAGGACCTGGGTTTTGTGGGAGGAAAGGCAGAGGACAGACATGATAACAGCCTGCAAGTGCAGAGATAGAATTTCTCCTGGTTTTTAACCTGGTCCCAGCTGATTCCCTCCTGACTGCAGGTCTGGAATCACAGGGCTGAATTTGGAGGTGCAGGATGACTCTGTCGGTTCCCTATTCATATGCAAATAAAGGCAAAATTGCTAAAATCTGCATAACCAAGCCGTGTTTGATGGGAGCAAAGGTTCCTCCACCCTTAGGCTTTGAGTGCCAACATCAGCCAACGCTAACTGCTGAGGGAAAAGCAGTTTGGGAATTCTCCTAAAATATTATCCCATCTGCTACAGTGTGAGTCAGGAGCTCCTTGAGAGGTCTCTACATCCAGTGCCTTGCAGGGGCTTTTTTCTGGACAAAACCCATTTATTTACATCCATCTAGTAAAAGGGAAAGGTCACAGCAAACCAGCACTTCCCCTTTAATTCCAGACAGGTGCCTTTGGTTACTCCCAACCCACCCCAGTGCCAGAATGGCCACACCTGTGCCACAGCTGATGGACTGAAAACCAGGGACAAACACAGATTTTGCTTTCACAGAACAATCACAACAGGTCTCATGACAGATTTTTTTTCCCTTTGAAAGCTGGAGGTGGGACTCATGACCTCAGTGGAGTGGGAGAATGTGTCCACAACAGCACCAGCCCTTCCAACAGCAGCAGAAATTAATACAAATTTTTAAAAGTCAACAATCCCATTCTATTTAAAAATACATTTAATCCAGTAACTACATGTGCTATTGCCACTTTTCTCTTGTGAAAACAGCACTGGCATTTTTACCAATATGTCTGTCTCTTCCACCAAGGAAAAAGCTGCTTTTTATATCCTCCAGGACAGTTTAAACTTTTGAAAACAACTGGGAGGAAAAAAAAAAGCTTCTTCTGGAAATTGTAACTCAAATTTTGTCACTGGTTATTATCACTCAAACCTTTTTAGGCGACTGCTGACTGCCTGTAGCAGCGAATTCAAGTCCAAAAAGAAGCTGCGGTAATTTTGTCTTTTAAACCAAGATGTTTCAGACTTAGAACTCTCCAAAATGAAAAAAAAAAGAAAGCCTCTCTTTCATACTCTCAGACAGCTGAGAAAAGCTTTGAGTAAGAACACTTCTTAAGAACTCAAGCAGGCAGACAGATGATGATTTTAGAGCCCATCTCTCCCCATATGTTCAAGCAGCTGCCAGAACTTCCCCGATTCCCACAGAGGCACCAGGGATGATCCCAAGGTCCTCAAGGATGACCACGGGAAACACAAATCCTGAAGAATTCACCCCAAAACCCCACACCCTTGGAAAACCAGTGCAGGTGCACTCCAAATTACCACAGGGAGGACAGCTAAAACAAACCAGGAAAGAAGGTGCACTGCTCCTGAAAATGAAAACTGAGGAGATTTCAAGGGATGAGGGTAAAGCCACAGGTTCTGCCCCTGCTCCCAGAGCTCCCACCAGCTCCAGTTTCCCTGCCTGGCTCCTGACAACACACAGCTAGCAGGAGAGTGAATGCATGTCCCGAGGCCATCGCATGGAAACCCACATTCCAAGCAGCTTCCAGTTCTCTGCTACATAATTAACAGGGTGAAGAACCACAAACCAAGGGCCAAAACCAGGAGTTAGAAAGTCAAGAGACCACGGAAGAGAGAGACAAGGATGGGAACACATCTTGGCTTTTGATGTGAGAGATCAGTAAGGCCAAGACAAGGCTGAGCTACCTAACCCAAATTCATGGTCAGTAAAGCCAAAACAGGATTAAAAACGCAATGAACGTAAAATTTCAGAAGCATGATTCTGGAGAAGGGGGACGACAAAGTCTCCGAGACGCTGACCCAGTAAACCAGTACCCCAAAACCTAAAAAACCACATAAATATTTGGCATAGAGACCCCCAGCCCTGTCCCCAGCATCACACGGGGCAGGACCGCGCCGTGCCCGGGGAAACACCGAACTTCGAGGATGCGCAGCCTCGGGCACAGCCCCGTTCCGCAGGGAAGCGGGGGCCAGGAGCGGCCCCGGGGCCGCTGTCAGGGGACACCCCGGCCATAGACACCCGTCCGAACGCGGCTGTCAGCTTCCCGCAGCCCTCGGGGGCTGCCCCGGCCCGGGCCCCGCCGCTCCTGTCACCGGGCCCCACCGCCAGCGGGGACCCCCCGCCCCTCGCCGCGGTCCCTGTCAGGGATCCCCCGGTGCCTCCCGGTGCGGGCCCGGCTCCCAGGGACTCCCCGGCCCATCCCCGGCTGGCAGGCACCCCCCGCCCCGCTCCCCGTCCGGGTCCACGCCGCGCTCCGGGCCCTGCTGGGGATCCCCCCCGCCGCCCCCGGGGATCCCCCGCCGTCGCCGGGGATACCCAGCGCCCGCCACCGGGCCCGGAGCGGGGATGCGATGTGGGGGTGCGGGGAAGGTGCGGAAGAGATCCGGGGAAGATGCGGGAGGGGGGTGCGGGGCGGCCCCGCGGCGGATCCCGGCGCGCCTCCCCTCCCCCCG
>VWZS01001819.1:120777-172354 GCA_013397075.1 Rhabdornis inornatus | reverse complement strand
GGCGGGGCCTGAGCCGAGCGAGGCGGCGGAACCAAAATGGCGGCGGCTCCTGCTCCGCCGCGAGCGAGCGCACGGCCACGCCCCCGTCGACGGCCACGCCCACTCCACGCCCGACCACGCCCCCAGAGCGGCCACACCCCCGCGGGCAAAGGGCGAGGCGGTCACGCCTGGCCACGCCCCCCGTTTGGCCACACCCTCACAGTTTAACCACGCCCTGAATATCTAGACACGCCCACTAAGCAACTCCCCCTCGTCCCGGCCACGCCCACCGGGAAAAGGGGTCAGGAAAGCGAAAAAAGGGGAAAGGAAAAGGAGCTTTTTTACCCCAAAGTGATGCAAGTGGTCTTCTCATACACAAAACCACCTTTCCTTGAATGCCGCACCCACGCGCTTGCCAGTTCAGAGTCAGTAAAGTCTTTTCGTGAATCTGGAATCATGGGATGTTAAGGGTTTGGAATGGATCTTAAAAGTCATTTAGTCTCAACCCTCCTGCCGTGGGCAGGGACATCTTCCACTAGACCAGATCACACAAGGCCTTGGCCTCTTCCAGGGATCCAGGGGCAGCCTCTGCCAGGGCCTCCCCATCCTCACAGGGAGGAATTGATTCCTAATAGGTGACCTAACTTTTCCCTCTTTCAATTTGTACCCCTTACTCCTTGTTCCATCACTACAGTCCCTCTCCATCTCCCTGCAGCCCCTTTAGATGCTGGAAGGTGCTCTGAGGTCTCTCCAGATCCTGCCCCTCTCCAGGCTGAATGTTCCCAGCTCTCCCAGCCCTTTTAGCTACGTTGTCCACAATAGACTTCCTCCAACAGTTACATATCCTCCGTATTTTGGGAATGATGGAATAATGCTCACAATATCTAATGGGAATTACCACAGCCATTTGTAATTGCTGGTAATTAGTGTTTTAAAACATCATCTGCCAGAAATAGGAGAAATTAATTTAAAAATTGTATTATAGCAATATGTATATATAAAACCCAAATGAACAAAAATCCCTGGGGCTAAAACACCCATAGCAAAAAGAAACGTGATGTTTTTGCAGAAGCAGAGATTTAATTGTTGATACCTGAAAACCTGGCAATGAAACCATGAATAGCAAATTGTTTTTGCACTATGCATGCAAAATTCAATACTGAGGATCCAGATGACTCCTCAGAAATGAAAAACAGGCTGTCCCTGAGCCAGCACTGTGACCTGGACGCCAAGAAGGCCAACAAAATATTGGGGGCATCAGGATGAGCATTCCAGCAGGGCAGGGAGTGATGCTGCCCCTCTGCCCAGCCCTGGGAGGCACCTCTGCAGTGCTGTGCCCAGCTCTGGGATCCTCAGCTCAGCAGGGCCAGGAGCTGCCAGAGGGTGCCAAAGATGCTGAAGGGCCTGGAGAGATCCCTGGCCAGGAAAGGCTGAGGGAGCTGGGGCTGCTCAGCCTGGAGAGGAGCCCCAGCTCCCTCAGCCCTGGGGGTCCCTGAGTGCAGGGAGGGGCAGAACAGGGCCCAGGCTCTGCTCCAGGCCCAGCAATGGCACCAGAGCCACGGGCAGGGACTGAGGCCAGCAATTGTCCCTGCACAGGAGGCACAACTTCTGCCCTGGGCAGTGGCCAGCCCTGAGCAGAGCCCAGAGAGGCTGTGGAGCCTCGTCCCTGGGGATAGCCCAGACCCAGCTGGCCACAGTCCTGTGCCCTGTGCTCTGGGATGGCCCTGTCTGATCAGGGAGATGGCCCCAGATGTGACCCACAGCCTGACCCACCCTGGTATTCTGATTTAATTTATCCACTTCTCAAAACCTAACGACAAACCGCCAGCAGCTTTCGCGCTGCACCCGCTGCACAGCTTGCAGGGGCCGGCCGGGATGACATCAATTAAATCAATTAAACAAATTAACACCGCTCGTACAGAAACACCAGCACTGGAGGCCACGCCCCCTCTGGCCACGCCCACGCGCTCACGCCCTCCCTTGGCCGCGCCCCGCGTGTCCCTCCGCGCCTCCCGTAGCGGCCGCGTCATCGCGGGGCTGCGGCAGCGGGGTGGGAGCGGCCCCGGCCCCGGCGGGCCCGGTGAGTGCGGGGGCACCGCGGGCCCCTCGGTCACACCGCGGCCCCTTCAGAGCCACGGCCGCGCCCTCCCGCTTCTCCCGGGGTGGCGACCAAGCGGCCGCGCTGCTCTGGCCCCCGCTGTGACCGGGAAAGGGGAGCGGAACCCGCGGGCAGCACGTGGGAGGCACCGGGGGGGCCGGGCCGCACTCTGTCCGCTTCAACCGGGGATTGTTTTTATTTAATCTGGAGAGCTGAGGCGTTCTGGCCGCTGATAGATGGCTACAAATGCAGCTGTGGCGTTGTCTGCTTAACTTTTGGTGGTAAAAGCGAGAAGTGCACGCGTGTTGCTCCCGTGGCGGCCCCGGTGCCGCTCTGAAGCGGGCCTGGGTGCGCTCAGGGCAGCGGCCGCGGTTTCCATCTCCTGTGCCAGGGACAGAGCCCAGAGCAGCCCCACTGCTGCCTTGGTCATTCAGGGGTTCTGTCACAGTGCTCGGGGTGCCCAAAAATCACGCGGGTTTTAAAAAAAGTCAACAGCAAGTTTAAAAAAAAATCAACAGGAAGTTGTCTTTAGAAACGATCAGGAAGTTTAAAAGTATTATCAGAATTCAGTCTTTAATTTTCCTAGTTGTGTCTGAGAAATAAACTTTCCCGTCCCTGCTTTCTGTGCAGCTAAAACTGATGTGAAACCAATGGGCTCGGTTCCCACGTGGAGCAGGATTTCTCCTTGCTGTGCTGCACGTACCAGCCAGGCGTGTAAAATGACCAAAAATTCCTCTGCAGGATGAGATCTTCACTCATTCCTGAAATAGCAAGAGTGGGGGTTGTTTTTCCCATGTTTATTTTAGTTGAACGAATGAAAGCAGCGTTCCCACCCTCTCCTGTGGGGTTGTTTTCCCACTCCCTGCAGTAACAGGTGGAAATGCTGTTCTGTGCAGGTGAACCAGCTTTGTCTTGCTCTGCAGCAGGTAACCACCAATTCCACTGAGGCAGCAGCTTCTCCTGAGGAATTAAGGTAATGAATACTCCCTTTGAACACAACTTATTGCACCCCAGAATTCTCAAAGCATCCTTGTGAGGCTCTGTCAGTGTTTTCTCTTCGGGAGGTTCTGTGGAAAAGGCTTTGGATGCCAGAGATGGCAAAAACTCTTTTCTTCACTCTTTGCCTTTATTTGTGCATCACAACTGCTGCAGTGTTTTGTTTTGTGTTTTTCCTCCTGCTGTAACCAGGGATGGCTGAGCAGTAGATACTGATAAATTATTAGGGTGAAGCTGGAGACACAGATGCACCTTCAGTCTCTGCATTATTCCAGTTCCTTCACAGTAATCACTGCTGCAGTTCTTACATCTCTTAACAGCTGCAGTCAAAATTCCTTTCCCAGTCAATCCCAACAAAAGACTGTTCTCCTCACTAGGTGGATGAAAAACCTTCATTTACAAAGGAAGGGTTTTTTTCTGTTCATGTCTGTGACAAAATGCCATATAGTTAAAGGAATAATTTTTATTAGCTTTATTTATACTTTATTAGGTTTTTAAAAAATTAATTAAATAATTTTTCTTTTAAACTATTTGTAATTTTTTAGTTTTTAATGGCATGGTTTTTATTTTATTAGTAGTGTTTCTTAGGCAAGTGGTGCTGATCACCAGTCTGTCTTACTGCAGAGCATCTGACACTTGGTCTGAATTATTTGTGTGCCTTGTCATGGAGGTCTTTCAACACAAACAGTTCTCTCCTAGCATAAGATAATCAGCTATAACAAAACCAACTAAAATATCCACTTCTGTTCCTGCAGGAAAATGCTGAGAAGTCTGAAAGGGCTCATCTGCCGTTCTCTGAAGGTGAGTTCTGTAAGAGCCTGGTGCTGTTTCCAATATTTCAACTTTCCCGTGGCCTGGAATGACAATTTACAGCTGTAAAAAGTGAGATTCTTCTTACATTTGTCAGGTAAAACCTTGGGGGCTCCTCTAAGCTGGGGGTGTAAACTCCCATTGTGGGCTAAGGGAAGGGCTGGTCCAGCATTTCCACATTTCCCTGACGAGTCTGGGGAGAGGGAGCCTGGCTGAAACCAGGGTGCTGAGATCCTGCACCTTCCATTCACATGTTTCTCAGGAAACAGGGACTCTTCCAATTGCTCTGCATGGCTGGAATGTCCAGAGGAAGAAGGCACCAGCCTTGCACAAAGCCTGTGCTGCTGGTGGGAAGAGTTTTGCCAAGAATCATAGAATCATGGAATATCCTGAGCTGGAAGGGACCCACAAGGATCATGGAGTCAACTCCTGGGCCTGCCTGGCACCCCAACAATCCCACCCTGTGCTGGGGGCTCCAAAGGCTCCCGGAGCTCTGGAGCTGTGCCCATTCCCTAGGCAGCCTGGGCACTGCCTGAATCCTCTGGGGGAAGAACCTTTCCTTTTTTTCATTTTCTGAGCCAAAAAGTGGCTCAGTGCTTCAGGTGAACATAGTGATACCCAACTCACAGCAGCCTTGTGTTATCCTGAGAGCCTCCTTAAACCCTGAACAGCAGCAGAGCTCATGGTGCTGGTCTGGAATGGATTCCTGATGGAAAAGAGTTCCAGTTGTGTTTGCTGCTGCCTTTTCCAGGCTTTTCCCCTCGAGCTGTGGCCGAGGGTGGCTGCAGCTGCCTTTTGCAGCTCTGGCTGTGCAGTGCTTCCCTTCCCGGGCCCTGGATCCGTGGAATAAGCGGGAACAGCCCGGGATCCATGGAAGATGCAGGAACCTCCCGGCATTCCCAGAGCCCGGGATCCCTGGAACCCGCGGGAAGAGCCCGGCATTCCCAGATCCCTGGAACCCACGGGAAGAGCCCGGCATTCCCAGATCCCTGGAAGATGCAGGAACAGCTCCACCTCATGGCTCGGGACTCCCGATTCATCTCCAGGCACCACGTGATGATTCGCTGCCATTTCAGGGATCCCAGGGAGGCCACTCATGTCCTTTGGCAGATGGAAACTTATCCCGAAATCTGCTCCTCACTCCCGGGAAAAGGGCCGGGAGGTGGGAAAGCCCGGTGGATGTGCTGGGGGTGGCTGCTCAGGGAGCTCTGTGGGTGTTCCTGGCATTCCAAAGCCGAGGAATGGATGCTGAGCTTTTGTTCAGGAGGAGGGACCAAGGGGCACCTTGCTGCTCTAAACTCGGGATACAAAATGCTTCAGCAGGGGTGTCCCGAGCCATCTGTAAGCAGTTTAGAATGTGGATTCTCTCCCCGGTGAATTTTGTAAATGGAAACAGTGATTGGTGGAGTGCAAGTCTGTATCTCTGGAACTCAGGGCAGCTGTGAGCAGGACCCACCTCACTGCCTGTGTTGACTTTGTAGCACCTCAGAGAGGAGCGATTCCCTCTCTCCGGGTGCTTGGGAGCTGCTTCTGCGCCCACAGCCCACAGAGGCAAAATTCCGAAGCACCAGGAGGTTCCAGCGGGGTTTGGGAATGAGCTCTCATGCTAAGGCTGCAAGTGACAGTGTAAAACAATGTCATTGCAGGGGACAGGTGGAGTCATTTACAGATGGGATGTGCTGTATTGATGGAAAAATAGAAATTTAATGTGTTTGGCTGCAAGACTAGAGGACTGGACTTAGTCTCCTCACACTTTAATTCTTGACTTCCTTCAAAGAACTCATGAGGAGCTGGCTTGTGTCCTATAGAGATTCCAGGTCCTGTTAAGGTCAGTTTGGGCTTTTTAAAACATGAGATTGCTAATATTGGTTTGATGAAGCATCATTCAGCTCAAGGCTGTATCTGGACATCCCTAAAATCTAAACACAGAGCAAGAAGTTCATCCTTGCTTCATTTTCCTTCACCACTGCACTGGTCAGGGTTAGGGATTTGTGTGATACCCCTGGGAAAGGATGAGCAGGGAGCTTCCCTGGCAGCTGAACAAAGCTCACAGCCCTCACACACTCACCTGGGGCTTGAGGAGGAGGAAATGTGGGATCACAGAATCACAGGATGGGCTGGGTTGGGAGGGACCTCACACAACAGCCAGTGCCACCCCCCTGCCCTGGGTAGGGACACTTTCCTTAGACCAGGGTGCTCCAAACCCCATCCAGCCTGGCCTTGGACACTTCCAGGGGACACTTGGACAGCTTCTCTGGGCACCCTGTTCAAGGGAAATGAGAGGAACTCTGATTCCAGGCTGGGAGTGACTATGGGCTGGCACTTTCCAGGGTGATCAGGTGACAAGAGTCACCTTCTGTAGTTATTCAGATATTGAATTGGCATCTTTGTGCCTTGCTCAAGGCTGTAAATTGTCACCTTCATGGATTTTAAACTAAACAGAGCCAAATAAGCCATCCTAAAGGATCATTTGGATTTGAGGAGGAAAAGGGCAATGAGGGAACAAGATGTGGTGGGTGATCTCCCTATTTGCATTGCAGCTGCTTTTCCAGAGGGTCCAGACTGGTTAAATTCCTTCCCTAACAGGAGGGCCAGTGCCCAGATGCTGATTCAGGCATCTGGAATGTGGGTAATCCCCCTTTCACTGGAGCCCTTGTGGCTTTGCAGTGGCCCCCTGAGGAGCACTGGGGTGGCAGCAGAGCTGTGTCATGCCATGGGGAGCTGAGACAGCTGTCCCTGGCTCTGAGCTTTGCATTCTGCTGCTCTCACCCAGACAGACAAAATAGGAAACTGCTGGCACTGTTCAGCTGCAACTGGCCCTGTCAGTGCTGTGAGGGGCTCTCAGCTTCTCCCAGAGCCTGTCTGGAGGATGCACTTTCTAAATCATTGACAAATGTTTGTGTTTTCTTTCACCACAACATAATAAAATGCTTGTCCTGCCGCTGCTCACTTTCTTGCCTGTTTTGGCTGGGCTTTGCAGGCAGGCTTCAGCAGTCTGTCTGGGGGAAAATGAATTAATCAGCTTAGCTGGCTGTTTTGGTTTCTCAGCCACGTCTGTATCCTAATGCCAGAGTCTGGATGCAGGGACACAGTCAGGGAAATCAGTGAGGGAGTGTAATTATAAATAGCAAATAGTGGGCAGAGCTGCATTAATCCCTCGGTAATTGAGGTGATTATGGATTGCTAGACAGCCTGAATTCTCAGGGTGGTGCCACTCCTCAGTGTAGGCAGAAACATGGTGGGCACTTCCCAGCAGTGAGGCCTGAATGGCTGCATGTGGGATCTTAAGGAATTTTGTGGGGTAAAACTCAGGTGCAGAGCTTGGCTCACTGAGGTAGCTTCAGGTGGAACTGGCTCAGGTGGGAATGGTTTCAGTGCAGCTATCTAAATGTGAAATCTGGTTCTACAGCATGTGGGGTTTTGTGATGAATCTCCATGCTAATGATGAGTTTTCATTCTAATTGCAATCAGAGTTCAGCTCAGGGTTGCACATGCCTTGGAGGGATCACAGAGCGTGAGCCATGAGCGCTCAGAACAGACTCCTGGATTGTTTTTCACCAGCAATCCTTGGCTGCTGAGAGCTTTGTTGTCTCTTTCTGCCCTCAGCTGGACCGTGGCTGTGCCCTCCACACAGCACACAGGGATGGCCTGAGCTCTGTGTCCAGCCAGGATGTCCCAGAAAGGCCCCGAGCAGTTTTCCACACCAGCGAGAGCGACCCGGTGAGTGACTGCCACCACTGTCCCTCCTGGGGACACAGCCAGTCCTGGGTGACACCAGGGGCTGTGCTGGGAGCCAGCAGTGCTGCCTGGGACTGTGCTGTTCCAGGGAAAGGGGTACACAGACCTAAGCCGGGGATCCAGCCCCAGCCGTGGTAGGATGGGGCTTCTCTGCCTGAGAGCTCCTGGGAACAAGTATTGATCCATTCCCCAGAGCTGCACACATGGGAGTGTATTGCAGAAACTGGGATGTGGCTTAGCTTGTCATCAGCCACCATTAATTTCAACTCCAGGGTTATTCTTCCCTGGAAAAGCCTCCCTGAGTTGGCTGTGAAGGGGATAAAAACCACACCCCAGCTGACCTCAGCACAGCTCTGCAGCATCACAGTTCCAGCCTCCCACTCTCTGTCTCAAGCACAAAATGAAGGGGAATAAATGAATGGAATAAGCCTTTGAGGTGCTTTTCTGCTGCCTGTGTAATTGGAGTCTCTCAGTGCTGATTCCTCAGGGTCTCTATGGAAACAGCAGCAGGAGATGATCTGCTGCACGTGACCCGGTGTCTCCATGGATTGCACAGCACAGGCCAGATGGCCACGATTGTCCCCTCTGTCCTGTGCCTGCCTTTTGGTTGCCAGGCAACTGGCTCTGGCATTCTGACTTGTGCCTGAGCTTTGGCACAGCTTTGGCCAGCTCAGCCCTCTCTGGGCTCGCTGGGTCACTCCAGCAGCAAAATGTGCTGCACCCCAACTCCTGCCCCACACAATCCCATTTAAATGGGACTGCCAAAACCAGTAAACACAGAATTCTTCATCAGAGTTTGTGTACCCTTCCATTAGCAAAGCTCCAAGTGACTAAACATGAGGATAAAGACACTGAGCCACATTATGTAGCAGGGTGAAGGAATTTTCCCAAAGTCCTGCAGCGAGTCAGGGATGAAGCTGAAAATGAAAATGGGCTCTGGAGTCCTGCTCTTGTTTGAGCCATGGTGCTGTTGGTCTGTGTCTGGCACTTCAGGAGAATTCCAGGGAATCCCCAGTTTGAAATCAGGCTGGGAAAAGCCTGCAGTGTCACTTCACAGTTCTCCTCAGGTGATGCCTCCTTGGAGCAGGGCACCTCTTGAACAGACAGGATTTAACATTTTGCCCCCTGTTACAAAGATTTCCTGACCAGTGAAGCCCAGTTTGGCAGCTCCAGCAGCTCAGCCCTTTGCTTAAGTTATCAAGCTTCTTCCTAGAAATCATTCCTTGAATCAGGAGTTCCTCAAATCCTGCAGCTGTGCCAAGGTAAACCACAGAGTCCAGGACACTCCCTGGCCTGGGAGAACCTTTCCTAGGGAGCTGTGGAACAGGTGGAGGTTGCTGAGTGGAAGGGGCAGAAGGTGAGAGCAGAGGTGTATTTTTGCTGAAAGGCTGCAAATCTGGTCTGAAGAAGGGAAGGGAGACTTAACAAGAATTCTGGGCCCAGAAAGTTCATGGATATGCAACAGAGCTACCAGCAGTGGTCCATGAAGAGTCCATCAAGAACTGGGAAAACCCAAATATTCCTGGCCAAACAGGCAGAAGTCAGACCTGCATATAAAAATGCTTGCACGTGAAATAAAGAAAACAAGGAAATTGTTATCTTTGTTGTTGTGCATGCCAGTTTTTATATATAACAAGAATAAAAAGGAAGATATTTTTACTTTAAATCCATGGAAAAATGCAGAAAGCAGATCAGGACAAGATCTAAGCTTCAAAGATTAACACAGAACTGCTAAAAGTCACACAGGAAGGGCTGCAGAGTAGTCTCTACTGTCTTAATTAGACAAGACACAAAAATGGATGACTTGAGCAAGAGGAAATAAGTGCTTTGCAGGTATTGCATGGCAGGAAAAGAGAATAATGAAGGGGAGAAATCAGGCATTAAATTCTCAGATCCCAGTGACAACATGCCGTTATGGTGAGACCTGTAGGTAAACACTAGAAATAGATGCAGCAGGATTCAAGTCCAGTGGAGGAATAGCCCTGATCACTGAGGTCACCACAAGAGACTGGAAATTATTGCCCCAGAAAAGAGACTCTGAGTTTTTAAGCCTCCAGCCCCAGTCACCAAATGGCACCATGGGAATTACTCCTGGGAGGCAGCGGGTCAAGGCAGAAAACATAATTTTGTCCCAAAAGAAAGTGAATGTGACAACAGCAGGTAACTCAAAACGGTGTCACACCTCTGTTAGGGTCTGGGGGGACTGGTGAAAGGTGAGGTAAATTCATGGAGCCACTTAGTGCCCCCCAAAACACCACAGCTCATACACAAACTCAGGGAATCCTTCATTGTTTGGTGCCAGGTGGGATCTCCTTTCTTTAGTCTCTTCCAGAACACCTGCCAGCAGTGTCCTGACCCCACAATTCCTGCTTTATCTTGCTCTGCCTCCCAGTAAGAGAGTATTGCCTCCCTGTCCCACCCTCCCAGGCCACCTGTGTCCAGGAGAGAGGCATCACCAGTGTGACAACTCCCATTTTCCTTTCCAGGCCAAGCACACGGAGCAGCACGAGGGTCGTCTGTACAACATCCCCCTGGAGGAGGTGAATGCTGTGTTCCCCCATGGGCTGCCCCATCGCTTCCAGCAGCAGGTATTCCAGCTTGGAGGAATGCACTCAGGCTGCCCAGAGCAGCTGTGGCTGCCCCTGGATCCCTGAGAGTGTCCAAGCCAGGCTGGGTGGGGTTTGGAGCAGCCTGGGGTAGTGGAAGGTGTCCCTGCCCATGGAAGGGGTGGCACTGATTGATCTTTAAGGTCCTGTCCAACCCAAACCATTCCATGAGTCTCTGTGGGAAGAACCAGATCCATTGGTGACTGTGATGTTTTCCTGTTGGAATGAGAGAGAGCAGGAGTGCAGTTATTCCTGGCCCTCATTGTTTTCAAGATCTAAAAGAGATGAGTCAACCACCCAGAGCAGCAGCAGAAGAGTTTGAGGGTTCCACCTCAGGCAGCCTTCATTGCAGTGTTTTTCATCTCTAACATCCAAGCACATTATGAATTACAGAAATATTTTCCATGGCTATACTTCTGTGTGAAACAGGCTGTCTCCTCAAATAAGTTTATATCTGCAGCAAAACAATCTTGTCTCCTGATTTGTGTGGTGAGGCAGATGGAGCCGTGCTGAGCTCTGCTTCATGAGCAGCTGCCTGCCTGAGCCAGGAGCAGATTCCTTACCTGTGCACATCCAGGTCACTGAGTTGGATTCCTGGACAGGCCAGTCACCCCCACCCCAGTCTGTGGGAACAGGGTGGGACAGCTGATCCAGAAAACCCTTTCCAGGCACAGCAAGGACAAGCAGCAGAACTTCTTTACACTGAGGGGAAGCAGTGCTTAACCAACCCTGTGGGTGCTGCTGGGCACAGAGGGCAGAGCTGGGGGTGTTGGGAGCCTTCAGGCAGGGATGGAGCAGGGCTGGGGGCAGCTGTGCTCTGCCAGCTCCTGGCAGCTTGGTCACTCCTGCTCCTCTCTCAGATCCAGACCTTCAACGAGGCGCGGGTGATGGTGCGGAAACCGGCGCTCGAGCTCCTGGCTTACCTGAAGGGCTCCAACTTCACCCACCCTGCTGTCAGATATGTGATCTGTATCCTTTCACTGCAGGGTACAGCAAAGGGAAGCACAAGCAGCTTGTGCAGGTGAGAGGGTTGTTGTGAGCCTGAGCTGGCTGAGTCTCCAGGAGGTGCTTGTGGTCTGTGGTCAGTGCAGGGACTCCGAGTCAGGAAACTCAGAGCTTGGAGACCTTAATTCTAACCCATGGCACAGCCCTACAGACAGGGGCAGCACACAGGACATGGGGCTCCTCCTCTGCTCACTGGGGTGGGGGTCAGGGAGAAGGAACTCTCTGGGTTTGCTGGATGAAATGCCATCCTTGCTTTGACAAGCTCTGAATTCCCTTCATGCCCTTTCTGAAGGAATCACACTCAAGTACAAACTGAAAAGGTTTTTCAGAGACTTTCCTTGACAGTCCTTGCTGGAGATGGTGAGAGAGGAACAGGGAAGACCATGACCCTGTGCCATGTGGTTCACTACTGCTCGAGGCAGGGCTGGCTGGTGCTGCACATCCCGGATGGTGAGAAAAGCAGGGCTCTGTTACCACACCAAACACCAAAAGAAGCTGCTTCAGGAGCTGTAGGATAGCCCACCACAATCTAGCCTTGTTTTTCCATAGTGGAGAAGGCTCATAAAACATAAAATCCCCAAATAAAGTAGAGCAGAATTAATTATTTTCATCTCCTCACATGTACTTTGTATCAGTGTGGTTTTCTCCACTGTTAACAAGCATGGGAAGAGACTGGGGTCTGTGTGCCCTGCTCTGATCCCAAGGGAGAGTTCTCCAGTAAAGATGGGGCTGCATCCACCTCTGGGGTCCCGACAGGAAGGACATGGAGCTGTTGAAATGAATCCAGAGGAGGCACCAAGATGATCAGAGGGAGCAGAGGAGCAGCTCTGCTGTGAGGAAAGGCTGGGAGAATTGGGATTGTTCAGCCTGGAGAAGAAAAGGCTCTGGGTTTACCTAATTGTGACCTTCCAGGACCTAATGGGGCTATAAAAAAAACGGAGAGAGACTATGTACAAGAGAGTGGAGGGACAGGACGAGGGGGAGTGGCCTCCCACTGCCACAGGGCAGGGGTAGATGGGATACTGGGAAGGAATTCCTGGCTGTGAGGGTGGGGAGGCCCTGGCACAGGGTGGCCAGAGAAGCTGTGGCTGCCCCTGGATCCTTGAAAGTGTCCAAGGCCAGGTTGGATGGGGCTTGGAGCAACCTGGGATACTTGAAGATGTCCCTGCCTTGGCAGGGGTTGATTTTTAAGGTCCCTCCCAACCCAAACCCCACTCCATGATTTCTGTGACTTTCTTTGCCAGAGTTGCAGATTAAGGACAAGCAACACAAATACCCCAACTACCCCCACCTCATACCATTATTTTGACTTAGAAAAAGAATTCAAAACAACTGTTTTCTTTTGCTCACAGCACATCTCTGGGTGAAGAACTGCAAGGAGCTGTTGCAGTCTTCCTACAACAAAGATAGGCTGGATCAGCCTCTGCAGGCCTCTGTCTGGCTCAAGAACTTCAAAACCTCCAATGAACGTCTCCTGCAAGAGGTTTGTGGCTGCAAACCCCACCCAGTGCCCTGTGCTGGACTTCAGTTGCTGTAGGAAAAGCATTTGAGATCCCCTTTGTGGGGATGGCTGCTGGTGGTGGATACTTCTCCCAGATTCTGCAATCCAGCCTTGCTTTGCCTCCTTTCATCCCCAAGCTAATCATAGTTTTCTTCCCACAGATAAAAACACAAAAAAAATACATGTGGGGCAAACGAGAAAGCACAGAGGAGGGAAGACCTTTGAGGGAAGTGGTGGAGCAGGTAAGGAACAACCACTGCTGCTGCTGTGCTCTCACCTTGTACCAGAGGATCTGTGCTTGTGGAACAGATTGCTCCTAAAGATCTTAGAGATGTGAGTCCTGGGAAATAGAATGTGTCTCACTATCAACAAAAGATATTGTGGAGGATGTGGTGGATCTGTACAGAAAATTGTACAGAGAATTTGGACAGTTTTTTTTCCCACTTCTCTCCAAGAGAATATTTCCCCGAACCAGCTGGGGGAGGGACTGCTTGAATCTGTTTCCTAGAGGGACCCCATTCAGAGGTTTTCTCCCAAATTTGCCCTAAACCAGGACAAATGCAAAGTTAGAATTTAAAATTCCCATGTTTTGACACTCAAACTCCTTGGAAAGGAAGAGGTTGTTGATTGTCAATTTGTCTTCCCCTGAGGAAGGGCAGCCCAAAAGACACCTCCTAGCAAGAAATGCAGGCTGAGCTCTGTGCCTTGTGCTCTCTGCAGGGTCTGGCTCGTGTCAGGAGTGCCAGTGATGCCGTGGGGGTGGTGCTGAAGGAGTTAAAGCAGCAGAGTCACCGCGGCTCCTTCCGGCTCCTGGTGGCCGTGGACAGCGTCAACGCGCTCTGGGGACGGACCACGCTGAGGAAGGAGGACAAGAGCCCTGTGAGCATGAGGCCTTCTTGGGGCTACCTAAAAACAGACCACACAAAATCAAGGGACTACAGAGTGGTTGTATTTATTGAAGGGTCTTCAGGTACATTGCAGGCAGACAAAGCCCCCCCAGGGGCTACATCCAAAAAATGGATGATGGGTCATGAGTTTGTACACTTTCATAAGTTTGGTTCATTTGTATATTGGGGGTTATTCTTCAATTATAGCTTCAGGTAATGAAGTAATTTACTCCAAGTTTGCTTCCCCCAACTCACATTTGTTTACATTTCTCAGGGCCTGTGACAGTGAGGTGTGCTTGATTGCCAGGCCTGGAGAGGAATTGTTGTGTCTGACCAGAATGGGAAAGCTGCAGCTAACACTGTATGGAGTTTAGAGTTACACACTAAAGAATTGCAGGACTATAAATATATGTAAAATATAAAAGCTACAATCCTAAGGCATCATTCCCCCAGAGTTCTACCCTGATTCCTGCTGCAGGGGGGAGCAGGGAGGGCTTTTGGTTCAGTTTTTGTTCTATGGCAATCCCTGAAAATGTTCAGGCTTTGGAGGGGCCTGAAAGGTTCAAATTGTGCTTTAGACAATTTTTACTGAATTTTTACTTTGTCTCCCTGAGGCAGGAGTGCAGGTGGGTGTTGTTGGAGAGGCAGGGCCTGGGTGTTGCTTAGAGCAGCATGACTCAGGCTCGATGCTGCAGGGCTAAGGGAAAGCAAAGAAAAAAACATGCCTGAAGGATACAAATGATCCTGCCAGGCTAATTGGAAGGAGGGGAGGGGAATTGATGTCTCATACAGAAGCTGCTGGCAATAAAAAAGTGATGCAGGCAATCTCCACCAGGTTTCTCCAGAGGAGCTGACGCTCGTGCACAACCTGCGCAAGATGCTGAAGAACGATTGGGTGAGTTCCAGGCTCTGCCTTTGGCTCTGTCACTCCCAGAAATTAAAGGTGCCACAAGCCCAAAGCTACGAGTCCAGCACTGCTGAAGGAGAGCACAGCATCAGTGTCTCACCAGTGTTTGTGACACCACCTGAGGAAATGAGAACAGCTTAAATCTGTAACAGCATTTCCTGATTCCCCTGCCAACCTCCTGAGCTGGAGCTGTTTGATTGCCCTTGGGACAGTTTGGGTCATGATTTTTTTGAACTAATGAGAACTTCTGGTATCTGAACATTTTGCTGTAGGAGGTCAACTCCTCCTGCTGCTTTTTCAATCCCCTAGATGCTCAGAGCTAGAATGAGCAGCTTCAGATTTAAAGGTAAATAGGAAAGTCCTTTTTAAAGTATTTCACTTGTTTGCATAGAAAACCCATTATAGGTAAGAAAAGTTTTCATGCCAGCCCTGGGAACATGAGCTGTGTGTTTTCCCTGTGCTCACATGGACTTGGAGCAGCCAGGATTGGTGTGGTTGGGAGCATTATAAAAAGTTAACCTTGTAGAATTTTTGAAGAATCCAGATCCCAGAATGGGATCTTAAAACGCACTCAGTTCCAGCCCCTGCCATGGCAGGGACACCTTCCACTGTCCCAGGCTGCTCCCAGCCCCATCCAGCCTGGCCTTGGGCACTGCCAGGGATCCAGGGGCAGACAAGCTCCTCTGGGCACCCTGTGCCAGGGCCTGCCCACCCTCACAGGGAGCAATTCCTGCCCAATATCCCATCCATCCCTGCACTGTTACTGTGAAACCATCCCCCCTTGTCCTGTCACTCTATCCCTTGTCCCCAGTCCCTCTCCAGCTCTCCTGGAGCCCCTTTAGGCTCTGGCAGGGGCTCTGAGCTCTCCCTGGAGCTTTCCCTTCTCCAGATGAACACCCCCAGCTCTCCCAGCCCAGCTCCAGAGCAGAGAGGCTCCACCATGGAACCTTTGTGGCCTCCTCTGGACTTGCTCCAGCAGCTCCATCCTCCAAGAAGAAGATGCCTCAGGGGTTGATCCTAAACCAGCACTGGCTTTGCAGCTAACAGGATTTTTATTTCTGATTTGCCTTCCAGAGTGGAGGTGCCATTGTGACCACCCTCAGCCAGACTGGCTCGCTCTTCAAACCCAGCTCAGCCTACACTCCCCAGGAGTTGCTGGGAAGGGTGAGTCATGGCCTCTTTTGGTTTTTTTTTCCCTCTTCACATTGGGAAACAAACAAAGTTCGTGGTTGATGACCTGGGTCTGTTCAAGGGGACACTGTTCATGGTCCCTGTGGATCACACACACCTTTGGGTCAGCAGTGCCCTGACAGCCAGGAGAGCCAAGAGTGTCCTGGGGAGTGCCAGGAACAGGGGCAAGGCAGGGCATTGTCCCTGCTCTGGGCTGGGGCAGCCTCACCTCGAGCCCTGGGGGCAGTTTGGGCATCAGAATCTATGAAAAGTCTGAAGCTGCTGAAGAGTGTCCAAAGGAGGAACATGAGGATGGTGAAGGGTTTGGAGGATGAGGAACATCTGAGGGCATTTGGTCTGTCCAGCTGGAAAAGAGGAGACTGAAAGGAGATCTCAGGGATCTGCAGCTCCTCAGGAGGGGCAGTGGAGGGGCAGCTCTGATTTCTGCTCCCTGTGACCAGGACAGGACACAAGGGAATGCCTGGA
Organism: Rhabdornis inornatus; assembly: GCA_013397075.1. Lineage (NCBI taxonomy): Eukaryota > Metazoa > Chordata > Aves > Passeriformes > Rhabdornithidae > Rhabdornis > Rhabdornis inornatus. Next base: position 156,171 of record VWZS01001819.1, on the reverse strand, counting down.
GCTGTGTCAGTGGAGGGTTGGGCTGGATATCAAGAAAAGGTTTCTCCTGGAGCGTGCTGGGCACTGCCTAGGGAATGGGCACAGCCCCAAGGCTGCCAGAGCTCCAGGAGCATTTGAACACCACTCCCAGGCACAGGATGGGATTGTTGGGATTTGTCTCCAGGGCCAGGAGTTGGACTGGATGATCCTTGTGGGTCCCTTCCCACTCTGGATATTCCATGACTCCATGACTGAGCTCTGGGTGAGCTCCGGAGGCATCTGGGCCGTGTCCCCACCCAGCCCCCGCCACTGACCCCGACTGACCTCTCTTCCCAGGAGGGGTTCGACGCCTTGGACCCCTTTGTGCCCATCCCGGTCCCCAACTACAGCGCGAGGGAATTCGAGAGCTGCTACGGCTACTACCTGGAGCGCAAGTGGCTGCAGCACGAGAAAGGTCAGTGCCCGAGGACGGGCAGAACCCGGGGCTGTGCCCGCCCTGCGGTGTCGGAGCCCGCTCCCTCCGCTCCCTTCCCTCCCTCCATCTCTCCAACCCCTCAATCTGTCTCTCTCTCTCTCCCTCGCAGCGCACACGGAGGACGGGAAGGCGGAGCTGCAGTTCCTGAGCGGCTCCAACCCGCGGCAGCTGGACCGGCTGGCGGGGCCCCTATAGCGCAATAAATGCTCCGTTTCCTCCGTGTCCGTGTCCGTGTCCGTATCCGTACCCCGTGCGCGTGCCCGTGCCCCGTGCCCGTGTCTGGCACGCGTCCCCGCCCCCGCTCGGTCCCCGCCCGTCCGGGGCGGGCCCGGCCGTGACGCGCTCCCGGTTCCTGCGGCGATGCCGGGGGAGGCGGTCACGCTGCAGCTCGGCCACTACTCGGGCTGCGTGGGCGCGCACTGGTGGGGGCTGCAGGTGCGGGGCGGCTGCGGGACGGGAGGGGGTTCGGGCCGGGGCTGGGGCTCGCTCTGATCTCTTCTCTCCCCCGTTTCCCCCCCCGTTCATCCCCNCGGTGAGCTGGTGAGTGCGGGCTGGGACGGGACAGGGCTGGGACGGGACAGGGCTGGATGGGACGGGACTGGACGGGACGGGGCCGCCGCAGCTGCCGCCGTTTTGTGTCGCAGGGACGGGGCCGTGGCCGATTACCGGGACCGTCCGGGCGGGGACTGCGCGCCGCGGGACACCGGGAGCTGCAGGGTGAGCGCGGCCGCGGCTCCCGCTCCGCTCCCTGCCCGGGACCAGGCGAACGCGCCCCGTAACCACCGCGCTGGGATTGTTCCCCTAGGGAGACGCTGCCGGGGACGGGAAGGGGAATCCCGGTGCTGCGGGGCCAGGTTTGTGCGCGGGGCCGCTTGCTGGTTCGGTTCGTTCGCTGGGATCAGAGTTCCGGAAAGGCAGAAATTCCCTGTGGGCTGTGGGACAACGTGTTAGTGAACAAAGGGGAGGAAAATGATGGGATGAGACTGCTTGGCTTATAGAGAGCTGGGTCAGAGCAGCAAATGGGCTGAAAAACTGGACAAGTTAAAACACGGGTTTGTGCATTCACAGGGATGCTCAGGGCTGAAAGGACCTTTGCTCTGCCGTGTGTGTCCCTGCAGGTGCAGCTCCCTCTGTGCGGCTCTGGTCCGATTTCCTCAACGTGCACCTGCACCCCAAGAGTCTCTACGTGATCCGGCAGTACCTGCACGATGGGTACGCCCAGGGCTTTGGTCCAGAACCCAAAACAGGAGCTGAGTTTTGCCTTCAAGGATGAATAAAAGGGATAAAATAACCCCTCTACCCCTTCTTCCCATAGGGATTGTGGTTGTCTCGAAGCCTTTGGGCAAGGTGAAAGTCTCCTGCAGGACCCTGCCTGCGTCGAGGAGTTGGAAGATCGGCTGCACTTCTATGTTGAGGAGTGTGATAACCTTCAGGTTCCCACCTTATCCAAGCTCCATTTGCTTTCAAGAAACTTTCTGCCCAAGATGAAGCAGGATCTGAGATGCTGCCATTGTTTCCCACAGGGGTTTCAGGTCCTCTGTGACCTTCACAACGGATTCTCTGGAGTTGGTGCCAAGGTGACAGAGCTGCTCCACGATGAGTATTCACGGAAGGGGATCCTGACCTGGGGCCTGACTCCAGTCCTGAGTGCTGTGGGAGTGAGTAAACAATGGGGAGAACCAAGAACAGGTGCCCAGCCTGGGTTTGACAGATTCTTGTCCATTAAAGGCTGGATTTTTTTTTTTCTTCCCCCCCAGGACCCTCAGAACAGTTTTTACAGGCTGATGAACACAGCCCTGGGCATTGCCCACCTCTCTCGTCACAGCTCTCTCTTCTGCCCCCTGTCACTCAGTGGGAGTTTGGGACTCAAGCCACAGCCTCCTGTGACATTTCCATACATTAAATATGATGTAAGTCCTGCACTGGGATCACCCAGCGTGGTTGGCTTTGAGCTCTTGCACCTTTACCCCTCTCAGAGTGTTTTCTGCAGCTCTCTGGTTTGCTGGTTTTTCATGGTGCTGTTCTGCTCAGCAGAGACCTTTTCCTGCTTTTTCACTGGAACTTAGCTGCCAACTTTCAATTTCTGTAGTTTTCTTCCTACTTTTGAAAATATTCACACATTTCCTTGGCCGCTGTGCTTTCTGGTGGGGTGCTGCCTGCAGGGTTGGCGCTGATGAAGAGGCTTTACTACATTATTCTCCATGCTTGGAGTAACTCCAGCTTCACTGGAGCCAGAAGGAGCCGAAGAAAGATAAGGAAACTGGCACTGAAACATTTGTTAGCAAACAGCTGGGCTGGAACTACTGTTAGACAGTGGCTGCTTATCCCAACCCTGACATAACTGTTAAACACTTTTAACAGTCTGGTTAAATGAAATACACAAAACTGGGTTAAGGAAGGGGTGACTGTGACCTGTCCTGTAATTCCTGCATTTGTCTCCTCCCCAGGCCTCCCTGAACTATCACAGCAGCGCAATTTTGGCAGCAGCACTCGACACCCTCACAGCTCCCTACAGGCTCTGCTCCTCCCAGGGCTCCATGATGCACTTTGCTGACTCCCTCACGTTCTCTGGGAGGAAGGTGAGGGCAGCTTCCAGCTGTGCTGCAGCTGTTCTGCACACCCCCACTGCCAGGAGCGTGTTCCAGACTGTTCTGTCACCCAAATCCAGGTTGTGGCTGCATGGGCAGCTCTGCCCTTCCCTGCCTTATCCGGCTCCTCACTCCCTGATATTTTAAGTGCCCACCAGCAGGGCATGCCCTGGAAGCTTCTGTCCTCAGGAAGGGAGCAAAAGGTCAGCTGCTGCTTTGCTCAGTCTGTTGTGCTACGAGGAATTTGCCAAGAGAAATCCAGCAGGTAAATCAGCATCTGAACTGCAGATCCTGCAGGGATTCCTCGCTGGAGGAATCCACACTCCTTCCATTTGGGAGGAGCAGTCTCATGACTGAGTGCTACTAATTTTAGAGCAAAACAGCTCAAAAGCAGCTGAGGCAGTGATGGTTTCAGGCTGGGAAACCCTGAATTTCCTTTGCAGCAGCTGCCCAGGCCAGCCCCCGTCCCCCCTGCACAGCTGTGAGAGCCCTGAGCAGGTGCTCCAGCAGTTCTTGCACACCCAATTCCCAGGAGCCTTCAGGTGGGTGCAGGCAGGGGGTGCTGGTTTAGAACAGGAACAGTTGAGGGAGCTCTGGGTAACTTTATTCATCTCCTCCCAGCACATCCCACGTGCTCCAGCAGCCCTGTGACACCCGGCCTCCCTTCCCCCAGTTCTTCTCTCCTTTCCTGACCAGACGAGGCTTCCTCCTGGACAAAGCTCAGGGCTTTTCCTCAGCAGGTAACAAATGCCCCTTAAACTCTGCAACAGAGAAATCAGACCCTAGCAAAGGTAAAAATCATTACATAAATAACAAACCCAGTGGGGAGTGTTTGAGGGGCACAAGTTGTGAGTTCAAGTAAGGCTTGAACTTACAAGCCTGTGAAGTAGCAGAGGGCAGGGAAGGAGATTTGGGTGGGTATTCAGGCCTCATGTGTCACCCTGCAGGTGTTGAGAGCGTTCCTGTGCTGGCAGCCCTGCAGAGCTCCCCTGTGCTGCACTGGCTGCTCTCGGGGCTGTGCCGGGAGCTGCAGGCGCCCAACGTGCGGCGCTGGAGCAGCTTCTGCACGGCTGGGCTGGAGCAGGACGACTTCCAGGAGGCCCTGGAGGAGCTGAAGACTCTGTCCCAGTGCTACGAGACTGGGTTTGGAGCAGATGGGTCTGAGGATGAAGCAGATTCAGAGTAACCCACCTTTATTACTGGGGGAAGTGACAGCGGCTTGAAGATCACTCCCAAAATAAAGGGAATGGGTTTGGAGATGGCCCAGCTGCTGCTTTCTTCTCATTTCACCAAAAATCTTCTTACTTCTGGTCTAAGTTCTCCAGATACTTACAGTTGTGTTGCAAAGGAGGAAAGCTGCTTTTTTGGGGGCTGATTTTATATATTTTGGCTGGGTTTTTTTTTAACTGTGCAAAGTGGATTTGCTCTGCCTGTTCAAATAAACCCACACTATAAATAGAGAATTCAGACTGTAACTATCTCACATACAATCAGCACAACTTAGAAAAAGTCCTATGTTTGTTCCACATGAAAACTGCCATTTTAAGGTACAATATTTACAGGTTCTGGTCAGAGGCTGCTGGGCCCAAACTTCACCCTGAAGCCAGGGCAGTGTCCACAAGTTCTGTTGTTTCACTGCCAAAGCTCCCCAGGGAGGTTCTAGAGAATGTTCTCTCCCTTCCTGCCTTTGGTTTGGTACAGGCTGGAAGTGCAGCAGGAAATTGAACAAAAAAGAAAAAAAAAAAAAGGAAGGTGCTGTCTCAAGTACCTGTGCAAACATTTTTCCACAACACCTGTCTAGCAACAAACTGGCAAAAAAAAAAAAAAAAAACTCTTCTGGTGCAGTCAGTAGTCTATCACCTCAGTCATCAGGTTCTTCCTCAGAAAGCAGAAGATCTTTATCTGACAGCTGGTCTGTGTTACTGGTGCTGGTGGCATCCTCCTCATCCTCAGAGCTCCCATCACAGGACGTGTGGAACAACCTCATCAGTTCCCTGAACCTGTGGGACACCTGCAGAACAAGGGAAATAAATCCAGGGTGACAAGTGACCTAAGAGGTGTCATGGAACTGGAATTTTATATTACAAAGTTCAGGATGTTTTGTAACAAACAAACAAAAAATCAGTAGCACACTGGCATTTCATACAGGATTCAGTCACAAAGGAAGAGAAACAGAAGAGCACTGGGTTGCTGTTTTCTCTGGAAGAATAGTTCACTCCTCCAGGTAAAATCTGGCAGTTTGGGAGGGTTCAGAGACAAAAGCAGATCCTTTGTACAGAAGCAGGAGGCTGAAGATCTGAGCAGCAGCCACTGAAACAACTCCAGTACCAAATGTGCAGCTCAAATAGCAATGGGAACCCTGGCAGAAGGACCAGGGCACGTGGGACTTTTGGCACCACTGAAACAGAGCAGGGTTTGATTTGGTTTTGGTTTTTTCATTTGCAAATGAGAGGATTTTTCATCAAATTGAAGTTTGGGAGACTGATATGGTAGAGACACCTTCCCTTCCTTCCCAGCCCCTCTCCCACAGCACCCCTCACCTCACTTGCTGTCTTGTTGCCCAGTTTCTGGGAGATGGCATGGAAGGTGTCCAGGTGAGCTCCCTTCTCCTGGCAGGTGGTGAGGATGACTCTGTCAGCCTCCCTGCAAACCAAACCTGTGTGAAAGCCCAAAACCAGCAGCAGACTCAAGCAGCCCCAGCCCTGCCCCCAGTTCAGCAATCCCTGAGCAAGACTCCTTCCTTTACACCTCCTGCTACCCCCAATCTCAGGATCCATCTCTAAGCAGAGCTCCTTTAGCCTGGTTTTAAGTTGTTTGAAATTAAAAAAACTTAAGTTTTTTAAAGGAGAAAAAATGAGGGAAAGAGGAGGGAAAAAAGAAACGGGAGGGAAAAAAGAAACGGGAGACAAATATTCTTTCCCAGCCCAAAGTGTGCCAATAAGAGCCCTGCCAGGAGCAGCCAGGGCTGCTCCCTGAGGAATGTTCAAAGGGAGGGGACAGAAAATGGGGATGCAAAATGAAAAGAAAGGAGCCAGAAAGAGCTGGAGCCAAAGAGTGAGCACAGAAAGATGCAGGAGGTCAGGCACGAGTACCTGGTCCAGAGCACAACCTTCTCCCCGGTGGAGCTGACTTTGCTGTTCTTGGCACACACGGTGGCCTCTGTCACTCGCTGCTGCTGCTGCTCCTCCTCCCTGTGCCCCGGGGAGCCTGGGCCTGCTCTGGGCTCCCGCTGCACCTGCCAGCAGCTGCTTGCCTTTGGCCTTGGCCTGGCCTCAGCAGCATCTCCAGTGCAGCCTCTGTGCTGTGTCTCCAAACTGCAGCTGCAGCTCTCACCCGGGGCTGGTTTGCTGCTCCTTGTGATCCAGCCCTGCTTGGTTTCAGCTCTTCCTTCCAGGGCCAAAGCTGCTCCCTGGAGTTCTTTGCCAGCTCCTTCTGAAGCAGGAGCAGAGCCCCTGGGCTGCTGTGCTGCAGCAGAATGAAGCCCCTCAGTCTGACATGGGCTCTGCCCACAGGGGACTCGAGGTGCCAGGGACCCTTTTGCAGCAGCAGAGAGCAGCAGGTCCCTGCTCGGCCCCGGGGAAGTCTCTGCATTCCCTCCAGGCTGCTTCAGCCCCTCAGTGCAAGGGCAGTCTTTGGTTTCTTGAGGTAGTTTTAGAGCAGCTTTTTGTAGCTGTGCCCACCTGGGGCCGGTGGCAGCAAAGTCCCTGTCCTTGGCATCATCCACAGCTGCACTGGCACCTTCTGGAGCCTGGGCATCAGCAGGGGCAGGTTTTTCACAAGATCCAGGTCTGCTGGAGGCCACCCTTCCTTCCAGGTGAGATCCTGATAAGAAACCCAAACAAAGTCAGAGAAGCTGTAAGGAAAACCCCCTTATTATATTTACAGAGCCTAAAGCTGCACATGAGGACAGTCTGGGAGCAGCTTTGTGACTCCACCTGCCCTTTCCCCACCTGTATTTCAAAGAAAACCATCTACAGCCCATTTTCTTCACCCCTGTGGGTTGCTACAAACAACTGCTGTGTGAAGTGATGAAGATTTAAAAAGTGCATTGCCCAGAGCAAACCTCTCCAGTGAAACAGCCACTGCTGCTCTTGACACCCTGGTTACAAACCCAGACATGAGACTACATTTCAGCTCCTGTATTGAACTGAGTGTTGTCCCCAACAGCAGCACGAGCTGAGCCCTGGCTCCAGGGAGGAGGAGAGATCTCAGCTGGGTTGTTTATCCTGCCATAATTGTGTTTCTCCTTGTCTGTACCAGACTGGAAGAAAAACAAGTACCACAGAGATTGTTTAATGGTGGTTCTGAACTGCTGTGCTGAAATGGAAACTGGAAAAGAACCAGTGCCATGGACTGGGGACTGGAGCAGTATTCTGGCAAGAGAAACTTAAATGGAGCAACCACTGTGAAAAGAGCAGAATATTCTCTAGGCAGGAAAGGTTTTGTTGAAGGGAATGCTCAACAGGTTTAGAGCATCCACAGTGGAGGAACAAGAGAAAAAAAAGTGAGAAGAAGATTATTAGAAGTTCTCATTATACTCAATAAATGTGCATGAGAAATGCCTGAACCTCTGCTCATTTGTGTGCAGAAGGTTCCACACCTGCCTGAGGAAGACAAAAGTTTCACACACCTGGAGACAGAGAGTCCACTTTCCTAGAGACAGGTTTTGTTCTGCTCTGGATGTCCTCTCCCTCATCTCTGCTCTCCAGGCTTTCTTCTCCAGGTTCCTTTGACATTCCAGGATCCTTCCCTTCTGGCTGGGGACTTGACTCTCGCTGAGCAAGGCTGGCAGGCAGCTCTTGAGAATCTTTGTTTTTATAAAATTTGCTCTCACACACCTGCAAACCAACCCACAGACAATCACACACATGTGGCTCTGTCCACCCCAACCACACCTCAGCCTTTGCTTCCCAAGTATTCCTGGCTCTGGCAAAGGCTTCACTTGGGCATTGTGACTGCTTTACAAAGTTGTTTATTATTATTATTATTATTATTATTGTTAGGCATGGATCTTTTCACACAGTGGCCACACCAGCATCTTCCACTCAAATAACTTATTCTTAACCCAGAAGAACATCAAAAATGACATCATTCAGCAGAGCAAGGAGGGGCAGTAGAAAGTGAGGAGGAAAGATGGGAGAAGGCCAGGCAGGTGCAGTCAGAGCTCCAGACAGGGAGACACCACTGGGCACTTTTGGATTGATTCCCTTCCTCAGCCCAGTATTTGGGAGACAGGAGGCCAGGATCACCAGAGCAGGGAGAACTGTGAGGACTCCACTCCCCCCTGAGCCTCTCCACTGACCTTACTGCTACAGTGGCTGCAGCTCCTCCTTTTGCTTTTCTTTAGCTTGAGATCGTTACTCCCTTCATGGCAGGAACAAGAACATTCCTTCATCCCATCCACCCACTCGACCTCCTGCAAACAGACAGCCCTGGAGCTGAGAGACAGCCAGCCAGCCAGCCCTGGAGCTGAGAGACAGCCAGCCAGCCAGCCCTGGAGCTGAGAGACAGCCAGCCAGCACTGGAGCTGAGAGACAGCCAGCCAGCCAGCCCTGGAGCTGAGAAACAGCCAGCCAGCACTGCAGCTGAGAAACAGCCAGCCAGCACTGCAGCTGAGAGACAGCCAGCCAACACTGCAGCTGAGAGACAGCCAGCCAACACTGCAGCTGAGAGACAGCCAGCCAGCACTGCAGCTGAGAGACAGCCAGACTGCAGCTGACAGACAGACAGCACTGGAGCTGACACCCACCCAGACAATTGTCCAGCTGACACCCCCACCCAGACAACTGTCCAGCTGACACCCACACAGGGAATAAGGGGGATATGGGGGCCAGGGGGCTGCAACACCCACAGAGAACTGAAGTGATGATGGCAAGCAAAGCACAACAGAACCATCCCCATCCCATGTCTCCCACCTTTGGGAGGTTGTGGCCATGTCTCTCAATCAGACAAATTTATCCCCATGCATTTTTTTAAAGGTAAATACCAGGGAGATGCCCCAGGCTCACCTTGTCCTGCTGTTGGCCTCCAATCTCTTTGCGCCTCTTGTTTCTGGTGGCTCCATGAATCTTGGGTGGCTCCTCCTCCTCTTCTACATCTGGCAGAGACACCTCTTCAAACCCATCAAACTGCAGCAAAACAAACACACAACACCTGCCCTCAGGTGACCAAATTTTGTTTTCCCCAGAAAACAAAAATCCTGTTCACAAATCTGAAGAGTTTGCTGCAGTCCACCCGCTGCTCTCCCACCCCACTGCTTCCCCCTCTCTGGAACTGCACCCTCGAACTGAGTTCTTCCAGTTCAAACATGTTTCTTAGCTCTGCTTTCATCACTTCTGGTTTTAGGGAGAAGATTGCTCCACCTCATACTCCTTCTCTTCTGTCCAGTTGATCTCCTCAAAATCTCCCATGCGGCTGGCTGAGGGCCGAAGGTGATCAAAGAAAACAGAGAACTCATCCTGCAGGTGGTCATGTCCCTTCAACAGCTGCCACATCTGGGTCTTCAGCTGAAAGAGAAAAATCCAGAGCAAATGAGTCTCATTCCACCCCATCTCATTGTCCTCTGAAGGATTCTCAGAGCAAGGGGAGCACCACAGCTTGTTACAGCTCCAATATCGAAGTTGGTGCTTGCATGGGAACAACTTCCTGGATATTCTGAGATAATTCCTCACCCAGCTAGTAAATTAGCCTAGAAATATTCTTCCAGAATTCCAGGCAGACTCTGTAGACAACATAAGCCTCAACTGCAAGGTGATAAAGGCAAAATGGAGGTGGGAGAGAGGAAACACACAGAGCATCGAATGTGCAGCCTCTTGCAGAGGTAGCTCCCATTCCTCTTGAATCCAAGGCAGGGTTGGATGGAGCTTGGAGAAGCCTGGGCTAGTGGAAGGTGTCCCTGTCCACAGCAGGGGCTGGAATGAGATGGGCTTTGAGGTCCTTCCCAACCTAAATAATTTTGTGACTCCATGCATTTGAGCTGTACTCCCAAAATGGAGAATGTGCTGGGCCAGCTCCTGTGGTGTCCAGGAGCAGAGACAGGGACTCAGACTGGGACAAAAGGGGTCCCTGGTTACCTCTGCAATCTCCTGGGGCAGACAGTCTGCACAGCTCTGCAGGACTTTGATGATCTTCTGGTGGTGGGCAGGGTTTTCAGCAAAGCAGATCTCCAGCTGCCTGAGGAACTTGCGGCTCTTCTCAAAGGCTTGCTGCTCCTCAAACTGCCCAAAAGAAAAAGATTCACCCTCATAATCAAGCACATATTCCCAAGCATCTTGAATTGACTTAAACAAGCTGTAAAATTCCTGTCCTGGTCCGTTTTCCATTGTATTGATGCCCTTCACAAAAGTGGGAAGAGGCAGAGGAAGAGAAACACCACTTTGTATTATCAATACTTACGTGAGCTATAAAGTTTGGCTTTGCACATAAGACAGGGAAATCCAGAAAGAATGGAACAGATGAAACCCTCTATCCCACAAAAGGGAAGGCAGATTTGGAGACAGGGGAATCTCTTTTGCTTTTTCTGCACATGGTCTCTGCAGTCAGATACTGCAGGGAAAGGCTGATCCTCCACAGCCACATCAAGCAGGAGATTTACAAACAACACCAAACTTTCCAATTCTGATTAATAAAAGCAGCAAGGTAAACAAGTGATTTATTTACCAGCTGTTTGCCTTTCTTGCCCTAGGAAGAACTCTTTATCCTTTCATTCCTCCAAGCACTCATGTTGCTTAAGATCTGCCCTCCTCCTCTAACTCCACCTACCAGCCCACACTCCAAAGCTTGCTCTGGTAAAAGGAAGGCAGCAAAGTCAGTGAGCAGCTGTGGCCAGTCGTGCAGCAGTTTCTGCAGAGTGGAGTAGAGATCCACGGCCGTCCGTCTGTCCGTGCTGATCTCAAACTCGTAGATCACGCGCAGGAAATCCTCGTACTTGCCTGGGATGTGCTGCAGGGTCTCACGGACCTGGGGGAGCAACAGGGCTCGGTGACATCCAGCAGGAAAAACAAGTTCATCACAGAGTATCTTGTGTTGGAAGGGATCTTAAAGATCATCTCATTCCACGCCCTGCCACGGCAGGGACACCTTCCACCATCCCAGGCTGCTCCAAGCCCTGCCCAGCCTGGCTTTGGGCACTGCCAGGGATCCAGGAGCAGCCACAGCTGCTCTGGGCACCCTGTGCCAGGGCCTCCCTACCCTCACAGGGAGGAATTTCTCCCTAAATTCTTTCAATCAAGTCATCTTTGATCTCCCCTACTCATTTCGTAATTTTTTTTGAAGAAACCAAGTCTCTTCCTAAAGACAAACCAAAGCTGCTCACCAGAGAAGGGATCTCAATCCAGACTGTGAAGCTCAGAAATTCAGAAGGTTCTGGTGCTGTGGACTGAGCTCAGCAGCTGAGCACCCCCAGCCCCTGACTCCTTCACTTCCAGCTCCCCCACTCAGCACAGGGGAGGGAGAAGGAAGAGCAAAAGCAGGAAAACTCTCAGCTCAAGAAAGGCACAGTTTGGGAAGTGAAGCATCATACACGGGCTGTAGGAAGAAATAACTCCAGCCCAGCCAGAACCAGCAGTTCTGTGGCTCAGTTCTGCCAGAGAAGCCCAAATCTCCAATGCTCCTGGGCTGCCTTACCCTGGTCAGGTAGGCCTGGGCAAAGGCCAGGTCCTTCTGCTCCCTCAGGGGATCCCTCTCCAGGATGTCCTCATCGTACAGCAGCAGCAGCTTGGATGTGTCCTTGCTGGCACGAGCCCGGCCCCGCTTGTTCCTGGTTCTGTGGGAGCTCCTGCTCTTCCCTGGGGCTTTCAGGTTCTCTCCTGTGGAGGACAACAAGGTCAGCTGGTGGCAGAGGCAGCCCAGGGCTCTGCCAGGGCAATTCTCCAACAGAAAAGGAGCTCTCAGAGATGAGTCCCTGTCTCTGCTCCCTGGGAGTGTAGCAGAAATACACTTCCCACGAGTCAAGCTGGCCAAAATCCTAAATTTGCTGTTTGTTTCCACAGCATCTGACAGGAAACATCTCTGGATACAGCCACAGGCCTATCCCAGTAAAGTCCTGCACACCAGGGCAGAACAACCATGAAGGGAACAGAGACACAACAGCAGCCCCACAGCTGCCTGTTCACTCTGCAAATTTGAGCTTATTATTCCCATAATAGTTAAAATCACAGATAAATACCTGGTGTCACACAACAGGGAATGAAACAGGCTACTAAGAGGGGTTACATCCAGATTTTTGTGGCTTTAGGATTAGGAATCTGCTGATCTAATGGGCTCAAAGTTCACTGCTCAAGTTCATTTGCTGCACTTTGTTCCATTTCCTTTTCTGCAACATGATCTTGTCAGACAAAATTCAACTTAGCAAAGATTTGACTACTTAATATCGTTCCTCTACAGATATGAGGTATTAGCTGACACAAACCATAAATCTGTCTGCAAATTTTTGAGGCACTAAACACCTTTGGCTCACATGGAAGAGAGCTGTGACAGGGTCCCAAAGTTGCATTTCCAGCTGGAAAGCACCACTTGACACAGACACCTCTGTGAAATTAAACCCAGACAGGATCCCCAGTGTTTTGTTTTCCCTGCAGAGAGCAGCTCTACTTTCCCACTCCCTGCAGCCAAAAAACCCCACAGCACTCACCTGCTGGCATCCCAAAAAACCCCACAGCACTCACCTGCTGGCATCCCAAAAAACCCCACAGCACTCACCTGCTGGCATCCCAAAAAACCCGAAAGAATTCACCCCCTGGCATCCAAAAAAACCCCCAAAAATTCACCTGCTGGCATCCTGTGGGCTTCCACCTGTGGGGAAGCTGCCTTGGCCATGGTGAAGGCAGATTTAGGCTCCTCTGATATATCTCCACAGATTTCATCATCTTTCTGTAAACTCTCTATTCCTTCCCCTTCTTCCTCCTCCTCTTCCTCAGGCTCAGAGTTTTCTTCCTGGGAATTCTCTTCTTCAGAATCTCCTTCTTGGCTCAAACGTCTCTCTGTTGCAAGCCAGGTAAGTTTTTCCATTGTCTCCTAAGAAAGCAATTAATAACAAAAAAAATCCCATTGTTTTATTTTATTATTTGGTTTAATATCATTCAGCAACTTCCTCACTGCATCATGACTCCATCAGCCAATTTCATGGATCAGCACCTGCCCAACTAAAGGATTCTGTCAAGTGTTGCTGGTGAGGGGGTCTCTGTTAGACCCCAAAACTGCCTGCTCCAAAAAAATTTTCTTTTGTGGAATCAGGCTTGCATGTACCTCTGAGCCAGCAGAGAAAGAGATTGAGAATTGCCTTGGAGGAGATTCCATAGAATCTTTATTTCTTCTGCAAAGGGGGTCCTGTCCAGCAAATCCAATGGGTGGGGTTCTAAGGGGACTTTTTATAGGTTTTAAGGGTTTTGTATTTTGGACCAATAAACTACAGAACTCTCTATTTAACCAATCTACAAAAGACTTTAGGGGAAAAGGAACCAATTATCTAAGAGAAAAATGGACCACTAAAATCACAGAAAGATAACACAGGGGTCTACAGGGGAGTGAGATGCTTCTTGGTATTAGTCACTCAAAGCAAACAATTTCTTATCTAAGGTATCATTTTCCACGGGGGCCGCTCTTGGGAGCTTGCCTTTTCAGAGATGGTTTCTGCTCCCTCTCCAGTTATGGAACAGAATTCAAACCCCTCCAGAGCTGCCTAAAATTGTACCCTGCAAAATTAAATTTCAGCATCTGCCATTCAGCAGATTAGGCCTTAAATTAGAAGGGATTCCTTAATGATCATTTTAGCTCCTAAAGGCTTGCTGCAATTGTGACCTGGAAAGTAATTTTCACTTAAAGTACTTCGTAGAGAGCAGCCTCGCTGAGAGTCCTTGCTGCTCAGCAGAGTTTAAATCTGCATATTTGCAATATATTCTCTTGAAGCCTGTGCAGGAAAAGCTGGTGTCCAATTTCTCTGTGCCCAGCACAATGCCAGGCTGGTACAGAGTTCCAGCCCACCTTCCCTGTGGGATTCCCAGTGGGATTGGCCCTGACTCCACAGGGTGTTTCAGGACACCCACAGCTCCCTTGAAGGATTTTATTAAAGTTTTGTCTTTACCTGCAGTTCTGGCACTGACAGAATAGACTCTTCTGAGGCTGATGACATTTCCTCATCCTCATCTTGTGTAAAATCATCAAAGTCATCTTCTTCCTCTTCTTCTTGCCCTTCCCTCTCTCCTGCAGCCTCGGGGCCGGCCGGTGTCCCCACGGACTGACCATCGATGCTGGACGAGTCCTCTGGTCTCCCTGGGGGGCTGCTGAACTCTGCCTCCCCCTCTGCTGGGTAAGGGAGGTTTTTTGGAGAGTCACTGCTGGCTGGTGGCCCTGCAGCTCCCCCTGCCTCCCCCTGCTGCTCCCCCTGGGGAGGGGATGGCAGAGCCCGGCGCTCCTCCTCTCCCTTCTCCTCGCAGGGAAGCTGCTCCTTTTTGGGCTCATCCCCACAGGAACACGCAGCCTCCATGGTCAGCTCCTGGCCAAGGCCCAGCACGAACTCCTCCTTCCCTTCAGCACATAAAAGATCTCTTTTCTGTGCCAGGTTTGCTTCTTTGGGAGCATCACTTGGATCTTCAGACTCGATTTTCACTGATTTATCAGGATCCTCTAAGTGAGGCAGGAGTTCCACAGGCAATGGCTCTGATGTGTTCCCCTCTCCCTCTGCCCAGCTGCTCCCCTTGTCCCCTTTGCCCTCGTGGGGAGTGCCAGGGTTTGTCCCACACTCCTCCTTGGGGGACACAGCAGAGCAGGGAACAAAGAGCTCCGGGGGCTCTGCCTTGGGCTCCACTTTGGGAAAGGCACCAGGACCAGGGACCAGGGTCAGCTGCTCCTCCCCTTCAGCCACAGCAGGTGCAGACAGACCCACAGGGTTGGGAGAGACAATCAGGGATGGGATGGAAGAGGTCACCAGAGGCTGATTTAATGGGAATGTGGATGGATTCACCAGCAGGGTTGTGACTGGAATGGCCTGAGTGCCTCGGCCCACTGCTGTGTTGAGGGGCTGGATCATGTTGCAGCCATTGCCAATGTTAACCACCTTCACTGTGGTGGCAGGGACAGTCAGGATGACAGGGGAGGGCTGGATCAGAGGGGAAGGTTTTATCAGTGGGGCAGATCTTGTCCCTTTTTTCCTCTGGTAGCCCTTCCGCACACAAGGTTTGCGCATTTTCGTCCCGGACAAAGCTGGCAGCATCATCTTGGGTTGGGAATTCCCTGGCTCTGAGGACACCAGAGCTGGGGGTACAGCAGCTGGGAAGGCTTGTCTGGAGTCTGGATGGGCAGGGGAAAGCACACTCTGGAATTCCAAGCCATCCCCACCTCCCACCACTGCTGGAACGTTCAGAGGCTGCACGACCGGCGCCGGCTGAATGGGCCGAGGGACCTGGAGCAGGACCTTGCTGGGGGCAGCCTCAGACTGGGACAATTTCAGAGTTTTCTGGATGTTCACAGGGTTGGAGCTGGGCTGCAGACAGAGACCAGGGTGGATCAGGACAGGCTTCAGAGCTAATGATCTCTGCCTCCTCCAGGCCCTCCTGGAGAACCGGTTGGCCAAAGGCTTCAGGGTCAGCACGAGCCCCTTGGGCATCAGCAGAGGGTATTTGTCATCACATTCCGTGTCTGAAGGTTCCTTTTCTGTCCCCAAAAAGGCAGATTCTGTATCAGGTGAAGCTGGTGTCTCCTTGGCATCTTCTGCCAGCTGCTTCAGTTCTGCCTGGATGGATGGCAAGCTTGCCTGGAGGGAGCAAGGATTTATTGGAATTGATTATTTATAGGCTATTCCTGCATTCCCACCTTCACACAACAGACAGCAACCTGCTTCTACAAGCAGGTTTTATTTCCTTTATACTACTGCATATTCCTTAATAGTATAATAATAATTCCTTTAAATTCCTGAGTTGCACTGCAAAGCCTTTAGGAGACAGATCTTGAGCAAAACAAGACTGAGCTGCTTTATAAAGGTTGCTTTAGTAAACACAAGATTTTGTGGCAAGACAACAAAAAAATCCAGTTCTCTTGATCTCCTGATTGTGTAACAGGGGGTGATCAAAACAACTGGATTTTATGGCACCTGAGTCCTGCTGACTGACTCACTGGCATGGTCTCTGTGCCTCCAAAAAGCCCACAAGGAAAATGCACACAAAGCCCAAGGAAAGCCACAAGAAATGAACCAAACAACAGCTCCCCCCCAGCCCTGGGTGCATGCTGGAGTCTGAAAAGCAGAGGCCTCTCTGAGTTCCTCAGAGAGAGATCAAAATGCAGGGTTTGAATTAAAACCTTTGAGTGGATTAAATTACATTAAGTCACTCATACATGAAATAGAGGTGTAAGTTTAAGTTTTAGGTAAGTAAGTAACCTTAAGTAAGTAAGAATATGTTTTAAGTGCCTTAAAAAGTAAAAGCCCTAGACATCAGTGTAGAAAACAAGGCTCATAAACAAGTCTCAGTGAGAGCTCAAAAACATAGTTCTATACATAATAAAGATATAGTAAGAATATTGCTTACATTCTTCAGATAGAACATATAGGTTATATGAGCAAGTTATGCATAAACTTTCATATTATAAAACTAGAATTCTAATAGGTTTAGAAGAAATGCTTCAGATTCGTGTTTTTAGCTCATTGGGTATTTTGTAAATAAGAATCCGTGTATTGGAGTGAGAGCTCTCTCACTCTCTCTTCCTCCACCACCATCATCATCATCACTACCACCACATGAAAGAAGAAGAGGAAGAAGAAGAGAACAGAAGAAGAAAAAACCAGGGAGCATCTGCCTTTGCTCAGGACTCTGTACCAGGCTGCAACTTCAGCCCTCCCAGGGCCTTGCACCAGGAGCTGCTTCTATTTGGGACTTCACTTCTATTCAGGACTCTTAAGCCACAAAGTTTTTAGCACTTTGGACTCTTTGTCTTTTGAGACTGATGTGCCTTTACAATAAACAACTTTGTAGCAACTAATAACTGCTCAGCTCTTTTAAAGAGAACAATCCTGACAGGTGCAGAGCAGCAGAAAATACCTTTAACCAGAAGGGCAGGCGATGCTCCTCCCTCTCCACGGGCGGCTTCCACTCATGGGGCTGGATTTCCTCACAGCACTTCACCAGCACAGGCAGCTGCTTTGTCTTTTTGTAGTACTGTGGGGACAGGAGACAAGGCCACACAAGGTGGCTGTGGTCAGCTCACCTGCCCAGGTACTGCTGGGATGAAGGACTGGGCTCTGTGGAAGTGGTCATGTGAATAAGGCAATTCTTTAATAAGGTTCTACCCACAGAAACATTAAAATTCAATAACCAAAGCTGGACAGGAGCTCACTGCCATCCTGGCTCCTCTCACAGAGGTTCAGGCAGATGTGCAGGTGTTGTTTCATGTCTTCTTGGTTCTTACTCTCTTCAGTAGTTCCCAGTAGCTTATAGGACAGGATTATTGTCCAGCTGGCTGCTAACAACACTTTTCTTTAAGTTTTTCTACTCAAAAGATCACTTGCATGAATTTTTGTCAGGATTACTGAGTTGTACCAGGACTATTTGGGCTCTGAAGTCAACACAGTAATCTAAGTACTTGCCAAATCCAGGGGCTAAGGTAAATAAAAGGATAAATCCTTACTGCTTGACATTTTATTTTAAGGAAGTGTCAGCACAAAGAGGCCTTTGGAACACAGAGCAGCTCTGCCCTGCTGGAACAAACCCCAGAAGGTGCCCCTTACCCTGATGATGTTGTCAGGGGCTCTGTTCATGTTGAGGTTCTTGATCCTCACTGTCAGCTGATGGGCAGTTTTGGTGGGCAGGAGATATTTGCTGATCAAAGGCTTCGGAAAGTCCGTCCCTTCAAAATGTTTCAGCCCTAAAGCCAACAAGCTGGACAGGGAGAGGGAGAGGATAAGAAACCTCTCAGGGAGCTGCTGGGATGTGCACAGCTCTCCCCAAGGATTGCAGACCAGAAATTCTATTAAACAGATGCCATTTCCACACATTTTGTACAATAATTGAAGCACCTACTTGTCCTCTGCCTTGGTGAAGAAGATCTTGTCTCGGTGAGTGTTTGCTCTCAAGGAACAAATTGGCAGCAGCTCTGGGTACATAAAGACTTTCCTCGTTGCCAAAATCCAGGCCACTTGCTTTGGCAAACATGAGAATTCATTTCCTGTGGAAAGAATTAACAGGTAAGGACAGTTGTGTATGTGGATGGATGTTTTTCACAACTCACTTTTTGAAAACGCTGTTTCTTTTACTCCTTTCACTGCAAAAATCGATTTTTTTCCTGTTTTTAGAATCTGCAGATTTCCTAGCTCTCCCCCAAAGTTTACATCAGCAAAAGGTAAAAAATTCTTTTCCCCTTCCATCTTTTCATTTGCTCTGTAGCAAGGCAAAGACCAAGTGGCCACTCTGAGCCCCCCCAGAGCATCAGGGACAGGAGCCCAGGGAGGGGGACATGAGCACAGGAGGGGACACCAGCCCAGAAGGGGGGGGACATGAGCCCAGGGTCCCTCCCTGGGGGCAGCAGCTGGAGCTGCTCCTGTGCCTGCTCCACCCTCCAAGGGCTGGAAGGACCCTGGGGCTGAACTGGGAGGGAACTGGTCTGACTGGGACCAGCTGGGAGTGTGGGGGGTCATTGTGAAGGGGCCTCAGTCCCAGCAGTGACAGTCTGGGGGATCCCAGAGCTGCTCCAGGAGGGTCAAACCAGAAATTTCCCTTAATACATGGAACAACTCTCCCTGCCAATGCTTTCTCCACCCTGCCCCCTCACTCACCATTCTTCTTCACAGCTTTCCGAGGGCTCCAGTCCACTGGGACCTGGGCATGGAAGTCCTCAATGAGCTGCAGGGCCCCCTGCAAGTTGCAGGGCTGGAACATGGTCTGGAACTTGGGGTTCAGGGGCACCCGGAGCAGGGTGGAGCTGCGGGCAAAGCTCCCGAGCTCGTTCTGTAAAATCAGGCACAGAAACACCAGAGAGAGGCCTTTGAGTGCAAGGCACAGAACACACAGACATCATACAAAAAAACGCCTTAAAAGTCTTCATTTGGGGCACTACAAACCCAGGGATAGAGGATTTACTGGGAGGGTGGGGAGGCCCTGGCACAGGGCTCCCAGAGAATTGTGGATTTCTGTGGAAGGAGCAGAGACCTGGGAGGCCTCCATGGAGAAACATTCCTTAGATGAGAATTGCTTAGCTAGAGTGACTAATCTAAGAAATATTTCCCTGCTTGCAAGCCCCCTGCTTTACTTCCCTGTAAAACCATTGGTCATTTTCCCAAACTCCTAAGCTATTGGTCCTTTTTCCAAGCCACACTGACCCTATTTAAAAAACCCCTTTACTCAGTCCTGTGGACTGCTGCTGTTCCAGACCCCCTCACAGAATAAAACAAAGAATTCTGTGGAACACCACATAGTGTGTCTCTTCTCTCTAGCCAGTCAGAAGTGCCTCACCAGCAGAGCTGAGATCACTCAAAGCTGAAATCACTGTAAAAGCTGATAGCCTGGACTCCAGGCACTGCTTGCATAGAGGTACCTCGTGGCTGAAACCTGCCTGAGACACCAGGAAAAGCTGTCTTGGGGGACTTCCTATCCCAGACCCCAGGAAGGCACAGGTGGATCCAGCCTGGATCCCTGCCAGCCTGACAGAGAGTTCTTTGGAATTGTTAGCACCTTGAGGCAGTCACCATTTTCCTTCCAGAAAGAAGCTACTCCCCCCTGAGACATCCAGCAACCTCAAAAACTCTCCCTTTTCTGAGGACTGGACCAGCCAGCAGTCTAACCCACATCAGCTGAAGATTTGTAAGTACCAGCCTCCTAGCATGCTTTTTACTTTGGGTCTTGTCGGCTTTTGTTTTTTTTTTCCTCTTTTTTGTGCTGGACTGGCAGAGACTCAGTATGGGAAAAAAACTCACAAAGCCCCAACTATCCCATACTGAGAGAGACCTATATTCCCAAATCCTACAAATCCTATCTGATGACAACTTTTCTTTTTCTAAAGGCAATCTTTCTAAAACTACTTTGAAAAAAAATTTATAAAATGGATTTCTGCTCAATTTTCCAATTTCAGTAGTCAGGCTGTCCTCCTTGACTCCTTCTGGAACTCGGTGGGGACAAAACCATATGAATGCCAAGCTAATGGAGATTTCTCTGTCACTCTTTTCACTCCTATATTTCAAGCTATTATAAGGGTGGGACAAAAAAACCCCTTTCAAAACTGCTCTCCTTCTAAGCTCCACCATCCCCCATCCCCTTATCTCTTCCACCCCCTCCCTGTTCAAATCCCCCAGCACCCCTCCTCCCTTCCACAGATTTCCCATCCCTGGAAGTGTCCAAGGCCAGGCTGGATGGGACTTGGAGCACACCCAGGGACTGTGGAAGGTGTCCCTGCCATGGCAGGGGTGGCACTGAGTGAGCTTTAGGGTCCCTGCCCACCCAAACCACTCTGGCATTCCATGAGTTGTATTTTTTTTAATCCCTGCCCCTTCCAGAACCTTAGTTCTTAGTTTAATGGGATCCATTAAATAAATTAATCATTCTAAGAATGTGCAGGGACCACCAATTGTTTGAATTCACGGATCTCTGATTTCAGGCATTCCTTACCAAAAACATCTGGGTGGTGCTGGCCTCTGAACTTAGAGCAGGGTTGAAACTTGCCAGGAGATGGATTTGAGTCAGAAGCTGAACATGCTTGAGGAATAAAATCAGACAAATTATTTCCGTTGATCAGAAATCCAAGAAACTGGAAAGCACAAGTCCAAAAGCACAAGAAATATCTCCTGAGCACAGCAAAAATCTCTGACTGCAAAAAATCTTGTAAGCAATAAACTGAGAGGAAACTTCAATATCCACTGGCAGAAAGCTTATTACACAAATTTTGAACACATCATCTGTTGCAGTCTTCAGGCAGTTTCCCAGCTTTTGTCCCAAATCTCATAATGACCAACACAGAAAGGATTTTTTTTCCTACATACAGAACTATTTCTTTAGCAGCAATGATTTCATCTCTCAGAACTGCCCACTTCTGAGTTTCTACACAGTTTTGTGTGGTGGCAGGAGGAAAAAAAAGACTCCTAACTAGAGCAAGAATAATATTCTTAGGCAGTAATACAGAAGTTGGTGAAAAAAGAGTTTTGACAGATACAGGCAGCCAAGGCAAGATTTCCTATGAGAACAGATGCCAAGAAATGAGCTGTACTTCACTCAATTCCAGCTGTCTTTCCATGTGAAATCAGGCATGTGAATATCACCTAACAGAGCTCCAATTCACATGGGGCTTTTTCCAATTAATTCCCTGAAGGAATCAAAGCCCTGCTGTGCCTTTGGCTTCCCCTGCCCCTCACTGTGCACAGCAAACCCTCCTTAGATCAGACATCTCCAACATTGATTACCTGCTGCATTTGCTGCTGGAGCCTCTTTCTTTGTGCACTGTCCAGAACAAGACTCTGGAGGGGTTTCTCATTTGGGGGCTTTGATTTTTCAGTCTCTTGGGCTGCTTTCATTGAGGACTTTTTCATTCTCAGCTGCTCCAGTTGTTCCTTCACTGTCCGGTGCTGCTTGTTCAGCAAATTGGCCAGAGGCTCCTCAAATCTGTAATAAATTGTATGAGCAAATGTAATAAATGTATGATTTAATAATGACTCATGTTCAGTTAGAGCATTTTACTCTGTATCTGGTTTGCACAGTTCAGGGATGGCCATCCCTGTACTACTCAACAATAACCCCAGCTTGAAAAACCTCAGTTATTTACACAGAAAAGCCTTTTCGTGCACCCCAGCACTAGAAGTTTTGGGATATAATCCTTCAGCTGCTTATTCCAGGGACACTTGAAAGCCTTTTCCACCCTTCCCAACCATCTGTGCCCCACCCACGTGTTCAGATGCTCTCCCCAGCACTCAGGATCTAAAAATCCAGAATGCATCACCTCATCTTTAATTTTTACCATCAGCAAGGGCTGAACCCAAGGTGTTATCAGTGGCATTTTATAACCTGGAAGGTCTCCAGAAAGCCCCCACACTGCTTCAAATCCTGCTACTTTATTAAAAAATTAATTAATTATTACCCAGCCTTATGCTGAGAACTCTACCAGAGATCCTACAGTAGGAGCTACTCCTGTAGCAGAAAAGAGGATGCACAAGTCACCATCCTTTCAAAAACAGTTCCAATTTTCATGATTTCATTTTATTTATTTTAGCTACACCGGTTCATATCCTGATTTCTGCTGGTGATCAGCTTCCCTTCTATAACAGACCTCAGATTCCATGATGCTCCTAATGCAAGGTAGCATAAAAACAACAATAAATCCAGCAAACAGATATTCCTGCCTTTAAGAATCCTGTATATAGATAAAAGCAGGGAAGAAACAACTGAGAGAAGTGCCCACCAAAGGAAAATTATTACAACCACCCATTATCAAAGCCAAATGCATACAAATAAGAGAGCACAAAGCTGCCTGGTTTTCAGTTTGTAGCTGGTTTTAGAGCTGTTGCACTCCCCTCTGGCACTGCTCAGCCCAGAGAGAGCACCCAGAAAGTCCAGCCTTCATTTTAGCTCCTTTCCCAAACAGACACAGCTTGATCTTGAGCTGATCTGCCCCATAAACAAGGAGACACCACTCATCCTGCAGCTCCTCTTTAGCCAGAGCTCGTAGCTGCTGAAACCCAGTGGAATTCTTACCTAGAGAGAAATCACAGAATCATGGAATGGTTTGGGCTGGAGGGACCTTCAAGATCATCTCATTCCAGCCCTGCCATGGGCAGGGACACCTCCCACTATGCCAGGATGCTCCAAGCTCTTTCCAACCTGGCCTTGGACACTGCCAGGGATGGAGCTGCTTTTGCTGCTATGTATAAACCAAAAAATGACAATCCAATGTCCAAACTTCACAGACATCTCACTGCTAGGCCTCAGCTATCTCAGGCAGTCATTTTCCTTAGAAAAGGCCAACACACATTCAAGCTGTTTCATGAAAAGAGAAGGTGCCACACTTAAAACAGCTCCTCAAGCATCCCCTGCCATCACAACAAAGTCAGGGCAGCAAGGGAACCCTGCCCTCCCCTTAGCAATATAAAGGGAAAGAAAATTATTATTTCTGCAAGGATGTTGCATCACTACAGCCACCAGCACAGTGCAGAGCAAAGGAAGAGGAGTGGCTGCCACTGAGAACAGTGACAATCTTTGCACAGGTCCTGCAGAGCTTTGATCCCCCACACAGCAGATCCAGGGTCTCTGCCCATTTCTGGTAGAACCACCCCAGCCGTGCCACCTCCTGCTACACTGAGCAGTGCCAGGGACAATTTCACATGAACAGATCACGAGAGGTCATGGGAATGGTTTTATATTACAATATGAGAGATTTAGATCAGATTTTGGGAAGAAATTCTTCCCTGTGAGGGTGGAGAGGCCCTGGCACAGGGTACCCAGAGAAGCTGTGGCTGCCCTTGGATCCCTGGCAGTGTCCAAGGCCAGACTGGATGGGGTTTGGAGCAGCCTGGGACAGTGGGAGGTGTCCCTGCCATGGCAGGGGGGGGATGGGATGAGCTTTAAGCTCCCTTCCAACCCAAACCATTCCATGATTCTCTGCAGAGCACAGAGGCTGAAGAAGCAGGAATAGAATTCCTCACTGCAGATCCTGCCTTGTTGGGGCACATTCACACATCTCTGTTTTCAGCTGAGATACAGAACAGCACCAACCTTACAGCTGGCACTCTTGCTCTTTCTGCCACTTTTTTCACTGTTTTTAATTTTCAGGTGCATCACAATCAGTAAAGTCAATGGTGGCAAACAGAAGAAAAAGGATCAATTTAATTGTCCAATCCCATGAAGAAAAATGGCTCAGAGCTTTCAGAACAGTGGCCTGAACTGCCAAGACAATCTCTCTCTTTGGTGGCTGCCACAGGTAACCAGAAGCTTTTCCTCAGAAGAGATCAGGACCATAAACAAACGCTCCTACCTGAGGGCCTGGGGGGTGTTAAAATTTGGCCGAGACTCTGCAACATCTTCATCTTCTGGGCCTTCATCTTCCATGTTGGAGAAGCCCATCTCATCCTGGAACTGGCAGCAAACATGGAGCAAGTGAGGAGGAGAAAGCTCAAGGAATAAATTTACCTTTGGCTAATTAAGCTCATGATGATCCTCTCAGCACAGACCTTCACTCCAGGACATCCCTGCACATTCCTTCCTAAGCCTAAAAACGACCCAGTTATTGTGGACAGAGACACCTAGGGAGCTGCAAAATTACAGCTTGAGAATCTTTTCTCTCAGGCCTGAATCCTTCTTGCTTCCCAGGCTGAGAAGCTGATGTTAGCTGCAGACAGAAAGGAAATTTCCCAAGGTGATAAATGGTCAAAAAACAACTTAGAATCTGGTGAAAAACAAAGCGCTAGTCATAATAAAGATTAACACCTGTTGTTTTTCCCATGGGATACATCCTGAGGCCTGGTCTCCTGGATGTTTATCCCAATTAGCCAATGAGCTACTGTCCTGTTCTAGTCTCTCGTAACATGCTTTAAATACAAGCTCTCCGCTCAATAAAATTGGCCTTTTTTCCCTAAAAAGGTCCATGTGTGTTGTTGCTCTTTTTCCCTCTCTCTAGGGCTGAAACCACAAGTTATGGCAGAGCCCTTGGCATACACACAGCACTGAGCACTCCCAGAGCCACCCCTTCAGATCCCGTGTCACACTGACTGCTCTGTTCTTCAGTGCTACACTCAGTTCATCACTTACTGTCTCAAACAGCTCCTCCATCAGCTCATTCACTTCCTTTTCTGCAAGTAAAATTAAAAAGAATTATGAAGATTCCTTTTCCAAGAAACACTCAGCAATCCTGTCATAATATCAACTCAATTAAGGAATTTCTCTCACAAAAAGAAACCCTCTTCCTGCAAACAGAGGACCAAAAAAGAAAGGCCCCCGATAATTCCTTTTTTAATGCTGGGCCCAAAAAATCTTAAGCTGAGGTTGTTTGGATTCTAAAATATCACATTAAAACTCATTTTCATGATTAAATTTAAAGTTACGGTAATCGGCAATGAGACCTAAAGCAAGTGTGGCTTGCTGCAAAAATGGAAAGTGATATGTTTATAAAACTAAGCTGAAGGCTGTGAGGGCTTCAACATTTAATTCAATTCAATCACAAGGCAAACATTCAAGTCTGAACTGCCTGAAGCTTTCAGGGCGTATTATCACCTAATTTCAGGTTGTATTGTCACCTAAATATTGTTCTTCAGGCTGTGCTGCACCTGAGCACAGCAGCTCTGCCCAGACCCTGCCATGCACTCCCAGAGAACCAAAAGCTGGTCATACCAGCATGCAGATCTTTATTTAATAACCCACACTGCAAAAATCCTTGCAACAAAACACTTTTCCCAGTGAATTATTCCTGCCAGCAAGAAAGGAGGGGGAATTCCTGGGGAACTTACTTGTGATTCTCACAGCACGGTCATTCCTGAAATCTTCTGTGTCTGGTTCATCCAGATCTTCCAGGAAGTTGTACTCAGGGTCATCATCATCATCAGCTTCATCTACAAACAAGCAGGTTTGGAACTGTCATTACCCAGAAGCAGCTGCCAGGAGCAGAAGCTCTTTGTTCACTGCCTGACCTGTCACAAAGAAGGCTGGAATTGCTGCTGGAAATGCTTCTTTTATGGAAGGAATATCAAACCCATCCTCCTTTCAAACTGAGTTGTTAGGACCTTGACCTACAACCATTCCCATTCTGAAAAGGTGGCTAGATTCTCTGTAATCTGAGTTTCAGCTAAATTTAGAAAGAGTCAAGTAGTGTAATTCCAGTTTCTGTTTTATATTCAATTTGCACAACAGTAAGCAACCAGTATATACAGGGGGAAAAAAGGAAGCTGGGCCCCAGAGCTTGTTCCTGTTTCTTCTCAAAAAGAGAAGAACTGTTTCTACCCAAAAAACCTGTGCACCAAACAAGGAGTACAACACACTGGCATTCAGGTGGATCAGTGGTGAGCACCAGGGGTTAAATCCACCACTTCCCTTTGTGGTTGCCAGTTCCTGTGTGTTGGTGAGTAAATATTTACAAGTGTAACACCTAAAGTTGAAAAACTCTCACAAAGGGCAGTGGGGAAGATGAGGAAAGCTGATCACAAGGGATTAAAAAATGAACGGTTGCAGACATTTTTTCGGTTGCAGCTGTCAGAGCAGCCTTTTTCCACTGGATTCCAGAGGACAAGAGCTACCAGACCTTTCTACAGGATCACTACTTCAACAAGATCACTTCATCTGCACTGCTACCAGCACCCTAACTAGCAGGGTGTCAGGTTGTGTTCTGACTCTGTCAGTGGCGTTTCCTTTGTACTACTGCATATCATTTATTTTTCTCTTTTTTCCTATTAAATTGTATTTCTGACTTGGAGTCTCTCACTGGTTTTGCTTTCAAACCATTACAACCACAGAACCTCCCCACCTCCCCATCTGCCAGGTACCTTCATTCTCCACATCATCATTCATGAGCCCCCCGAGCCACCTCTTCCACTCCTCGTCGTCGGCCGTGTTGGGGTCGTACATGTCGGGGGTGATGTCGGGCGCGCGCAGCTCGGCCTCCAGCTGCCCCAGGGGAACGTCCTTCAGAGGCCTCTTGGAGCGGGTCCTGAAGGCAATCAGGCTGTCCTCCAGGGGCTGCAGGCACACACAAAGCCTTCCTGGGATTTGCAGCCCAGCCAAGCAAGCCCAACCCCAAAAACATTCCTGCTGCAGAGAATCGTTTGCTTCCATAGCTTTCACTGCTCTCCCATCCAGCTGCTGTTCTTTATAACATTGTTTATATCATTCATATAAATTATGCCTTAGGTTTTAGGTTTTATATTTTTCAGAATCTCTGCTGCTTAGTGTGTAACTCTGCAACTTCATATTAGGTGTTAGTAAGTGTTCCTCACAAGGTAGTGACAAAACTGTATCTTAAAAACCATTTCAACACCACACATATAGTGTCTATTCTAATATTTGCAAAAGCCAATACCATAATATGTATTTCTAACATACTGAAGGCCTTTAATAAATCCCCACTTTATTCTTTTCACCTTGTCCAGCCTCTGTTCCAAGGCATCAAGGCCTGAGGTGAGCAGAACATTTTGGTGCCTTCAGGGATGGCTGAGCTCCCTCTGGCAGTGGTGCCACTCATGCCTTGGGTTTTAGCTTTTATATTTTACAGAATCTCTGCTGCTTAGTGTGTAACTCTGCAACTTCATATTAGGTGTTAGTGAGTTCCACTCACAGGGTAGTGACAAAACAATTCCTTCCCAGCTGGAGAATCAAGGACAACTGGTACCCAAAAATCAGAAACAACGGAGAGGGAAAGGGGGCAAGCCAGGGGGCTGAGACTTCATAGCCTGGGGCTGTGGTTGGACAATTGACCCCAAGATGCAGATGAACCAAAACTTATAAAAGTGTAAAAACTCGTGATCAGGATCCATCTTGGATTTGATTTGGGTGTAGCCCCAGCCAGGCTCTTGCACTGCCCAAAGTGAATCCTTTCAATAAATCCTGATTTTATTCCTTTTGTTCTGTCTAGTCTTTGTTCCAGCTCAGCCTTTCCAAGCAACATATATAAAAATATATTATTGCTCATTTATCAACTCTTATCTGCCACCCAGGAAGCAGTTTCCACTAGCAATATTTGATTGTTTCACTTATGTTTTACTCTGACATGAATCTGGAGCAGCAGCCCAGCACTGTCTCTCCACCTCAGCCTTGCTCAGGAAAACAGAGCAGTAAAACTTCTCCCAGTATTAAAATGGGACACTGAGTCTCTTGGGAACCAAATTCCTCAGCTGTTAAGAGTAAAAACTGTGCCTGCAAAACTTAACTAACCCAACAAGATAATTTTCAAAAGGAAAACTATTTTCATTAGTTATGTAAATGCTACAGAGTTACATTTAACAGCCGAAACAATAGCAGTGAGACTTACAAGCATAAACAGAGTCACTACAAGAAACTTAAAAGTCTGTGTCACTAACAATACTTTTAACAGCTGCCACTGAATGCCCTGCACCCTATGGAGATTCAATTTCACAGAATCAAAGAGCCATGGAATGGTTTGGATGGAAAGGGACCTTCCTTAAAGATCACGTTAGAACCCCCTGCCACGGGCAGGGACACCTTCCACTAGCCCAGGCTGCTCAGAGCTCCACTCATTATCTAAAGTTACAGGAGGAGGGCAGAATGCAATAAAAGGAGGAGCAGAGAACACCAGAAAGTCCCAGAAAAAAACCCACAAAGTCTCCTCCTCTCTAACAAATTTTAACCAGCAGGGTACCTGGTAGGAGTCCATGCAGACAGGGCTCGAGGCCAGCTCTTCATCCACTGCATGCAGCTTCTCCATGAAGGTGCTGTCCTTTGTTTGCTTGGGTTTGGGAGGTGGTGGGGGTCCCATGGGAACCACTTCAGCACTAATGTGTCTAACAGGAGGTGTAGTGACCTTCTCCATCTAATTAAAAAGGCCTTTGTGTTAAAAGGTTTTATTCAGAGAAGAAATTTCCAAGGACAGAGTAAACCTCTTTTTCTGCTTGACCAGAAATGCGAGAAACACTTCACAGAAGGACATGGATTTTTCCTATTACACTCACTTTGGCTTTCAGAAAGTACAAAGAAATATGAAGATTTGCTGGAAAGGAGACGTTTGGAAGATTTGAGAATTAGTCTCAACATTACCAGAGCTGAAAAACCTGAACACCAATTATTGTGGCAGAATCCTTCCAGAAACAAACTCATGGTGAGCAGAATGTGGAAATATCAGTATAATATTGCAGGGTTTGATCCCAGTGTCAGTTCCCAGGGGCTTCCTGATTCTTGTTTGCTGATCCTTGGCCTGTATCACACTGCACCTACCACTCCCCCTGACTGTGCACAGTCACACAAACACCTTTATGCTTTTACCAAACTCACTTCCTGCTCCTAAGCCAAGCACAGGAAACCATTCTCCTGCACTCCTCAGAAATGATCAGAAAAATAATCACTATCTAAGGAGCTGACAACTGTTTCCATTCCCAGAGCTTTATTTTAGACTCAGCCCTTCCTGAGGGGAAACAAGGCAGGGGGACCCTAAAGCCACCTGGCAGCTGCAATGTCCCCATAGCTTCAGGAATTGATTATTTTTGGGTTTGGATTCATAAGTTAGGAACAGTGAGTGATTCCTCCTGCTTTACCTCAGAGAGTGTCCCTCCCTCCTCGTCAGAGGAGCGCCTTGTCCTGGATCTCTTGGCCCCACGAGGAGAAGAAGCCGTGCTCTCCACATCGCTCTCCAGCAAGCTCTGCAGGGCAAGACGTGCAGAACACTCTCAAACCACCATGCCACAATCAATAACTGCTCCAAAGAACACTTTCAAAGACTCTCTCTCAACCAAATGAATAGTAGAGCATTGAAGAATGATTACTGGAAGGTCTGGGATGACTTACAAGTGTCCATGTGTTAAAATAAAGAGTGTTCTCCTGCCTCAGACACAGCTCTGTGCTCAACACACAGATCTTTGCACAAGCTGCATTTACCTCTTCTGCAGTCTCATCCTCATCTTCATCATCAGGCTGGTATTCTTCATCAGAGGAATCATCTTCCTCCAAGGGAATGTCTACAAACTGAGGTGGCTGCACATAAGAGAAAGAGGGTGACCACTGTTAACAGGAGGAGGAAGAGCTGCACTCTAAGGGTGCACAGTCAGAGCAAATATTTCAAACTGAGAAAACACCCTGAAACTCAGAAAGGAAATCCTGAAGAAACCAAAGGAATAAATTACTAAAAGATTGGCAAAGGAAAGCAAGTGTTTGGAGAAGGTGCAAGAACAGGCACAAATGATTTAGTATTTATATGATGGAAAGTGCATGAGCAGACACCAGCTCAGAGATGGTTTTAGCACTCAAGTCTGCTCCAGCCCTCCAAAAGATCTCTGCCTCTGCAGGAAGCCTCCAGTATGGTCTCCCCTTTCCCAGCAACAATTCACTTACCTTCATCTCATTTGCCTTCTTAATTGGAGAAATATTCCATGTTGGAATCACCTAGGGACAACAAAAACACTTGGGCTGTGTCACACAGGCAGAGGCAACCTCATCAATCTAAGGAGCACCCGAGTTTGTGACCTTGATCTCCACAGTGGCCAAGCAAGAACAGAGCTCAAACAACTCCCATGGGATCTCCAGGAAGCAACTTCAGGACAATGGACACTGGGAGTTCACTGCCCTTCCCAACCTGACCTGGCTGTGTGCTGCTCAGCTCAAATAAATCCTTTTTTTTAAAAGGATTCTTTTCATTTCAAGACTCAAACCACACTTACACTTCTCTTAGAGGGTCACACAACCAAAGCCACTCACAGAATAACAGGACAGGCTGAGTTGGAAGGGACCCACAAGGATCATGGGTCCAACCCCTGGCCCTGTACAGACCCCCCAGTGACCCCACCCTGTGCTGGCAGTGCTGTCCAAACACTCCTGGAGCTCTGGCAGCCTCGGGGCTGTGCCCGTTCCCTCTGGGGGAAGAACCTTTCCCAGATATCCAACATAAACCTCCCCTGGCACAGCTCCAGCCATTCCCTGGGGTGCTGTCACTGTCACAAAGAGCAGAAGTTGGAGCAGCCCCTTGGGCAAGGGGAAGGTGCAACAGGAAAAGCAGATATTTACTTACCCCTCCTTTCTCCACAACTTCCTTCAGTTTGGACCGAGTCATTTTGGGTTCCTGAGAGTTTAAAACAAGAAACAGCAACAAATTCAGTCCTTTCCTTAACAACAGACTCTTTCTCAGCAACTCTTTACTATGAAGCTTTTCTTGTTTTAAAAATTCATTACATTTTAGACATCACCACAGTGACCTCAAAAATAACTCCTCATATTTCTGTTTCATAATTTACACTCAGACACTACTCACTTCATCCAGGTGGCAAATCTGATAATGAAACCTAACTATTGTAACAGGTAAATTACTTATTTGTTCTGCCTCTTCTCCCCACATCCCATTATGGCCCAGGAAGGCAGAGAGGGGAAGGCCTTGTGCATTTGGAACAACTGATAAAACAAACTGAGCAAGATTTTTACTTACAAACAAAGGAATATCTTCTGTCTCACTAATGGCTGCTTTCATCATGGCCACCACGTGTTCATTTGTGATCACTTCCTAAAGAAACCCACAAAAAGCAGGATGTTTATTAAACAGAAATGTAAGAAGTGTTAGAATAAACTACCTGGAAATAGGATGGGGAAAAACTCTGTATTTGTAATTATATTGTAGCAAAAATTATTGTTCAGAGATCAGACAGTAAAATTTAAAGTAGCACAGCAGTGATTAAAACATTTGCACTCCCTGTGAATGCTCCCCAAAATCAATTCCCAGCAGAAAGAAAGAAAACAGTCAAAACAAAAGCCCACACCAGTTTCCCTGATATCAGTAATCAGTCATGCCATGTAATCAGTAAAATGTGCTGATCCCAGTCACAGGAGAAATGCTGCTGTGAAGCTGCAACAGAAAACCTAAATCTTGATTAAACTTCAATCTTTAAGCGCTCACAGGCTCCCAAAACAAGGGTGTCAATCTCTGCAGAAAGTATGGAATAATATCCAGTCTTTAAAACATTTTGCTACTGCATTCCAGCAAACACTGCACATATTTAGGAGAAATAGAGGAAGGCAGGAGAGACACAAAATCCCAGCCTGCATTTTCTGAATGCCTCCAACAAGGCTCCAGGGAAGGCAGGTGACTGAGAGGAACCTCCAGCCCTCCCACAGCAGCACATGATAGAAAAAGGCATAAATTTGGGGCACTTGCAGAGAATCCACTGGTGAATCTGCCTGAAAGAACCATGGCAGTCCCCAGGCTGTTTGCCAAAGGGATGGCAAAAAGGGAAAATATCTGATATTACTTGGATTTGAACAATTCTGGCTGCAGGGAAAACAAAAGGTAGGATTTTTGATCCTGTGGGAGAATAAATACTACTGCTCTCCAGATCACACTTTGGGATGAACTGAAAAGACTCAACGGAGGTGCAGAGTTAGAAATTCACTCCAAAGCTGTGACAGCACAAATATTCTTCTGGCAGCTCCTCTCTAACTGAGAGCTGTGTGATGGACATGAACTAAAAGTGATGCATTTCTGTCAGCACCACTAGAATTCCATCAGAATTTTATGATGAAATAGCTCATTCAAACAAGGAAACAGAGTTCACAGCCCACACCTGCTCATGTGGGCCCAGAAGGATCATTTTAGTTCAGTTATCCCTGCTGCTGCTGCTCAGGAAAAACCAAACAGGCCCAGGTGCCACTGTAAACCCAGGGGAATTGGGAACAAAGCAGGGTCCAGGTGAGTGGCACGTACACCACGTGATCCCACCTTCACAGGTTTATTCATTGGACTATAGATTTATTTATAGATCTATTAGCAGACATCAGGACGTGGGTGCTGGCCAAGAATCAGGAATGCAAAGGCAGCAGCACTCCCCAGCAGCCTGGCCTGGAGCCCAGGGCCCCACACTCACGTGCAGGATGTTCCTGACGTTCACCACGGTCAGGTTGTGCTGCTTGGCTCCATCCTCCAGGGTGCGATCCAGGGACTCGTCCAGTTTGATGTCACAGGACAAGGAGCTCTCTTCTTCTGGGCTCTTCCCTTCTCTTTTCCTTTTGCTGGCCTTCCTCCTCCTCTTCCTCCTCTCCACATCCTCCCCATCCTGCTCCTCTGAAAATCAGCAGAAATGGGATCTAAAACCTCGGCTGCTTTGCATGCAGCCCACTGTGAGAGGAGGAGCTTGAAAATAAACACAAACTGGAATCCTGCAGCTGCTGAAACAGCAAAACTTCCATCAGCTGATGTGAGACCACCCAAACAGAAACAGCCATGAGAACCACAAAGTCTTTTGAATGATGGATTTAGGTTCTGCAGGACAGGAGTTACTCATGCAGTTGCCACCTCCTCCAGAATGATTTTTATAGAATGGCCTCAGTAGCCTTTTTGCACCT
The DNA here is from genome assembly GCA_013397075.1 of Rhabdornis inornatus. Classification (NCBI taxonomy): domain Eukaryota; kingdom Metazoa; phylum Chordata; class Aves; order Passeriformes; family Rhabdornithidae; genus Rhabdornis; species Rhabdornis inornatus. Next base: position 123,199 of record VWZS01001819.1, on the reverse strand, counting down.
GTAACAATGCTGCAAAACTCCAGGTACCACCACAGCAAGAACAGGTTGCAGTTTCCAGGACTTAAAAAGCTTTTTCCTGCTTTGCTGACTCAGCGAAAGAAAAGAATCATCATTTTCTCTGAAGCAGAGCAGTGACTTTTTAGTAGCCAAAAATTGCAGAGATCAACTCCAGCAAGTTCCACTGGGACACCTGCACTTCACTGAGACACTGAATCATGCAGCACAAGATGAAAACCTTAAAAAAAAACCCCTGCACCTACACAGCCCTCATCATCTTCAAAATTCCAGAACTTGCTGTATCAGTCACAACATTTATCCAGTGGAATAAACAGCCCCAAACCCAAATTTTCCTCCTCACTCTGCTGGGACCACTCACCAGCTCTGCTGTTCTTCAGTGGCTTCATGGTGCTGGGATTTCTGGCAGCCACCTGCAGGGAGCTTCTCCCTGGAGACTCTGGCACTGCACCAGGGGTTTCACTGGGACAAGGATCCCTCTGAGAACTCACTTCCACCTCTGTGTACAGCTTAGGGATTTTCCCTGGAAACAGAACACCCAGCTGTAGGCAGATACCCCACAGGGACACACAGAGCAAAGATAACACACCAAAGTGTGGGCTACACCTAACCCTAACTAATTAATTTTCCATTAATTTTCCATTGAATTTCCCATTCAAACACACCAAACCAACTGCACTAGTCTAACCCATGATGCAGCTGCACAGGGCAGCAGCAGCCCCATCCTGCTGGAAACAGAGCCAGGCACAGAGATCCCATTCCAGCTGTTTCAGCCTCACTATCAGCTGAGCACAGCCCTGCTCAAACCCACCCTGTCACAAAAGCCAACTGCCAGAACCTGGTGATTCGTTCAAAACATGGTTGTAGTCCCTGTTGTACAAATTCAACTCTCACAGAAGGGACAGACAGCCAGAGGGTCATTTCCAGCTGGAACAGCACAGCTGGCTGCACCCTTGGGATGCATTTTCATGGCCAATGTGGGCCAATGAGCCCACGTGGCTGCAGGGGTGGCTACAAACCCTTCAAACCCTTCCTCTCCTTTTCTGGGAGATCCCAGTCATAGCAGAAATGCTGCTGTGAAGCTGCAACAGAAAACCTAAATCTTGATTAAACTTCAATCTTTAAGCCCTCAGAGGCTCCCAAAACAAAGGTGTAAACCTCTGGAGAAAAGTATAGAATAATATCCAGTCTTTAAAATATTTTGCTACTGCACTCCAGCAACCACTGCACATATTTAGGAGAAACAGAGGCCCACAGGTACCACAACCTAGAAAACAACTGGGAATTGTCCCATTCCACCTCCTCCTTTGACACATACTCAGTTTTCAGTCAAATCAGGGAGCTCATCGTGGCAGCACGAGAACCAGAGACAACAATTCTGAGAATCATAGAATTCATCAAGCCTGAAGGGTCACATCTGGTGCCACCTCCCTGCTCAGGGCCATCCCAGGGCACTGGATTGTGGCCAGCTGGGTCTGGGCTATCCCCAGGGACGAGGCTCCACAGCCTCTCTGGGCTCTGCCCAGGGCAGAAGCTGTGCCTCCTGTGCAGGGACAATTGCTGGGCTCAGTCCCTGCCCGTGGCTCCGGTGCCATTGCTGGGCCTGGAGCAGAGCCTGGGCCCTGCTCTGCCCCTCCCTGCACTCAGGGACACCCAGGGCTGAGGGAGATGGGGCTCCTCTCCAGGCTGAGAAGATCATCTCTGGCCTCACGGGGTAAGAAACCAGGCCGGACTGTCCCTTTCCCACAAAATCACAAAATGGTTTGGGTTGGACGGGACCTTAAATCCCATCCGGTGCCATCCCTGCCATGGTAGGGACACCTTCCCTATCCCAGGCTGCTCCAAGCCCTGCCCAACCTGGCCTTGGGCACCTCCAAGTTTGAGCAAACATCGCGCAAGACCTCATTTTCATTCTAATCTATAACACTTCCTAGGGAAAAAAAAATCCAGAACAGAATAAACACCACAAAATCCCAGGGCCCAAAGCCGCCGCCCCTGTCGGTACCTTCCGCCGCCGGGCTGCCGGGCCCCGCGGGGAGCTCCTGCCCGGCGCTCGGGGCCGCTCTCCCGGGCGGTTTCCTCCCTCCCTTCGGCGAGGCCTCCCCCGGCCCTTTCCCCGCGGGCCTGGCGGAGCCGCCGCCATCGGCAGCGCCGGTCACGGCGGAGCCTCCGGGCAGCTCCGCGTCCTCCCCGCGCTCCCTCGGGCTCGGCGGCCCCGCCGCCGCCGCTCTGCGCTTCTTGCAGGGCAGCATCTTCAGCGCCAGCGCCATGGCGGCNCTTCATACACACGGAGACACAAACACACAAACCCCGGCGGCGGCGGCTCCGTGCCCGCCTGCCCGCCCGCCCGTCTCTGCCGCCGGGGGTGTGGAAGCGCGCGGGGCTCGCTCTGCGCATGCGCGGCCGG
>VWZS01001819.1:63988-120409 GCA_013397075.1 Rhabdornis inornatus | reverse complement strand
CGCCGCCGCCGCTCGCCGCCCGCTGCTGGGGCGGTGCCAGCGCTCGGCCGCGGCAGCGGGGCCGGTGCCGGCGCTCGGTGTCGGAGCAGGGGCCGGTGGCAGGTGCAGACCGGGCCGATGACGTGATGTCTGTGCCGGGCCGCGCCGCGCCCCGGCCTTTGTTCGCTGTCCCCGGGGCGGCTGCGGCACCGGCACCGGCGCCACAAGGCGGGGCCTGCCCCGGGCACCGGGGGATGCTCGGGCCGGGGCGGGGACGGGGAACCGGCTCCGGTGCCGGGAGCGCCGCGGGGGCGATGAGGAAGCTCCAAACCCCGCTCAGCCCCGTGCCCGGCGGCGTCGGGCCGAGCATCGCTCGGGTTTGGAATGGTTTTGGGTGCTCGGGTTTGGAATGGTTTTGGGTGCTCGGGATGGTTTTGGGTGCTCGGGTTTNCGCTCGGGTTTGGAATGGTTTTGGGTGCTCGGGTTTGGAATGGTTTTGGGTGCTCGGGATGGTTTTGGGTGCTCGGGTTTGGAATGGTTTTGGGTGCTCGGGAAGGTTTTGGGTGCTTGGGATGGTTTTGGGTGCTCGGGTTTGGAATGTTTTTGAGTGTTCGGGTTGGGGATATTTTCAGTGCTCAGGTTTGGGATGGTTTTGTGTGCTCTGGTTTGGGATATTTTTGGTGCTCGAGTTTGGGATTTTTTGGGTGCAGCCCCAGGGTGAGGAGGGTGGGGACTGCAGCTCTGGGGGTTCCTCCAGCTCTGAGCATCTGAAGCGCTGCCCCCACCTGTCCTGCAGCTCCCACTGACCTTCCCCTCCCACCCTCCAGCCCCTGTGCTGCTTTTCCTCTGAACCCCGAAGTACTCAGGGATATTCCTCCATCCTGCACCATTTATCTCAGGGAAAATGAACCCACTTCCCTCTTACCTAGTGTTTTCTGGGATCCCAGAGCCACGTGCTGTCACCATTTAACCACTGGCCACCATTGGGGCATCCTTAGCAAACATTGGGTTTTAAAGGAGGTTTTCAGTGATTTTTAGTTTTGTTTCGGTCTAATTGTAGTGCCACGTGGAACAAAGACCTCTTCCACAAAGTTTGGATAAAAAAGCAAAGTTCTGCTGTGTTGGAGGGAGGTGTCAGGCTGTGCTGCCATTTCAGGTGGACACTGGGCATGGGGAGTGCTCTGAAAGTTGCAAAAGCTTCACTAAAATTTGGTTTAGGCAGCTTTAGATCAGTGTAGTTCTGAGCTGTAGGGGATTATGGAGACAGGACTAATGGATGGATGGAAATTACATAAACAGGAGCCTTCAGGCAGGATGAGGGAGATTGTGAGTAACTGAGGCACAAACAGGCCCTGGGTGAGATGAGGTGGGACCCAGCAAACCTCAGGCCACATCATGAGGCTGAGGAGCTCTTTGCCAAAGAACATCATGGGAGCCAAGTTTAAGACCTGAAATAATATTTAGAGTTGAAATAATTTTTAGAGTTATGATAATTCAGTGAGAGAAAAGATTTATTTGGTGCTTTCTGGTGTCACTGTTGGGTGCTGCTTCTGAAATTGTCCCATCAGAGGTGCAGCAAATGAAGGTACAAGAGCTGATCCTGTGAGGACACAATAGAAACAAAACACACACCAAGAATAAGACTAAGAATAAAGTTTCAGCATTTTTCTCCCATATCCACCAAAGCCTTTTAAGATGAGTTGTCTCCAAATGAGCTGTTAAAGACCATTTGCCTCATATCAGAGGGGAAACATTAAATATCAAACAAGTTGAGTTTTTTGGGGGTGTTTTGTCAATATTATGAATTCTTCTTGCTTTAGTTAATTCAATCCCAGGCTCTGCAATGAGACCTGGGACAGGTTTCTCTGTGGGATCAATCACCACAGCCAGAGATTCCAGCTGCAGGTCAGAAAGGCTCCTGTCTAAGTAAAGGTGGTTTTTCCAGTTTTGGGAGCAGGCAAAATAATCTTCCCTGAATCTGTCAGGTGCTCAGTTTACAGCCTGTTGTCCTCAGTAAATGGTGATGTGGGAGGAATAGAGAAAACCCAAACTCATGGTGCTCTCTGTAGCTCCAAGGATGAGGTTGAAGATTATTTCCTCCTGTTTGTGGTACAGAATGAAGAGGAAAATGAGACAAGTTTACGTTTTTTTTAACCAACTGTCTCATTTGGGTACTGCCAGGATTGTCATGACAAGGGTTTTGGTAAAGGAGTGGTTTTGTACAATTTGTGAAAGAAAGAGACATAGGGTTAGAGGGCTTTTTGTTTGTTTGCTGGCTTCCAAAAAATAAAAGAAAATGGCTTTAAAATCAGGAATACAAAAACAAGTTACATGAAGAGCCTGGCTCTACCTTCCTAAAACCTCCCACTGAAGAAACTAAAGACAGCAAAAAATCCTCTCCTTTTCCTCGCCTTTGAAGACTGAACAGTTCTTTCTGCATCTCCTTGTCTTCCCCATGCTCTCCATCCTCCATCCACCCCAGCCTTTTTCAGAATTGCTGGAGGATGTCAGTGCAGTGTCCTGGGGAGCTCAGCACCACTGGTTTCATTCTGTGCCTTGGTAAAACTTCTCCAAAGTCATCCATTAGCAAATAAACAGATAAAAATGAACAGGGTATGTATTTTTTTTAAATTCTGCTTTGCCATTACTGATTAACACAGTTGGCATAAAATCTAGAAAATATCAGATAATCCCTAAATCTAAGCCCAGGATTTTCTGTCTGCTGGTTTGGGCACTGGATTTCCATGGGAGATTTCATGTTTACCCTTGGCCTCAGCCACAAGGGCCAGGGCAAAACAACCATTTCAGGGCAAAGGGATATTTTAAAATTTGTTAATGAAGGATATCTCAGATCCAGCATTATGGCCATGTTTGTTACTCCCTCCCTGTTGTGAAAATAGAATTGTGTAACGTTCCTGAACAGGGCATTAAAAAAATCAAAGAAAATGCTTCCTGCACATCGAGAGCCCGCGTTCCTATGGAGATGCTGGTGATGCAGGAGCTGGGTTTGGCAAGATAAGGCAATCAACAGTTTGAGATCCTGAGCTCATGGAACACAGGTCAGGCTTGCCTTAGGAGTGTGAGAAATAGATTTAGAAATAGAAGGGATGTCTGGGGAAGCTGGGCTAGGCAGATCCCAGAATGAGGAGCTCGACAGGACTGTGTAGATCTGCAGCCAGGTGTGCTGGGCCCTCACTGCCTTGTCTTCCCACAGATGTGTCTCCCGTGGTGGCAGGACTCATTGGAGCCACTGTCCTGGTGGTTTCTGTCTCAGTCACAGTCTTTGTGTGGACATGCTGTCACCAGCAGGCAGAAAAGAAGCACAAAACCCCCCCATACAAATTCATTCACATGCTGAAAGGCATCAGCATCTACCCGGAGACCTTGAGCAACAAGAAGAAAATCAACCGGATCCGGAGAGACAAGAACGGCACGGCCAGGGAGGGGGGCAGGGGGAACCTCCTGGTGGATGCAGCTGAATCTGGGCTGGTGGGCCCTGACAAGGCTCTGGATGGACCCCCCCGCGTCGACCAGCTCCCCATCAAAGTAGATTATGGAGATGAACTCAGCCCAGATCAAAGCCTCACTCCAGGAGGGAGTAAAACCTCCTCTCCCTCTTCCCCGGGCGATGATGTCATGCTGGGAGACCTGACTTTCTCAGTGGACTACAACTTCCCCAAAAAGGCACTGGTGGTCACCATCCAGGAGGCTCACGGGCTGCCTGTGATGGATGAGCACACCCAGAGCTCTGACCCCTACATCAAGATGACAATTCTGCCCGACAAGAGGCACCGTGTCAAGACCCGAGTGCTCCGCAAGACCCTGGAGCCGGTGTTTGACGAGACCTTCACCTTCTATGGGATCCCCTACAGCCAGCTCCAGGACCTGGTGCTGCACTTCCTCGTGCTCAGCTTCGACCGCTTCTCCAGGGATGATGTGATTGGGGAGGTGATGGTGCCCCTTGCAGGGGTGGATCCCAGCACTGGCAAGGTCCAGCTCACCAGGGAGATCCTCAAAAGGAACATCCAGGTGAGTTGGCACTGTAGAGGCACTCTACACTTCAGAAGGCTAATACCTGTTTATTACAGCAGCATGCTGGCTTTTAGACCCTCTACACCGTTTACACTTCCATCATTGGTTACAATAAGTCAGTATGCTGTATTTTAGACCCTCTACACACTTTACTTCCATCATTGGTTACAATAAGTCAGTATGCTGTGTTTTAGACCCTCTACACACTTTACACTTTCATCATTGGTTACAATAAGCCAATATAAAGTTCATTGGTGTAAAACCATCTATGCCTCTGTTTTCCACAAAACTCTTCTAAAAATACTTTTCCCAGCTCAGGTTTTCTTTCCACTTATCTTCTTCTCCTCCTTCTCTTCTTGGTCTCCAGGCCAATGGCCTTGATAGAATACTTTTCAGAAATAACCCTTATTCATTAACCCTCTCTGGCCCACAGACCAGCTGTGAGTCCTACCATAGTAAGTCACTTCTATCTAGGGTGACTCTTTGCCCTGTGTTTGAGTTTCTGTGTTTTTTGTGTTTGTGTTTGTTGATCCAGGAGCCTGTGTGGTTTAACGAGCAGGAATAATGCAGATCCTCAGCCATGCAGCCTGGTTTTCCCCAGATGTGTATTTTTGGTGTGGTTTTAGCTGGGCACTTCACTGCTGTGTGGTGATAGCAATTGGATAAGGTTTTGTCAGTCCTGAGGCACAGGAATGATGAATGTTATGATGGATAGTGTCAAGAAAAAAAGGCAAATTCCCATCTGCAAATAAAAGCTGATATGATAACAGGACATTCATCTGCAAACCTCAGTGAGAGAGGGAGATTTCTCTGATTTCTCCAAGTTTAGACCCTTCTACTTGGAATTATTTCCAGCTGAATTGTGGCTGTAAAATGTGTCAGCGGAGCCTGACCGGATTCCCCTTGTCCTGGAGCAGAAATCAGCTGCCAGGAATCCCACCCCAGATGGGTTGGATTGGGAACAAAATGCAGACATCTAAAATTTGGGTGAAATGAATCCCAGTGCAATGAATCCCACTCTCAGTGTCTGGTGTTGTAACAAAAGGATGAGCACTCTGGAGCAGATGTTTGTGTGCTCAAGAGGAGGTGGAGGCAGAGGAGGAGGAACTTCAGACTTTAATCTTCTTGCTCAGTTGATTTCTGCTGCCCTGCCTCAAAAGGAAAAGGCATTTGGGCTCCTTTATTGCTGCAACATCTTGGAAATCATTGCTGGGCTCTATCAAATCCTTCCTTATGTCCTAGAATGGCATCATTTAACTTGAAATGTTCCTAATTTATGGGGTGTTTANTTTAACATTTGTTAATAATCAAAAATTTATTTACCTTGGTGCCAGATGTGCATGCTTGAAAAATCTGCATCATTCCATGCTGCCACAACAGCCATCACTGGACAAAATGTGTCGGGAGGTTTCAAAATCTGGGACAGAGAATTGCATTTAACACCCAGCAATGACCCAGTGACCCAAGCCAGGCCTACATCCCATCCTAGTGAACAACCCCCAGAATTTCTAACTGACAATCACAGACTGAAAATTACTTTGAAGCAGAATCCCAGGATGTTTGGGTTGGAAAGGAGCTTAAAGATCATCTCATTCCAACCCCATGCCGTGGGTAGGGACACCTTAAGACCAGAAGAACCCCAAAACTCTTCGTAACATCTTCACCCCCCCAAAAAAAATCTCTCCTTGGCTGTTGTGTTCTTCTGTATCTGAGGAATCAAAGTTCCAAACATTTCCCTTCCAGGAACTTGCTCATGTATTTGTTCTCCTCCTGCAATTTTGCACTAGCAGTAAGTTCTCAGCAGCTGGACTTCCATGGTCCCTTCCANTTTTTTTGTGGTTTTTTTTTTTTTTGTTTGTTTTTTGGGGAGTTTTTTTGGTGGTGTTTTTTTGGTTTGGTTTTTGTGTGTGTGTGTGTGGTTTGGTTTGGTTTGGTTTTTTCTCAGTATTATTTATAGGAGATTCTATGTCATGACCTCAACAAAATAAGAATTCTGATAATTACTTTGCTGTTCTTCAGTTCTAGGAATGCTTTACATTATGATAAAACAAGTAACTGGTTCAGGGTCTTCAATATTTTTTTTCAGTGCATTGATTGGATCTCTTAGAAGTAATAGNTCTGGGACAGAGAATTGCATTTAACACCCAGCAATGACCCAGTGACCCAAGCCAGGCCTACATCCCATCCTAGTGAACAACCCCCAGAATTTCTAACTGACAATCACAGACTGAAAATTACTTTGAAGCAGAATCCCAGGATGTTTGGGTTGGAAAGGAGCTTAAAGATCATCTCATTCCAACCCCATGCCGTGGGTAGGGACACCTTAAGACCAGAAGAACCCCAAAACTCTTCGTAACATCTTCACCCCCCCAAAAAAAATCTCTCCTTGGCTGTTGTGTTCTTCTGTATCTGAGGAATCAAAGTTCCAAACATTTCCCTTCCAGGAACTTGCTCATGTATTTGTTCTCCTCCTGCAATTTTGCACTAGCAGTAAGTTCTCAGCAGCTGGACTTCCATGGTCCCTTCCACCACAGAATCATCCTGAGATTCCCTGCATTTGGAAAACTCCTGTTCAACACACAGAAATCACTCAAATAAAAAGGAACCACCCAAAGAAAATGAACATTTTCCAGGCTGAAGTTCACACTCTGCATTTTTCCTGCTAAGCTGAGCAGAGGAGCATTGACAGAACTTCACCTCAGAGCACAGAATGGGGCAGTTGCTGTTCTGAAAGCAGAAAAATCCCTTCCTTGGGGCCTCAGGATCCTTTGCTCTGCCAGATCCCAGTCCCTGATGGGGCAGGGGGAGGTTTGGGAGAATCTGGGAGAGAGCCCAAAGTTTTGCAGCTCTGTGAGTGACACCACACGAGTTCCCAGCCCTGGCTAGTGCTGTTCACCTTGACAGCAAATAAACTCCATCTCAATTAGTGCCAGCTCAGTGGAAGTTAACACACACCATCTGGAAACCAAAACTAATTATCTTAATGTTATGTTAATGCAATGTTACTCTTTGAAAGGATGCACAGCAGGTTTAACTGAGATCCATCCGAGATAAAACCTGCTCTGGTTTTATCTTCTTTTAATCTTTTTATCTTCTCTTCATCTTCATCCTGGAGCTTTGCAGGTGAACTGATGGTGAGACTGTCAGGACACTCCTGAAGAGCCTGAGGGGCTCAGCTACTGAAGCTCCACCAAAAATCAGTGGAATTTGAGCTCCTAAACCCCTCAGAGCCCTTTAGTAGCAGATCCCCAAAGGCAGCCTTGGCCACTCCTCTCTCAGAAGGTCCCACCAGGTTTCTCCTCTCAGAATTGCAGAGTTCCAGGCTCTGGGGATGCTCACAGATGTGGGATGAGCACAGGGTGGTTTCCCTTCTGCAGCTGGGCCACCAAGAACGACCTGTGGCTCATTTCCCCACTCTTTAGGCATTTAGCACAAGGAAAGGAAATTCTGGGCACCTCCAGAAATTGCCCCTGTGGTCTAAGACCACCTTGCCTAACGAGTTCTGTGTGTTCCACCCCAGCAGAAGTGCATCAGCAGAGGGGAGCTGCAGGTGTCCCTGTCCTACCAGCCCGTGGCACAGAGGATGACTGTGGTGGTGCTGAAAGCCAGGCATTTGCCAAAGATGGACATCACTGGCCTCTCAGGTAGAAGCTATTTTCTCCAGCTCTGAGTGGGTGGGAAAAGGAGAAATCCCCAAAGTTCACTTGCAGGGCTTTTCTCTTGTTTTAGCTGAAGATCTTTGTTGTTCACACATTTTTCCTCCAATTTTTCTGAAGGGTGATGGATTGCTTTGAGCGCTCCATCGCTCTCCTGTAGGTGGTTGTGCAGAGCAGCCCAAATCCTTCCTGCTGGGAGCCCTGGCTGGTTCATGCAGGCAGGGGTTTGTGAAAGCAGCAGCTCTCTGTGCTGGATCCAGAACAGCCTGGATGTTCCATGGGATCCATGGCATCCATTGGCTGAGGCCAATGGTGTGAGGAAAACTGGGAAAACTGGCTGGGAGGCACTGGACATGAGCCCAGGTGTGCCCAGATGTGCCCAGGTGGCACAATGGCACCAGGTCTGGACCACCCCAGCGTGGGCACAGGACCAGGGCAGTGCCCATCCCCTGTGCTGGGCACTGCTGAGGGGCCCCAAATCCTGGGGTCAGTTTTGGGCTCCTCATTTCAAGACCTGGAGGGGCTGGAGAATGTCCAGAGCTGGAGATGGGGCTGGAGAATTCCTGAGGGAGCTGGGAAGGGGCTCTGCCTGCAGAAAAGGGGGATCAGGGGGACTCTGTGGCTCTGCACAACTCCCTGACAGGAGGGGACAGCCAGGGGGGATTTGGGATCTGGGAACAGGGAACAGGGACAGGAGGAGAGGGAATGGCCTCAGGCTGGGCAGGGGAGGCTCAGGGTGGACACCAGCAGGAATTTCTCCATGGAAAGGGTGGTCAGGGATTGGAACTGCCCAGGGAGGTTTGGAGTGCCCGTGCCTGGAGGTGGCACTGAGTGCTCTGGGCTGGGGACAAGGTGGGGATCAGGCACAGCTGGCACTGGATGCTCTGGGAGAGCTTTTCCCAGCTCAGTAATTCCATGATTCTGTGGCTCTGTGGTCCTGAGCAGCTCTGCTTCCATGGCTGTGTCTGCCTCAGGCCCTGCCCCTGGAAGAGGAGAGGGACAAGTGTGACAAGGGGCAGGGACAGACTCAAGAGTGGAGAGGAGGAATTAGGGACAGTTCTGGCCTGGTGTTTTGAGTGTTTCCATTTTTGTTGTTTTTGCTGGGTTTGTTCTTGTGCTGTTTGAAAAGAGAAGAAGAGCAGCTGTTCTGGCTTTCCTATTCACAGATTTTCACATTCCTGAATCCCCTTAGCAAAGTTTCCTTCAGGATTATGGGGAAATGGTTGGAATCAACTTGAGATTCAGTCACAGCCTGACTGAGAACAAACATAGTCCTGGTTTTGGAGCTTTCTCCTGGGCACCTCAGAGGGAATGCAGACAAATGCAGACTAGGCTTAATTATTGTAGGCCCTACATTTTACTCTTCCTCTAAGAAAAAAAAAAAGAAAAAGCTGTGCATGTGTAGTCTCCAACCACAGGATAAAATTTTCAGTGATGTTCTACCTGCAGAATCTTGTGACTAACACTGTTTATTTATATTATCTTTGTATTATGCATAAGCCCATTTCAACGGGGTTAAAAAAAAAAAGGTGAAAAAGAGGCAGTGCCAGCTGGGCAAGGGCCTTCCAGCTTCAAAACTTGTGTGGAATGAAAAAAAAAAAAATCCCTCAGTGCCTGGTATCTTGATTGTAATCCTCCACCAGTGTCTGCATAAAGAGCAGCTGCCCAAGGCCTGGGGGAGGCTGGGGGGAAAAGGGAGGCTTTGTTTTAAACTTTATTCTTTCCCAGTACCTTCTGCTGGCAGCATTTCCCATCTGCAAATCTTTGAAAGTGCCTCAAGCCTGTGTTGGGCTGTCCTGAACAAGGGTGGGGTGCTCAGTCTGGGGCACAGAGGGATTTGGGGTGACCCCAGTGCTGGAAGGAGCCAACAGGGACAGGGATTGTTTATGAGGGCCTGGAGTGGCAGAACAAGGGAGAATGGCTTCAAACTGCCAGAGGGCAGGGCTAGACGGGATATTGGGATGGAATTGTTCCCTGTGAGGTGGGTGAGGGTGCCCGTCTTGGTTTGAAAGGCAGGTGTCTGCCACCAAAGGCAGGAGCCTCTTTTTAAAATGGAGAATGTAAACCCCTTCCCTCCCAAATTATTATAATTTTGAAATTAAGGGGCTCTCAGGCAAAGATATGGGAATAGGAATAACAGTTCTTTACTAGGAAAATTAAAATAGAAATACAGTATTACAGAGAACAAACCCAAAAACACTGACAGAGTCAGAATCCAGCCTGACACCCGTCAGTCAGTCAGGGTGTTGGTGCAGTCCCATTCCATGGTGGCTGCATCCTCCTGCAGTGACAGATGTGCTTCTGTTGGAGCAGTGCCCCTGGAGAAGGTGCAGTTTTCTTCCAGAGGTCCAGGGATGATGTGGAAAGGTTTGGTTTTCCTCTGGAATCCAGTGGAAAAAGGCTGCCTTGGTGTTCCAGATCTCAGTTTTTATCTAGGTAGGAAATGCTTGGCTCCTCCCCCTGGCTGGAGCATCTCCCAATGGGACAATGGAATTTTATCAGTCATGCACTGGGACTCCATGGCCCATGAACAGGAGATATCTCCTGGAGGAGGGATGGGTTTGGAAAAGATAAAGAACACTGCCCCAGCTGGTTTTAACACCCGGCCCATGAACAGGAGATATCTCCCACAGAGATCAGGGTCACTGCCCCAGCTGGTTTAACAGATGGTGACAGAATCCAGACTTTTGGTCACATCCTGTACTGCAACCTAAGACAATGCCCAGAGCAGCTGTAGCTGCCCCTGCATCCCTGGCAGTGTCCAAGGCCAGGCTGGGGTAGTGGAAGGTGTCCCTGCCCATGGAATGGGATTTTCAAGTCCCTCCCAGCCCAAACCAGTGTGTACCAGTGACACTGCCCTGGGCTGTGTCATTGGCTCCTCCCTCTCCCCCCAGCAGACCCCTACGTCAAGGTGAACGTTTACTACGGGCGCAAGCGCATCGCCAAGAAGAAAACCCACGTCAAGAAGTGCACTTTGAACCCCATCTTCAACGAGTCCTTCATCTACGACATCCCTGTGGATCTGCTGCCCGACATCAGCATCGAGTTCCTGGTGATCGACTTCGACCGCACCACCAAGAACGAGGTTGTGGGGAGGCTGATCCTGGGCGCTCACAGCGGCAGCGCCGCCGGCGCCGAGCACTGGCGCCAGGTCTGCGACAGCCCCAGGAAAGCCGTGGCCAAATGGCACAGCCTGAGCGAGTACTGAGCACCTAGGACAGACTCCAACCTTGTTTTAGCTGTAGGACTAAACTACTTTTCGTTGAGAAGCAGCAGCTGATTGGTGATCTCTTAGTGATGTGGTTTTTGCAGGGCACTAAAAAAAATTCTAAGGAGCATTAAAAATGATGGGGAATAAATAATTTAAAGGAAAAAAAAAAAGGTACCACGAATATATATAACAGTGTAATCACGCTATTGCATGCCTACTACAAACTGAAATTAGTATAACTGCCAATATCAAGTTGCAGGTTTTAATACAATTATCTGTCACTATGGAAGTTGTGTTTGTGCCGAGCTGTCTTTGCTGGTATTCACCAAGATTGGCCTGTCTTCATTAGGCTTCTCCCAAAGTTTCTGAATTCTGCTGTTTAACCTCTAGTTTCTTGTTAGTTTTGCCTGCCCATTGGTTCTTGCAGTTCTGTTCTGTGCTGGTTTGGGAGTCCCAACCGCGTTTCCATGTAGAGCTGGGTTAGAATTCTGCACTGGCACAAAAGGAAAATACAGGGAAAATGGCACTGGCCTCCAGAGTAGAAACAATTCTGTGTCAGGCACTGAAATCCTTGTTGTTGTGATGTACCTGGGGAGCTGTAAGGTCACAACATCCAAGGCTTGACTCTAAAATCCAATCCCCAACAAACTGATCCCGTTGCTTTTGCCACACAGGGGGTCACACAGGCAGGATCTCACAGATTATAGGAATTGGGGAAATCCTGCTCAGTTTCATTTTATTTAAGCCTGTCTGTGCATGAAGGGCGCAAGCAAACCCAAACACTGATGTGTCATTGATTGGTAAGGAAACTCTTAAGCATTAAATGTCAAATTCTACCTGGCTGATAGTTTCCGTTTAACGGCAAAACAAATCTGAGATAGGGAAAGGTCCTGGAGGCAGAGTTTGTCCATGAAAAGCTGACAAAGCTTCCCTTCATCCATGCTGGAGCCAATCTGCATTAGACATGATCCTGCAGTCACCTAAGAGCCAGCTCCCAAAACAAGAATAAACACAGGGCAAAGCCTGGCACTAAAATTGTGCCAGACCTGGAGTTTCAAGGCAGCTTGGAGGAATCCTGAAATCCTGCCTGACTTCTGAGTCTGGGAACCACCTGCAAGGGGAAAGATGGTCCTGACCAGAGGGACCTTGAGCACCTCAGGCTGTTTTAACCCTGCAGAGTCAGGAATTTGGAAGAGAAGTTCATAAAGGTTGGCAGCAGCTGCCTGAGATGCGGTGGTGCTCACACAGCCCTGGAGCTGCCTTTGGATCAAGCAGAGCATCCTGGCATGGATTTGGGTATTCTGGCCACAGCCCAGCCAGGCCACAGATAAGGGTGATAACTGGCAGCAAATAATTCATGGTAACCAGTGTTGGTGAATTGAGCAGAAATAATTATAAATAAAATTGTTCCTGGGCTCTCCAGCGGAAATGCAGAAGCAGAACTGGGTTTGCAAAGAGGCTCCTTGACAGCCCCAGGTTCTCGGGAAACCTTTGGTTGCTCCCAGGCAGCCAATCTGCTCTGAGCCCTGTGGGAGGCAAGCAGGAGTGCAAATAACAGATTATTGTTTTTAAAAAATTAAGATCATTTAACTACTTACAGGACTTGACTACTGAATTTTAGATCCCTGTTGGAAAAATGATCCTTTTCACCTTCTTTGCCCCCTGAAATGGGAAAAACTGAGCAAGGCTGTCCTGGTTCCCCACGAGGCACCAGGGAAGCAGCAGCTCTGTATGAACAGACAGCACTTTGTGAGCTGCCACCACTCTGGCATCTCATCCTAAGGCATTATTTTTGGAAAGCTGATTTTTCTCACTCACTGGCCCTCCCTCCCAGGCTGTGGCTCCTGGAGGCTGCAGCTCCATTTCTCAGCAGACACAAGCATTGACTTTGTTCCCCTTCACCCATCCCCATGACCAGGATTTCTGCCTGAGGTTGTAGTAGATTTTATCAGTGTCTTAAATGCTTTCTAGCTCGGGCTTTGTGGCTCACAGAGAACGAGTTCCCCGTTGGAAATTGCTGTAGATCTCTTTCAATCCTAGTTTTTTGCACTAAGCAATTGTGCTGCTGCAATTCAAGCAACTGTCAGGACTTCTCCTCAGAACATGCTTTCCAACACCACTCCAAAGATCTGACCAGGACTAACAGCAGCAACAAAATTCCCCTCTCCCTTCGGTGTGAAAAGCATGACTAAGCCTAGATGATCTTAAGATTCCTTTAGTTGCAAAGGAAAGATGAATTTCTTGTCAAGGAAACATGCTCAGGGTAAATAGACTTAGGCTATCGGGCAGGTAGGAGTAGCTCCAACACTCTTCTGGAATAATAGGAAACTGAAAATGTGCAGATATATATTTTTTAAAACATAAAATAGACAGTAAGTGACAGCGGACTCACTGTAAAATCTCCCAGGTGTGGTTATTCTTTACCTTGTGTCTTCTATTGTAAAATGAACTTGGACAGTTACAACTTTGTGTGGAAAAAAAAAAAGAAAAAAGGCAAAAAACCTAACTCAACCTGTGTGAAACTGCATAATGCTATAAGCTAACCTACATTCTGTAATGCTACCTTGTATGTTGAATTTGTTAACGCACATTGAGCGTGCAAATAAAAATTAAATCACTTTAATTTTGCTGCCTCTGCCGTGTGTGACCGTGGGCAACAACCAACACGACTGAACACTCTGAGGATTTGCTTCTATAAATATGCATTTCTGCTGAAAATGTGCATTTAATTCACAGGAAAAGCACACACAGAATAAATCTCAGTGGAATAAAGAACCACAACAGAATCCTGGCACATTAAGTATTAGATTAAAGCATGTCTGGAAGAGAGAAGGATTCAGGGTGACCTAACTGTGGTCATTCAGCATCTGAAGGAGCCAACAAGGAAGATGGAGAGAGATTTTATTTAGAAAGGTCTGGAGTGACAGGACAAGGCTTCAAACTGACAGAGAGGAGCTTTAGTTTGGATATTGGGAAGAAATTCCTCCCTGGGAGGGTGGCAGGCCCTGGCACAGGGTACCCAGAGCAGCTGTGGCTGCCCCTGGATCCCTGGAAGTGTCCCAGGCCAGGCTGGACAGGGCTTGGATCAACCTGGGACAATGGGAGGTGTCCCTGCCATGGCAGGGGTGGGATGGGATGAGCTTTAAGGCTCCTCCCAACCCCAACCATTCCATGATTCCATGATAACACTTTTTACTTAAGCCTTAGCCCATCCCAAAACATCCAGTAACCCCCAAAGCATTATAATTTAGTTTAATTTGGTTTAATTTGGCATGAACAAATATCATTAAGTTGAATCTAAGTGGGAAGAAAGGACATTAGGTGGGCAGAAAAAGCAATTTGATGCCAGGGTTTGTAATTCAGCAGCGTTCCTGGACCCCTGGTGAAAGCTGAATTCTCCAGGAATGTTTTTGTCCATCCTGCCCCGTGCAGTCGCCCTCAAGGACAGAGTTTTGGCTTCTGGGGTTTGTTTTTCTGCAGCTGCCCATCAACACCACCCAGAACAACATTGCTGGGCACAGAGCCACGGCTTCAGAAAAGGCCAAACAGCCCCGGGCTGGGTTTCCCCAGCAACAAATTCCAGCCTTGCCTCGGCTCCCTGCTCTCCTGGAGAACTCCTGAGCAGCAAAGAACTTCCAGAGCTGCTTCAGGTGTCTCAGAAGGAGCTGCTGGTCTCAGGAGGTTTCAGCCCAGGATTTACAGAGGGGGGTGATGACCCTGGAAAAGGAACGTGGCCAGTACAGCATTCCTTGGTGCTGAGCATCACAGAACGATGATTTGGGGTTGGAAAGGACCTTAAAAATCCTCCAGTCCCACTCCCTGCCCTGGGCAGGGACATCTCCCACTAGCCCAGGTTGCTCCAAACCCCATCCAAGCTGGCCTTGGGCATTTGGAGCAGCACCAGCTGCTCTGGGATGTCACAATGTCCCCTGCCTTGGAGCACCTCGTGTGCCTCCTCCAACACCACGAGAGCTAACACTAAAATCTGACTCTGGCACAAAAGCAAAACCAATCCAAGTGCAGCAGGGACTGTCCCAGGCTCAGCTGTCCCAGTCACACTGGGGATGGAGGGACTGGAACACACAAATTTATTGAGCTTGGCCAGAGTCCTGCTCTGGAGATTTCATTCCAATGTTTCCCTCACCAGTGGCAGCCAGAGAAGGTGCTGGAGACACAAAATTACCAGAAACCAGAAGGTGATGAATGACCCACTGGACTCAGGGTTGAGATCATCAGGGTGACCTAAATGCAGCCTTCCAGGACCTGAAGAAGCCCATAAAAACAGATGGAGAGAGATTATTTGCGAGGGCCTGGAGTGACAGGACAAAGGGGAATTGCAGAGGGCAGGGAAGATGGGATATTGGGAAGGAATTCTTGGCTGAGAGGGTGGGCAGGCCTGGCACAGGTGCCCAGAGCAGCCCCTGGATCCCTGGCAGTGCCCAAGGCCAGGCTGGACGGGGCTTGGAGCAGCCTGGGACAGTGGAAGGTGTCCCTGCTATGGCAGGGTGGGACTGGGGGGGATTTAAGGCTCCTTCCCACCCAAACCCTTCTGGGATTCTGTGACTTGTGCTGGCATTCAAAGGTGATGCCCAATGAAACACAGAGGTTTATTTAACACTGGTATTTCCCCTGCATTTCCACGCTCTCTGCACCGTGACTGATCAGGGTGCTCCATCCCTTCCAGTGATTTATCAGGGCAATAACCAGAGTTATTGAGCAGTTGGCTGAAACTATTCAGCCAAAGTGCACAGTCACTGATTATCTTCTACTTATTGTGCAAAATGTGGAAGGGAATCTCTCTTCATCCTTCTCTGCTTGACTCCTGCCTCCAGCACTACACGCCTCTAAAAACCAGCGGGTTTCAGGTTCTTACCCCATTCAGCCGAACAGAAACAAAAGGATTTGCATCATAAAAAGGAAAAAAAAAAAATAAAAATAAAAAAAAGCAAAAAGCGCCAACAGAATGGGTTCGACAAGCCATGAAAAGAGAAATGGTTTTGTGCAGAGCATGGAAGCTCAGCCCCGACTCTCTTCCCACCTTCCCCGGCTGTGCCACTGACACCAGCGGGGTTTTGCTCCGCGCTTGGCACAATCGGGTCTCGCCTCCCCCAGCTCAGCTCCTGCCTTATCTCATTCCCCGCGGGAGCGGATGGCGTTGCCAGGGCGATGGGAGATGTGAATCACGGCCGGTTCCTTGGAGCAGGAGGCACGGAAAGCTCCGCGTCCTTCGGGAGCCCCAAAGCCGCGGGGCTGGCGCTGCCCCGAGGGTCCCTCGCTCCCTTCTGCAGCCTCATTGAGATGCAACAGCTGGATCTGGGCTCTGAACGAGGGGCCCCGCGGAGACTCCGCTATTGTGGGGAATTGGAAAAGATCCAAACAGTAAAGCAAGAAAGACCCTCCAGAGCCTGCAGGGAGGGATTCCTGTGAGGAGCAGCTCGGGGAGCCTGGAGAAAAGGAGGCTCAGGGGGGACCTTGTGGCTCTGCACAACTCCCTGACAGGAGGGGACAGCCGGGGGGGATTCGGGATCTGTTCCCAGGGAACCGGGACAGGAGGAGAAGGAGAGATTTAGATTGGGTATTAGGAAAAATTTCTTCCTGGAAAGGGTTTTCAGGGCTTGGCAGGGGCTGCCCAGGGAGGTGTGGAGTGCCCATCCCTGGAGGTGGCACTCAGAGCTGGGGACAAGGTGGGGATGGGGCACAGCTGGCACTGGATGCTCTGGGAGGGCTTTTCCAAGCTCAGTAACTCCATGATTTTACAGAGAGGCACCAGCTGAAGCTCCTGTGCTGAACAGAGCCCGGGTGTCTGAGCCCCTGGGTCACTGCTGTGCCACAGACAGAGCCTGACCTCAGGGAAAGAATTTATTGGGCCAAACGTAACAGGACAGGAAAGGAAAAACAGACCAGCAGAGAAGTAAAACATCAGCAACAGAAAATGCAAAAAAAAAAAAAAAAACAACCCCAAAACAACTCAACAAACACACACACACAAAAGCCCAAACCCTGAAAAACCCAAAGCAACCCCTTAGTGCTGCTCAACTCCTCCAGCTTCCCCCCAGCACCAACACAAACCCTGTGGTACCACTGAGAGCAGAGCAGGAATTCAGTTGCTCCTGGTGACTCACTCCAGCAGGACTCAGCAGCCACGTGGGGACATCCCCTCATCATCAAAGGGAAAAAAACAATTAGTGTTCCCAAAATAACCCAGAGCACGAGGAGCCTGGGTGTCCTTGGGAGGCTCGGGGACACTGAGCAGGTTTGGGCTGGGAAGGGGAAGGTGTGACCCAAAAGTCAAAATATTCTCAGAACAAACTGATCTCAGCTGGGACAGGGCAAGGTTGGACTCATCTGAGCCCTGGAAAGAAATAAAACCCAAGCAAAACTAGTTGGGGAATACCCACTTTATGTAACCTGGATGTTTTTACAAAAATGTAAGGAATACAACTTTTCACAGGCAGCTCCTCACCTTGGTGTTTGTGCCTGAGAGAATGTGAATACATACGCACAAAAATCCAGAGTTCAGCTCAAAGCTTGTCCTTCCTGGTAAAGAAGTGAACAAGCAGCAGCTCAAAAAAGCAAAATGCACCAAGTGTGTCCCAGAAGGATGCAGTTCCAAATTGCAAATTGCAAAGCTGAGATCCATGCACTAAAAAAATCTCCTCCCAATGCCCAGGGATGTGTCAGTCCCACCTGGGATGGGTGCTCAGGTCTCTGCAAGGAACTCCAGGCAGCAGGAAAATGAAGGTGTCACAGCACGAAGTCTGAGCTGATACTTTCAAGTTATTTTTTTTCTTACATAACAGAGGAATATCAGAGCTGGTGGGGAAAGAAGTTTGGGAATGGTGAAGGGAAAAGTCTGAATAGGAAAGAGCCCTTCCACAAAAGAGGGGGAAAATTCCAGCAGTGCCTGTAGGGGCTCATCCAATGCCACTGATTGCTCCAGGCAGGATCAGTGTCTTGGCCACAACCAATCTACAGACACTCTTTTTTTTTTAAATAATTTCTGATTTTTTTTTTCAGAAAATATCTATATTTCCAAATAACTTGAACATTGTGCCCACATGAGGACTCCAGAGGAGAATTATTTCACTTTTTTTAATGCTGTCTGCACTTGAATAGCTGCAGGAGAATACAGGAGAGGAAAAAAAGAAAAACAGTCCACTGAAAAACCTAAAGGCAAAGAGGATAAAAAAATGAAAGCAATCTTTGAGATGTCCTGGCAATATTGGCTTTTCTGCTTCATGCCTAGCAGTGACACCCTGTTTATGCACACACTGAGCTCTAGCTCATGTAATTCTTTCCTTTTTATCCCTTCTCAGTCATCCCAAGGGGATGTTGCCCCATCTTGAGCTTTGGTCATGTCTCAGCGGAGTTGTTTCTTTATTTCTAGAGTTTATTCTATAGAATCATAAGAATTCTATGATTTCTAGAATCTCTAGGGTTTATTCTACTGCATTTTCTATATTTCTATGGCTATTTCTAGGGTTTATTCTATAGAATCATAAGAAGTTGGAAAAAGCCCCTAAGATCTCTGGAGAAGTTTTAGGAGTGATGCAACTGTGACCTTCCAGGACCTGCAGGAGCTAACAAAAAAACCTGGAGATCCCTCCTTGTAACTGGCCCTTGGAAAATCACCACACAGAGAAAAGCAACACAGCTGGAAAATGTTCATATTTCAACAATTTAGCACCAGACTCACAGAATTTTTAGGCTTTGCACCACTTAAATGCCATGAACCAACCATTTCCCAAATTTACCAGCACACGATGAACTTCCCTCCTTCAGCACTCTCAGGCTGAACAACCCCACCACAGACTGACACATCCAATGCAAAGGTTTGTATTCAAAATTATATATATTGTGTCAAATAAAACAATTGTTCTGTGTACAAATTTATACATGGCAAAAA
Organism: Rhabdornis inornatus; assembly: GCA_013397075.1. NCBI lineage: Eukaryota > Metazoa > Chordata > Aves > Passeriformes > Rhabdornithidae > Rhabdornis > Rhabdornis inornatus. Next base: position 101,625 of record VWZS01001819.1, on the reverse strand, counting down.
ATAAAACTCTTTGAATAACACTGTGTAAAAAAAAAATAAAACCCAAAAAAAAAGTGCTGGCTGCTGTTCTGCTCTACAAATTCTAGAAGCAACAGGCTCACCAAAGGCATCAGCAAAACACCTAAACTGCACTGCAGGACGCAGGTAAGGCACAGAATTCAGTTTTTAGGGGTGGAAATTGTCCTGTACAGCATTCAGCACCTCTGCCAGGCTCCTCTAGCTGTGCTCTGAGAGCTGATGGAGATTTTAATGGTAAAAGCATCATCACTGTCAGGCCCTGGCTCTGAAACACATGACAGACCCAAACAATGCTTCAGAGCCACTTCCTAGCTCATTCCTCCTCCTCTTCCTCCAGTTTTTGGCCAGGTGGAGTTTTTATCTGAGTTTTAGACAGCTTTTAATCCAACAATGAGAACATCAGTGATGGCTGAAGGAACACACTCACAGGAACATGAAAGAGTCTGAAATTCTGAACAATCTGAATTCTCCTCAGCCTTTTCCAAATCGTTTTTGGATTCTGTGATTGCTGCCAGAGCAGCGTAGCACTGGGAGGAGATGAGAAATGGAAACAATTTCAATGTTCAGCTCATCACAAAGCAAATGTTAAATGTAGCCCCCACCACACTTCTCATTTCTTTAAATCCTCCACAAAGAAAATATTCTTCAAACCAACAGGCACAGGATTTCCAGTGCCTGGAAAGGAGGCACTGGAAATAATAAGGAGTTTTTTTTACACACACACACACATATATATATATATATTTATATATTTTCATCCTCACTTCCTTTACCAATCCTTTTACACCTGGGTTTTCGGTTTGGATGGCACAGATCTGAAAGGTGATCAGGAGATCACTTCAGTGATTACTTAAGTGCACTCAGCTCCTTCACTCTCACACTGAAGGATTCCAGGCACTTGGTTGAGAGAAACTGCTTTAACCACATGTGAGCTGCCCAGCTGTGATCTGTCCTATTGTCAAACAGCAAAACCCAGAGGAGCACCAGGCACCTGATCCCAAAACTGCTGTAAAATCAATCAGCTCAAGGGCAGAGTCCCCACGTGTGCAGGATCTGCCTCACAAGCAAATTGTTCTTTCTGAGCATCAGAAACTGCCCCAGCCCTGCACAGGTGAGGCCAGGAAGGGAGGAGCTGCTGGGTCTGTGCTTCCCTGCTCTGCTCAAACTGCACTGGGAGAGCCTCACCAGGAGCAGGGAATGTCAGTTCTGGGCCCAGACCCTCAGATCAGCCATTTCCTCTGCAGAACAGCTCCACAGAAAGCTGGGAATGATGTCCCAGACTCCCACTCCCCAAAGTCACTGCTTCCTTTAGAATGACACAAAAGTGACTAAAGAAGCCAGTGCCCCTCTCCCAGCAGGATTTGGAAGAAGCCAGGAAGCTCCAAGCTGTGGCTTCTCCAGCACACCACACTCCATGTGCTGTGGCTGCACCTTCAGTGCTGTTTGCAGCAGGAAAACCCCACGTGTTCCTGCACTGCTGCCACAGCAACCACAGCTTTGCCTCTATGACAAAGGGCGATGGAATTTGGAAGGGGCTGCTCAGGAGGTGATGGAGTCACTGCCCCCAGAGCTGTTTAAAGGACTGGACTGGCACTGAATGCTCTGGTCAGGGTGGTGCTGGGTCACAGGCTGGACTCGAGGATTCCAGAGGTCTTTCCAATTTAAATGATTCTGTGATTCTGGCTTGTTTATATCCCACCTACAGCACTGCTGCTGAACTCATCACTTGGATGAACTTGCACACGAGTATTCCACATCAATTTTCCTGGAAAGAAATCTATTCCACGAGGGCACAAGAAGTCCAGCTCTGCCTGGTGACCTCCAAGGCCATGACACTGTTCAGCCTCTCACACCTTGTTGTTGTTCTGGAGAGCAGCAAAATCCTCTTGTGCCAACAACTGGGAAAAGCACGGATTCAGAGAGGCTGAACTCCAGCAATGCTTTGCACAGTTCAGCTTCCAGGGTGCTGTGACCAAGGACAAACACTCCCAAAGTGCAGGGCCATGAACCCTGCGGTGGCCAAAACGTGCTGGGTCCAGCAAAAAATGACAAAAAAGTACAACTGTCACTGGGCCTCAAGTTCAACACCCAGAATCAAGGCAACATGGTTCTAAACAAAAACAACTGGCAGAGTTACACGTTCCCTCTCAAAGTCCCCTCAGGTGTCACATCCTGTCAGTGTTGGCACCGAGCTGCTTTGGTTACAAAGGGTCACAGCTTTTGTCCTGCTTTGCAGAGGGATTTTCTGTTCAAGTGACTGAATCCTTCTTTCTCCTAAAGGGGGACTTGAGTCTTTTCCAGACGCTGCTTTTGGGTTTGGATTTCCTCTCCAAGGCCATGACAGCCTCCTTCTCCTTCCTGCGGATCTCGCGCACCAGCGCGTGGAACACGTCGTCGATGTAGTAGCGGAACGCGGCCGACGTCTCAAAGAAGGGGCAGTTGAACTCCCGTGCCAAGGCAGAGCCTTCCTCTTTGGACACCTGGAGAACAAGTGCAAAACACAGCCTGCTCAGGGATCCAAACCTTGGAGTTCATTCCTTTGCCTTTCCCTGTTTCGCTCGCTGTCCCTCTGTATGGACACTCCAAGTCCAGATCGTTTCCACCCAGCTCCAAAGGTTTCTCTGTTCTGCTTTCACTCATCACTTCTCTGGCAATGCAAGAGACTCTCTGGACATTCACAAAAAACAAACTTCAGAGAATATTCCTTTTTTTGACTTAAACCTACAAGCAGTCCTCAGCCCTGGTAGTTTGGTGAGTTAAGGAAGCTTCCTGTCAAAGCTGCTATGTCTGTCTCACTACTTCCCAGACCCAGAAAAAAACCTTTCTAAAGCTTTCTTGCTCCAAGCCCCATCCAACCTGGCCTTGAACATTCCAGGGATGGGGCAGACACAAATTCTGTGGGCAACCTGTGCCAGGGCCTCACCACCCTCACTGGGAGGAATTTCTTCCCAGGATCCCATCTAACCCTGCCTCTGACAGTGGGAAACCATTCCCCCTTGTCCTGCAACTCCAGGCACTTGGAAATTGTCTCTCTCCATCTTTGTTGTAGCTCCTTCAGGTCCTGAAAGGACACAGTTAGGTCACCCTAAAGCCTTCTCTTCTCCAGGCTCAACAATCCCAGCTGTCTCAGCCTTTCCTCCCAGCAGAGTTGCTCCATCCCTCTGATCATCCTGGAGCCTCCTCTGGACTCTCCAGCAGCTCCAGGTCCTTTCTGTGCTGGGCCCCAGGGCTGGAGCAGCTCTGCAGGTGAGGTCTCACTTGACTGGGGCAGAGGCAGAATCTCCTTTCCTGCTGCCCATGCTGGGGCTCAGCCCAGGGCACTGGGTGCTCTGGGTGCCAGCACATGGCCAGGGCACATCCAGCCTCACATCTACCAGCAAATCAGGAATTAGAAACAAAGCAAAGCCCAGGATCAGCTGAACTTGAGCACTTTTGTTTCTGTGATTGCTACAGGCAGCTGCTTCTCACCACTGGTGTGAAACTTTCATCACTGAGACAATACAACAAAACAAAAAGAGAGGGACAAAACTCGAAGAAAGAGACAAACCCCTCCTATGTCACTGCATTCTGCAGCAGGAGCAGCTCCTGGCAGAAGCTCCCTGTGGCTTTTACCTGGCGAAGCTGGGTGAGATCAGACTTGTTGGAGACAATACAACAAAACACAAAGGAAGGGACAAAACACAAAAAAAGGGACAAAACACAAAGAAAGGGACAAACCCCTCCTATGTCACTGCATTCTGCAGCAGGAGCAGCTCCTGGCAGAGGCTCCCTGTGGCTTTTACCTGGCCAGCTGGGTAAGGTCAGAGTTGTTGGAGACAATACAACAAAACACAAAGGAAGGGACAAACCCCTCTTCTCTCACTGCACTTTGCAGCTCCTGGCAGAGGCTCCCCGGTGCCTTTACCTGTCGAAGCTGGGTGAGGTCAGACTTGTTGCCCACCAGCACCACGGGGGTGTCGTCGGTGCGGCGCACGCGGTAAATGAGCTGCTTGAACTCGCGCACCTCGTGGAAGCTGCGCCGGTCCGTGATGGAGTAGCAGATGATGAAACCCTCGCCAGCCCTCATGTACTGATCCCTCATGGCTGTGAACTCTGCCTAGAGACACACAGTGGGTTTTCAGCTGCACAAATGTAACAACTTGCTGGTTTTCTCACCACCTGAGATCCAAATCTGGCTGTGCGAATGCCTGGGTATCAACATCCCCACCCCACAAGGCAGGACCTGTTTGGGATGGTCCCCAAGGCTCCCTTGGCACACAAACCCCACTGATAGCAGATTTCCCAGCCCACTGGGAGCTGCTGGTTCACCAGAGCCACAGCTTGAGTCAGGCATCACCAGCAACAACTCCATGAGAAGTGAGAGAGCTCCAACCCCCCAAGTTTTGGGGTTTTTTTGGAATAAACCAGAGCCATTCTTTCTGCAGGATTTCAGTCCCTACACCTGGTCATTACAGGCTGCTTCACATGCTCTCAATTCACTTGTGATTACTCACATACCTGTCCTGCTGTATCCAAAATATCCAGGTTGGCAGGTTCATCATCGATGCGTATCCGGATTTTATAGGCATCCTCTGTGCATTCCCAGGACATCACAAAGGTTGGGATACAAGCACAACATTCATCAGCCACCAGCTCACAAAGAGAGTATTACACCAGAACCACCCACCCTGGTAGGAGCACTGGAATACCTCAGCCTGAGCTGTATTTAAATTAAATTAAGTTAAATTTCTAATTGTTCTGGTGAGATTTAACATTTCACGTGCAAAAATCATGTCCTGTTCCTGAGCCCACAGGCCAGAAATTCATTTTGGTCACCTTGGTGGAAAACCAAAGAATACCATTTGTTTCCATCCTTGGTGGAAACAGAGGAATAACATTTTGTTTTTCTCAAAGCTAGAAAAGATCTGTGATTCAAGGGAAGAATTGGTCACCAACAACTGCTGATTTCTTACAAGACACTATAATACATATCAATAAAATATATGAAACATTATATATGGTATATATAGTCATTATATGTTATATATTATAGATGTAAGTATCATTTTTTATAAACACCATATAAAAACAATCTGTCTATAAATATACAAATACACAAATATTCTGTCCCTCTCAATCAGCACTCCCACATTTTAAGAACCCATTCTCAGCAAGAATTTGACTTTTCCCCCCCCTTTTCCTTCCACTGGGTAACTGTTGGTTCAGGTTTCTCCTGGAGATGCTGCTGAAGTCCTACAGCACCAGAGTCAGCTGTTGAGCACTTCCATCCCTCTCAACTTGTCAAACACAGAGAACAATTCAGTCTGACAAGTGAACAGCAAAGAGCTGATCACAGCACAGTCTGCATTTTGTGAATAGACAACTAAAAATGGCTTAGCAGCACTTCCAATCCCTGTCTGCCAACACACAGAGAGACAGGGCATGCCCTGAATGCATGGATGGGAAAATGTTTGAGGAGTTGAAACTCAGGATTCACATCCCACTCTCAGAACTCCCAAATCACAGCAACACAGAGAGGCTCAGGCAGGAAAGGACCACAGGACATCATCTGCAGGGCCATCCCAGAGCACAGGACACAGGACTGTGGCCAGCTGGGTCTGGGCTATCCCCAGGGACGAGGCTCCACAGCCTCTCTGGGCTCTGCTCAGGGCTGGCCACTGCCCAGGGCAGAAGTTGTGCCTCCTGTGCAGGGACAATTGCTGGGCTCAGTCCCTGCCCGTGGCTCCGGTGCCATTGCTGGGCCTGGAGCAGAGCCTGGGCCCTGCTCTGCCCTCCCTGCACTCAGGGACACCCAGGGCTGAGGGAGCTGGGGCTCCTCTCCAGGCTGAGCAGCCCCAGCTCCCTCAGCCTTTCCTGGCCAGGGATCTCTCCAGGCCCTTCAGCATCTTTGGCACCCTCTGGCAGCTCCTGGCCCTGCTGAGCTGAGGATCCCAGAGCTGGGCACAGCACTGCAGAGGTGCCTCCCAGGGCTGGGCAGAGGGGCAGCATCACTCCCTGCCCTGCTGGGAATGCTCATCCTCACCCACCCCAGGACCCACTGTCCCCTGGCCCTCAGGGCTGCCTCAGGGACAGCTTGGTGACACCCCTCAGATCCTCCCCAGCAGGTCACCTCCAGCCTGTGCTGCTGCCTGCGGTTGTTCCTCCCTGGTGCAGGACCCTGGCCATGCCTTAAAACATTTGCCCAAGCTTTAGCAGGGTGGAAATGGAGAAGAAATTCTGATACTTCATGGAATGCCTAAGCTGGAAGGGACCCACAGGGATCATGAGTCCAACCCCAGGCCCTGCACAGACACCCCAATAACCCCACCCTGTGCATCCCTGGCAGTGCTGCAGGGGGCAGGATCACTCCCTGCCCTGCTGGGAATGCTCATCCTGATGAGTGATCAAAGATCAATCTGCAGCCAGATTTACAGATATCTTTGAATTGAATACTTTAAACAATGTGCTATAACAGCTTCACCTGCCAAGGGAATGAATGACCAGAAAAGAGATTTTCCTCACCAATGGTGGGATCGTGGTCCTCTGGGAACCGATGGCTGATGAACTGCATGGTCATGGCTGGAAGCAGAAATCAGGGAACAAGTGAGCAGCTCAGCTCACATCATTACCCACAGCCAGGGCACAAAACAGGTCAGGGAATGGGGCTCTGGTCACAGGGAACGGGCCTTTGGTCGGGGAACGGGGCTCCCCCAGCCGATCGGGCCGAGCCCCCGCGCTGCCACCGCCGCTCCCCCGGCCCGGCCCGGCCCGCTCGCCCCAGCCCCGCTCTCACCGCTCTTGCCGACGCCTCCCGCTCCCAGCATCACCAGTTTGTACTCCCGGGACTGCCCCGCGGCGCCGCCGCCGCCCGGGCGGGCAGCGGGATCCATCGCCGCTGTTCCGGCCCCGCTCGCAGCGACACCGAAATGGCGGCGGCTCCTCCGCCACAGCGCCCGCCCCGGCCCGGCCTGAGCGCGCGGCGGGCGGGGCCCGACGGTGGCTCGGTGGGGACACAACACAGCGGCACAGGATGGGACACGGCGGGGACACAGCACAGCTGGACAGGACGGGACACAGTGGGAACACTACGGGACATGGCGGGGAGACGACGGGACACAAGGGAGACAACGGGACACAGCGGGACAGGACGGGACGTGGCGGGGACAGGACGGGACACGGCACCAGCCGCGCCCACCCGGGGTACCCCCGGACCCGGGACTCCCCTCCCGGATCTCGGGGCTTCTGTGCGCTCCTGGACCCCAGCCCAGGCTGCAGNAGCCCCGCACCCCGGGGATCCCTTGGGCTCCCCCCATCCCCGGGACCCTTTCCCATCCCCGAGGGCTCCACCAGCCCTGGGACTTCCCGAGCCCCACATCGCCCCCACCTCTGTCACGGTCTGCAGCTCCAAACCTCACCCAAAGCAGCAGCAGGAAGCAGAATATTTATACATTTATTTATAATGAAAGTATGGTTCTAATTATTTACAACACACGGGAAAGCCGAGGTTTGTACAGGTGAGGCATCCCGGCTGTCCTGGCCGCAGCAGTGACACAGCCCCTTCTCAAAACCACAGCTCCTGTCCCAAAAGCTGCCCAGTGCCTTGGAGCAGTCCCCTATCAGTGCTCCATGCAAGAGTTCTGTCTGCACCAGCCCACCCCACTCAGTCCCTGGTGCAGTTCGTGTCCAAAAACAAAGTTCAAAAACTCATTCCCAGGTTCTGCACATGAGGCAGGAGCTGCTAGACCCAACTGCTGCCCTTGGGAAACCACCGTGGAACTTTCTGGCTCTGGTGGAATCCAGTGAATGAGGGAAGATCTAAGAATGAGCCTCTGGAAAAGGAATTCCTGCTAGGTGGGAGCAAGTCCTGGGGTGACTGGAAAAAATTCTGTACCAGGGCTACAGTGCCAAGTCCAGCTGGGGCAAAGTGGATCTATCCAAAAACCTGAGCATCCCCCCACCCCAACATCTGGCTAGAACGAGAACTTGTGGGATTGGTAAAGTTACATTTCAAAACAAAACCAAGCCGAGTTACAGGAGATGTTTGAAATAAAGAGTTTTCGAAATGTGATGCTCAAGTTTTTCACAACTGCTGGATGTTCCTTCCCTCTGGTGAAAGTCCAAAATCGAGGCTGAGTCACCAGTAGATCACTGGGGCTGACAGCAGGAGAACTCCAAAAATGCAAACGCAGAGTGAAGTCAGTGTCACTGACTCTTCCCTTTAAATTATCTGGGAAAAACGGAAAATATGGCCCAAGAGGCTTCCCTGGTTCCTCTTTACAGCATTTCTCCCTTGTACAAGGGACTAGCCCCATCAGGATGCTATTCAAAATAGTCCTTTTTAAAATTGACAAATACACTGCCAAAATGAAGATTTTTAAAAACAATGGAGCCCTTCCAAGGGGAAATTGGCTTCTGCAAATGTAAAAACAACACGTCTTTGCCAAGTTCAATTCTGGAATATACATGCATTATTGCTAGAGGGGAAAAACCAGATGAATGAAAACTCTTGTGCAGTTTTTATGGTGCCATCCAGAAGGGCATCTGTTGTTTAGCTCGCTGTTGTGAGGATGGGTACTGGTACCCCAAACTCCAGCCCTGTGAAAAGGTACTTGCGTTTTTATGGCCACCGTGTTCCTCCTCTTCATCTGATGAATCTCCAGCATAGGCCACTAATCCAAAGCCCTTCTCTGCAGTTTTCATCTTCTTGGCTTGATGATCTAGGAGGGGAAAACAAAACAAGCCCCCCAGCCCCAAAGAAGGAAAAAATAAAAACAAAACAAACGAAAAGAGATAAAATGCCCCAAAACGAGTTAATAATAATAAAAAAAAGATGTTAATTGTAAATTGTTAGTTGGACACCATTTTGAGGTCACAAGGCCAATGGTCATCCAAGGTCGAAGGCCACACGAAACAGCACCAGCAACAGCCATGTGATCCATCAGAACCATGTAAGAGAACAGAGAAACAAGAAAGAAACACACAGAAAAGGTAAAGTTAGCAAATGGCTCTCAGCGAGGGCAATTTCACCGTTAAAGAGATCAACACGCAAAGAAAAGTAGAAATTTGCTTCAAAAGGAAGCTAACAGGAGAGCAATGGCTGGGAGCAAGACTGCAGAAGAACTAAGGTTAACCAGGCTGGGTGATGTCCCTGCAGAGCTGAAAGCACTGAGCTGCCTGCAGAGCTCAACAACTGCATGTCTGACCAAGATCAAACCCCTGCTGAGTGACAGCCCCAGGAAAGATGAAACCCTGACAGCACTTGTGTTGTCTGCAGCCAGAAATGTGTGAAATCCCCACCTGAGCAGAATTCCTGCCACACTCCTCAGTGCCTCTGAGGCAGCTGCTCACAGTGCAAAGCCTCACCTGTGCCACAGAACAACCCCACCACATTCTGTGCTGCCTGATGGATCAAACTCCCTGTCTTTAATCCCTCACTTAATTCAACTCCCCTCATTTCATACAGATATTTATTAAAGCTTTGAGAAGCAACCTGCATGTATAACCACAGTAAGCATCTGTGTTTTTAGAGCAGTGTCACCTGCTTTGCATTTCAACACAGAACAGCCAAAAAAAAAAATATCACCAGTTTAGACACGTGTTAAAACCAGCACCAGCTCATTTGGGAAAGGAAACTGAACTTGCAAGGGTGTTGGGGAAAGGAAACTGAACTTGCAAGGGTGTTGGGGAAAGGAAACTGAACTTGCTAGCGTGCTGGGGAAAGGAAACTGGACTTGCTAGCGTGCTGGGGAAAGGAAACTGGACTTGCTAGGGTGCTGGGGAAAGGAAACTGGACTTGCTAGGGTGTTTGAGGTGCTGCACTCACCATGGTTGCCTGGTAAAGACCCCGCACCTTTTCTTTCTTCCGATTCCGATTTCATTCCAGTGACAGGAAAAGCTGGTGGAGGCATCAACTGCCTGTTTAAAGGAATGTTTTTTGGTTTTTAAACCAAGCTAAGAGTTAAAGGTAATAAAAACCAAATTCCTAAATGTGGTGGTTTGTAAAGGTATTTTTCATAATAACCAAAATTCCATTCTCCCGAGGGACTAATCACTGTAACATCAATTACTATTTTAGAGACAGTAAACTGATTGTTTTCTGTATGTTTTCAGTATAAAAGAAAAAAAATGTGTAGAAAAAGGAAAAGTGGTCTAAAATTTTTTTCTTATAGTTTCTAATAATAAAGTTTCTCTTTGTACCATTTAAAGTTAAGCCTGTTTTGCCTTCCTCCTAATCCTATCTCACAACAAAAAAATTCCAAATTAGTAAACCAAAACCACTACATTAACTCAACCCTTGGCCTAAGGAGTTGAACTTTAAATTCCCTGACTCATCCAGTGACTGTACTGGACTGGAGTGACTGGAGCTTTGCAAGGCCTGTCCTCTCCCAACATTCTTACCTCCAAATGGGGCAGGAATGGATTGGATGGATGGGCTAGAGGGGTAAGGAACTGCCTGGATGGCCACATCCAAGGAGCTGCAGCCACAGCTCAATGTCCAAGGTGAAACCAGTAACAAGTGCTGGCCCTCGAGGGTTGTGCTGGGGCCAGTACAATGGAAAGTGTGACAGTGGCACAATACCACACAAAGAGAAGTGGAAATTAAGCTATTTTCATTCTGTAGCATCAAAAGGTAACTCTAGCATCCATTCTCCTTAAAAATCCAACTCAAAATACAAAAAAGCCCCTACCCACAACTGTTGGATTTTAGAAATTTGGGTTTTTTGAGTTTTTTGGTATTTTTTGGTAATGATCTTTTGGAGAACACTGCTTTTGACCTGAGGCCTTGGAGAAGGCTTCTAAATTTGAGTGATGGAGTTAAAATCAGGAGTGTGTAGTGAAATAGAAGTGTGTGATTTCACATGGTGAAGGGTTTTAAATTTGAGGTTTTTATAATACAGTAATAGGTATTATAAAGATGAAGGATTTTGGGTAGTGTCTCTTTGGGTGCTCATCTTCCTTCTTCCTCATGGTTTCAGGCAGTAGTTTCTGGTTGGACAGTTAGTGTTGCACTGAGGGTCATGGGAATTTGATTACTGGGTTAGAAGTATAAATAATATAGGTGTTAGTTCTCTATTGGTTTGTTTAGCTTGTAGCTAACTGGATTAATCTCCATTTTGCTCACTTTTAGCTGGTGGCTGGAAGTGTTACTGAACTTTCTGTACTTTTGATAAGATTTAATAAACAACCAAGCCTGAACATGAGAAAATCCATTTCCTTCACATATTTTTAAATCCTCTGAGTGAAAACAGAAGAAACTCCAGACAAACCATTAATTAAGTGGTGTAAAACACACCATGGTACACACAACCAACTAATCCCCAAGGCACAGAAAAGAACATGAAACACAACATGAAACACAGAGGAGCAGGAGGGCCTGGCCATGGTTTCCTCACTCACCTGTCCCTCTCTCTCTCCTTTCCTGAGGAACTTGCTGCCTTCGACGCTGCTCCCTCGATTTCACTCTGACTGGAGAAGCCTGTACCTAAATTAGTCATATGAATGGGTCCATGCTATGAGCAGAAAAACACACGGCATTAGCAAATCTACAACTACAACAAAAGCTACAGCTCCTTAATGATACTGTTAGGAAACCCAACCTTTCAGAGCATATGGCACCTCTAATCACCACTGCTACACAAAACCCTAAAAATACTGAGGGCAGTGTGGTAGGAAACACCTGAGCACCACTCTGGAGACTCCTCACCACCTCCTGCACCTTGTCAGGACAATAAACAGAGCTGCTCCCTTCAGGGATCACCTATTACCTCCTCAGTCAGCTAATTCTGAACACTGAACAGAGCTCATGCCACAGGAATCTGCTCGAGATTCTAATATTAGCTCTAACACACAGGCAGTTCCTTACTGCCTCCAGGCAAAGCTTTTATTAAGGGTTCTGCCTGTGGCAGGGGTGTAGCATCAGAGAAACATTTACAGACACTCCCTTTGCTCACATGCAAATTGGAAGAATGCAAAATTATTTTTCTTAAAGTCATCTAACTATCTAAAAAACAAGTAAATTAAGCTTTTAAGCTAGGCTTCTTGAAATCCTTTCAAGTGCAACCTGCAAGGTAAATGGGAAAAACTGGAAGTTATTACATTTCCCTCCCTTAAAAAGCCCACCTAAAAACCCCAAAAATTCCAAGAAACCCCCAAATAATCTCCCTTTAAGCCAAGCAGTCCCACACTCTGGTCATGTCTGTGACCTGGATGCACCACTCGACTTTGGGAAGGGCTGAGGGTATGGAAAGCAGCTGGAATGAGTTAAGCCCCAGCTTCAGAGCAGTGCATCCACTCAGAGACACCAAAGTGTGGATCCTGTGCTTTGGAACAACCACTGCCCTCTGCCCAAGGCCCTGCACAACTGCTCCAACAACCTGAGCTACCAGAACCTGTCACCAACCCCGTTCTGCCTTGGTGAGGGAAGTAAAATTGCTGATTTTATTCCACCTGGTATCCCAGCAGTCCTGACTCTCTCTCATCAGGCAGTTCCTCAGTGAAGCGTCTCTTTTGGCCCTGGGGATGGGGCTGGACCTGTGGCTGGCTACCAGTTGGCATGGTGGTTTTTACTGGGGCAGCAGGAAGGAAAGGAGCGCTCAGAGGACTCTGCCAGGCACAAGTTAGAGAGAAAACACAAGAAAATTTTATAATATGCATGTGAAGTGTTCATTCAATGCAGTGTCATACAAAGGAGCAGAACACACAAAGAGCTTCTCCAGATTATAGAACTCAGAGGAAAACTCCCAACTGAAGAGGTAAAACAAGTATTTCATTTAGAGAATGCTCCCACCTCAAACTAATCCCCATCTGTAACTTAAACTCATGCACCTACATAGCGGCATCACAGAGCGTGATGATGCTCCTCAGAAATGAGCCCCCACTCCCTGAAAATGTCCCTGCTGTTAAGAGGGAATATGAAAAATGCAGTAGGAAGCTGCCACATGACAATTCAGTTGCTCAGAAGGATCACCTAAACAATAACAAAAAACCCAAACATCCTCTCTTAAAACAAACAAACAAACTAAACCAGCAAACCAACAAAAACCCACAAACAAAAAAAGACAAAAATAAAGCCTTCAAGAAGAATTCTCCATCTAGAGCTACCAAAGTCTTTTCTTGCTGATTAAATGTCCAACCACACAGCAGAGAGTGACCCTGGGCAGTACCTGGCCAGTGCTGGCTGGAGGCTGGACCTGAGGTATCGGGTACTGGGTGGGCACGGGTGGCACTGCTGTGGGCAGCGTTGGGAGGACTCCAGGAGCCAAGGGCACTGCAGGGGGGACTATCCCTGGCACCCCATAGGGAGGCTGGACAGGCTGCTGAGGAGGGGGAACCACAGGATAACCAGACTGGTACCCATTGGAAGGGTAATAGGAGGGCTGGGAAGGGACGCTGTTGATTGTGGCTGGTTGGGTGAAGCCTGGGGAGAGAGGGAGAAAGAACATCTTAGTTCTGCCACAGCCGGCAAAATACCCAATTAATTCCAAATGTAAAAGAAGCTGGAGTCTCAAGGCTGAGTTATTGCTGATATTTACCTGCCAAGGGAACTGCAGTGGTTATCTGGTTCACAAATCGGGAGTACTCAGCATGAACCTACCAAGAATTACAAAGATTAGACAATAAAAGTGCATTTACAATATAAATCAGACAATAAAAGTGTATTTACAATATTAATCTTTATGCAATTCCCCATAACCATGTGAGGGAATGCTGATTACAGAACACACTGTGCACAAGGACAGCAATAACCCAAACTTAACAATCCAGCCACCAAAACCCCAATAAACATCTCCCTGATCCTACTGGCCCCGTGGCAGATTTGTGTAAATTATGGGATAATCTTTCATAGGAAAGAGAGTGGCAAATTAATTACTACAATAGAGCCTCAGAGAATAAAAAAGCTTCCAAATATTTTCCAAGAGATTTCATAGCCCATACTCAATTATCAACTGAAAGACTGTCCAGAACTTTATTTTCATCCATATAAGAGAAGCTGAGAAATTGAATTTTCTCTCTGCACCTGTGAGAAATTTTCTAAAAACTTTTTGCTACACCAATCACTTTATCTTTCCTAAAGCACACAGTGCAGCTCTGGACATCATGTAAAGCTGGAGCAAGGAGCAAAAAGCAGGATTCTTTTATGTTTGCAGTCAGACATTCCCTTGTCCTCAACCCCAGTTCTGCTCAGGAAGCATTTGCATTTTTTCCCCCTAAAATTCCAGTACTCTCAGCTCATGTTTATTCCCTGTACAAGAATTACACAGCAACCCTTGGAAGGAGAAACCTATGAGCAAGTCAGACACATGTGCAGCTTTGCTGAATGCATTAAGAACTCCTTAGCCAAGCTACAAAAGGCTCTGAAATCTCATATTTGTAACAGTTACTCACAGTTTGCAACAGGTTCTCACACAGCTTTTTAGCAGCTGCCAAACCTTCTGGCTTTGGGTGACTGAAAACACACACAAAAAAATCTCATAAGAACAAACTTTTCTGTCAAATTTGGGAGGTGCTTCTTTGCCCTATCACCATTACACCCTTATCACTTTAGAGACACCTCTATTAAAGTCAAACCAGGTTAAAAACTTATCTCATTTCATCCATTTCAATCAGCCAAAATTAAGAATTCCCCACAGTGATTAAACACTAAGCAACATTCCTGACTGGCCACTAGGATTTTTCAAACGTTTTTTTTGGAACTCTCCCATACCTGATGTAGATGTACATGGGTTCAAAGGCTTCTCTGCCTGATGCTGGTTCTATGCAACCTGAGCCTTTCCCTCGAAGAAAGACTTTGGCACCAGTTTCAATCTGAATGTGCTGCAAGTAGGAGCAGCCAGGCCCCTCCACCTTCTCCTTCACATTAAATGTGGGAACAGCATGTTCCAGCCCAACAAATAACTTGTCCTGGACATAATGCATCTGGAAATGAACAGCAAAAGCTTAATATTTCACATTAATAGGATGTTCATGTCACTGCTATGACAGACAGAAGGGTTCAGTGTCAGATGGCACAGTGAGCCCTGTGCTTTTCTGGAAGCAGGACTGCTCTCTCCATCCCTTTTCTTTTAGGAGGCCACTGTCACCTGAGTCTCACACTCCAGACTCAGTCTTGCTAGTCCTCCACGAATCAGAACACAAAGTGGGGGGGATTTTTTTGAGGGTGTTTTTTCATCTTTTGTGTTGTAGGTTTGTTATTTTTTTTTTAATAAACAGCACACGACATGTCTGCTTTGTAAAAGATAAATCTTGTAAGCAGTGATATTCAATGAAATCCAAATCAATGATCACTCACCCCTGACTGGAATGGAGGTTTTTGGCCAACAGCTGGAGTTATCTGGGTGATAGGGGCTGGCTGGTGATACACAGTCACTGTGGCTCCGTTGAAGGTGGGGCTGGAGCCCGTGGCTGCTTTCACCACTCCATTGGTAATGATCTCTTTGATTCTGTTAACAGCTCCTGGTTGAGAGAACATGAAATTAATTCTTATTCAGCTGCCCAGAGTAACCAAGCTGTGACATGACAGGGTTACTTTCCATATTCTGTGACAGGATTGCATCTTCCAGTGGGGCCCAGGATCAGCATCCTGGTATGGGATCACAAAGGATNGTGATGCTGCCCCTCTGCCCAGCCCTGGGAGGCACCTCTGCAGTGCTGTGCCCAGCTCTGGGATCCTCAGCTCAGCAGGGCCAGGAGCTGCCAGAGGGTGCCAAAGATGCTGAAGGGCCTGGAGAGATCCCTGGCCAGGAAAGGCTGAGGGAGCTGGGGCTGCTCAGCCTGGAGAGGAGCCCCAGCTCCCTCAGCCCTGGGTGTCCCTGAGTGCAGGGAGGGGCGGAGCAGGGCCCAGGCTCTGCTCCAGGCCCAGCAATGGCACCGGAGCCACGGGCAGGGACTGAGCCCAGCAATTGTCCCTGCACAGGAGGCACAACTTCTGCCCTGGGCAGTGGCCAGCCCTGAGCAGAGCCCAGAGAGGCTGTGGAGCCTCATCCCTGGGGATAGCCCAGACCCACGTGGCCACAATCCTGTGCCCTGGGATTGCCCTGAGCAGGGAGGTGGCACCAGATGTGACCCTCTGTGGTCCCTTCTCGTAGGAGGTCTCCCTGTAACACCTCTTCCCACGGATCTCAGTGTGTTATCAGTGAGATATGAGCTGTACCTCACACTTCCCCCACCTTCTTTGCAGTCTATGCAAAGCTTTGGTTTCCTGCTGAATGCAGTACATGGCAGCTCAGGGATTTCTGAGCAGAGATCTCAGTATCAATGTTTGAATGCAGTCTGTTATCACCACCAAGATGTTTATAGCTCAAACCCAACACAGCCACTCAGACAAACCCTTTAGCACAAACAGGGAGAGAAAAAGCAGAAATAGTTTTGTACTCACTGTCAACCAGCTCCCGTGTCTGACCCTGAACGTGAAGATACAAAGGACGATCCCTGGAAAGAAAAATCCAAATATTCCGTTAAACCCACAGACAACACAATAATAGTGGATCCAGTCTAATTATACCCCAGTCATTATATGCAGAAAGTCTTCCATAAAAATCTGAAATGCCCTCCAGATAACAGAATACAAATTCCTTGGGTATCACAGTGCTCAGGCAGAAAAGCTCTGCACTGAAAATATGATTGATGAGTTGATGACGACTCATAAAAGTTACACCACTGAAAACTTTAAGTGGCTTGCCCACATAAATGGTTCACCAACTAAAAGCAGTAAGAAATTTTGTATTTTGGATGTTGCAGTGTTCTGTGGTGTAGGATCATATTTACAGGATAATGGACATGTACTAAATGAACCAGCGTAACCTTCTGAATGAGGTCATCTCTGTGGATAAAATAGCTGATATTGCAAGAAGAAGTAGAAAGTTACTGACAAAACACGGGGGTGTCAACCTGAGTGTAATGAGACTTATGGTATCAACCAATTAGATTAAGAAAAATAAGCATGCTTGTCTCATGGACAAAGTGGAGCAACCAATGAAATAATGTGTGACTGTGTAATCCAAGACAAGAAGTAAACAGAAACAATGTTTAAAAGTAAATTAACAGCTTTTGCTTGATTCACATTGAATTGTGCAGAGTCCTTTGTCTTCCCTCCTCAGACGGGGAGAAGCTGAGCACAGTGTGATCTGTCAGGGTGATGATCACCAAATTTATTCTTGACACTGCTCATGGACAAAAGAAACAGAATCTCCAAAAAACAGAAATACAAACCCAGGTCCCACTTTGGCTTTCTCTTCTGCAGTCATGAACCTCCCTCGAGTGGAGACAGCTGCTCCACTCAGGCGACTGATCTGCAAAAAATACACAAAGCCCAGTGACACACCTGCCAATACCAAACAGGGCACAGAACAGCAGAGTTTACACAATGCTGTTGTAAAAAAAATCCCAGAAATCATTAATCAATGCTAAGAGGTTGATGCTGGCTCTGAAGTCATCATACAATGATTTACTGAACAAACCAATAAATGACTAAACAAACACCTTCAGTCTTCCAGAAGCACACAACCACTGAACAAAGTTCACTGCAAGTTCTTTTAACCTTTCAGGTTAAAATCTCCTCAGTTTACCTGACAGGTACAGCTGGACAGTGTTAAGTAAGCTCAGAGCTGCCTGCCAAGGCCATGGGTGTGGGACTTACCTCATCCTGGGTCTGGCCCCTGGTCAGCAGGTTCCTGCAGGTGAGGGGGACGTCGTTGATCTCCACCTCTGCCACCACAAGGTCATCTTTGCTTTTACTCGTGGCTGGACCTTTTCCCAGAGCCTGCAGCTTCAACAAGAATCATTGCAAAACACCAGTGGGTGGAAAGCAGTGATGCAAGAAAAATAAACTGAGCCTGGAGCTCGAGAGGTGAACATCCTTCTGGCTTTTCTGAAGGGAAAATCTTGACAGAGATTAGTGGAAAGCACACTGGACCTACTGCTTGATCTGCCTCCTCACAGCCCTGAGCCCAAATGAACACACCAGCTTTATCTTCAGTGCATATTAATAGAGTAATTAATGTTTCTGTTCTGTACATGATGTGGAATTGAGCTGTAGAGCTGCTTGAACAGAAACCAAAGCATTTTACACTTGAATTGGCAGCTCAGACAGAAATCTGAGAAGCCAATGAAACGTGTACTTCATGTTTGTAGCTCCTGCTTCTCTCAACAGGCTTTACAGAGTCAGAATTTAGAATTTCTGTTCAAGATCTGAACTCAGCCACACTACACTTCTCCTCATCTGTTCATAAGACAGGGGTGTAGTAGTTTGTGTCAGGCTAAGAAATAAAAAGCCACAGTCCCAGATTCAGAAGATACAGTGGAAGAGTTGGGAGTTACCACAAAGACCTTTTCGATGTACAGTCAGTACAGCCTTCTAAATATTCTGAAATAAATTTTGGGGACATAAAGGTAAAACAAGACTCTATAAAAAAAGAGAACCTTCCAGGATCACCCATCCACTCTGACAAATATCACTTGAAGCACCTGCAGTAGAGCCACAAGGCAGCTACAGAGGGACTCCAGTACAAGGCACTTTAAACTGCTTTAAACAAGACTTTAAACTGCTCCACTCTTTCCACACTTAAAAAAAAAAGTACATTCATTAACCTGCAGCTGCTTAATTTCCATTCCCTCACAACCTGAAAGGTCAGAGTTAATTAGTCTAGAAATGCCATCACTGAACATGTACTACCAGAAGCAGCATATGCAATGAAAGAACTATATGCATATTATATACATTTGTTACTATATTAAACACTTAAAAATCTGTGCAGTAAAAATTGGCACCCCAAATGCACATTAATTACTTGGTTAATGGTTCCCAGAGCGAAACAGCTTGTCACAGGATGCCAGAGTGTCACTAGAGCTTGTGACAAAAACAGAGCAGGGAGAATGAGACAGCATCAGCATCTGCCAACTTTTGGATGTCTCAAAGTGCCAGTCAGCAAATGGATTTTATTTCCATGGGCTGTGACTATGGAGGCTCCCTGAAACCAGGCCGTGTGTCCTTACAGCTGGGAATTCCACCCACTCTGGGTGGATTGTTCAGCACTGAGAAGCAAATCCCATCATTTCCATGTGGGATACCTGACAGCAACACTCCAAGAAACACCTGCTGCTAATCTCACACAGGAAAAAGGCTGCAGAGGTGGCTTCAGCCCCAGAAGTAACAGGAAAGCAACTAAAGAGGATTTGTGACAATTTCTCACTATTTATTTTCTCTGAGTAAATCCCGTGGCAAAATGAGCACTCCTTTGGATGCAGCAAGGCAAATCCCCAGACTGGCACAGTGTGAAAAAGGAAATACAACACTACAAAACCAACTCTTCTTGATAACTTTTTATTTCAACAAGTTTGGATGGAAATTGGGGCCCTCAGAAATGGAAGGGAGGGAGTCCAGAGGAGGCCACAGAGATGCTCCCAGGGCTGGAGCCCCTTTGCCCTGCAACCAGCTGGGGAGGAGAGGAGAGAAGGAGAGGGAAAAGAGAGGAGGGAAAAAAGAGGAGAGGGAAGAGCTCCAGGGAGACCTCAGAGCCCCTGCCAGGGCCTAAAGGGGATTTATAAAAAGGAGGGAGAAGGACTTTTTACCAGGACACACAATAATGGGACATGGGGCAAGGGTTTTAAAATGACAGAAGGCAGGGTTGGATGGGACACTGGGCAGGAATTGTTCCCTATGAGGATGCTGAAGCCCTGGCACAGGCCCAGAGGAGCTGTGGCTGCCCCTGGATCCCTGGAAGTGTCCAAGGCCAGGTTGGGCAGGGCTTGGAGCAGCCTGGGACAGTGGAAGGTGTCCCTGCCATGGCAGGGGTGGGACAAGATGTGCTCTAAGGTCTCTTCCAACCCAAACCACCCTGTGATTCCATGAAACTTGAAACAGCTTCTAAACTTGGCTCTAGCACAGGCTAAGGACATGCAGAAGAGCAAGACAAGACTGTGACTGGAACTGGAAAAGTGGCTTTAAGTTACACTTGCTTTAGAATAGAAAACTCAGAGACAATTTCAGAAGAACACTCAGGGAGCATCCAGCCCAACTGCCTGAGCTCATCAGGGTCAAGCAGGCTCGGGGCAGGGCTCAGCAAAGGCTGAGCAAGCTGTTAATGATTTGGACATACAGCTCCTATTGGTAACTTCTTTAGGCACGAAAATAACTCAGACTCCTATTTTAAAGAGGTTGTTTCACACAGCAGTTTTTCCATCAGCTCTGCTATCTGGAAAACACTTCAGGAAAAACACTTTAAGATTTCAACTCGATCCTTGTGGCTGCCTTACAATTCACAATACTCTACGGTTCTGAGAAAAGAAGTTTTCCACCTCCCTACAGGTGGCTTTGGTAAAGTCTTACAGCGGACTGACCTCACAGCCATTCATTGCTTTCTGTTTTGCTGAGAAATATTTAAAAAATTATTTCCGGCTGCTTTTATCGCACCGGCTCGGTGACAAACCAAGGTCCCCAGAACCCAGCCGTGACACCCTCGCGCCCTCCCACCTTGTCCGCCGTGTTGGGCGCCGGCTTCAGCTTCCCTTTGGCCATCAGCATCGCGTTGATCTTCGCCGCCACGGCCGCAGCCGCATCCAGCGCTCCGGAGGGCGCGGCGGAGCTCTCGGAGCCGGCCACGGCGGCGCCGCCATCGCCGCCCCCGCCGGGGAACGGGCGCCCGGGCAGCGGCGCCGTGCCGGGGAGGAGGAAACTGGGTGCCGGGCCGGGCTGGTCCCACTTACTGCGGCGCCTGGAAAAGACAGAGAGAACGTGAGGCACTGCCCCGCTGGGAGCCGGGGCCGCCCGAGCCGCCGCGGCCGCGCCTCACCCGCCCGCGGCCCCCGCGTCCCGCTGCGCTCCGCCGCCCGCCGACATGGCCGACACGGCTCCCGCGCGTCACTTCCGGTCCGCGCCCGCCGCGCCGCTTCCGGTTGTTGCCATGGAGACTGCGCAGCCACTTCCGGTCGCTGCCATGGCGACGAGCGCGGCACCGCGGGGATGAGCGGGGAAAAGGCCCAAAGGTCACCGAGTCCAACCCCCCTCTATTATTTCCACGTGTATTATCCCAAGTATTGTGCCATTTTCCCAAAATGAAGCCTAAATGTGTGTTAAAAATGACAATATAATATTGGCTTTCGCATTTATGTATTAGGTTTAGCTTGTTGCTATTGATCATAAGTATAGGGATATGGTAGAATTCATAATTCTTTTTAGCTGTTTGTTAGTGTAACATAATCTATCCGTTTAAGTATGATAAAGTTAAAAATTATTTTTTAATAGTTTCAGAAAATTATTAAATTCAGGAAAATTTCAGGAAATCTTTACAAACCACCACAGTACCGTATAGCTTATGGAAACAGTGGTGTGATGAATGCATTATATCAGAGGCCTTAGCAAAACACAAAATGTTAAAATGCTTCTATGTAACTAAGAGAATGGTGTGAAACAATTACGTTGGTTCCCACATCTGCTGGCTGACCTCTCCAAGAGATAAAATAACAATTACAAAACCAGGGCACTGGAGAAGAATCGTAAAAGAATTTGTTAACTCCTCCTTATAAGGGAGTGTGAAGCAACAGGATGAAACCACAAGAAGGAATAAAATATATTGACATAATCTACAGGATGTCATGCAGATAAGTCAGAATGTAAAACCAAACAAGAGTTCCTGCAACATCAAAAACTCAAAAGATGTTTGAATAATGTATACCTCATTGAATATGCATGTACCCCAGCAACGTAAAAGTATATAGAGAACATTGTTTTAGGTTAAGGGTGTGTTTAGCTGATTGCCAAAAGCACCTCAGCACTGGATATTCATCCCATTTTATCCCTCACAAAACTTTTTAAAATTCTAAACCATGAACTTTCTTTTTCACATATGTACTTTTCTTTTGGCCCAGCTGAAGTTCGGATGCTCTGTGCACCATTTTATCCCAGGGCAATACAGAAATGACAGTGTCTAATGTGAAGGCATTCTTATCACTGCTTGTTAACAACAAATCATCCACACATTGCACGAAACTATTCAAACAGTAATAATTAAGCTAATCAACTTCCAATATCTGTGAAAGAATCCCAGAATGGTTTGGGTTGGATTCACCCAAATCCTAAGGTTCACCCAACCAGGGATACCTTCCACTATCCCAGGCTGCTCCAAGCCCTGTCCAATCTGGCCTTGGACACTTCCAGGGATGCAGGGGCAGCCACAGCTTCTCTGGGCGCCTGTGCCAGGGCCTCACCATTCTCACATGGAACAATTTCTTCTCAATATCCAACCTCAATTTCCCCTCTTTCAGTTTGAAGCCATTCCCCCTTGTCCTGTTCCTCCAGTTCCTGATAAAAGATCCCTCTGCATCTTCCCTGGAGCCCCTTCAGATCCTAAAAGCTGCTGTGAGGTCTCCACACAGTCTTGTCCAGGCTGAACATTCCCAGCTCTCCCAGCAGGAAACTTGCTGAAATAAGAAAAGGAATTAATAAAAAATTAAAACAAATGAATGTTAAATTTATAGCTTAACTGATTAACTAGCTCCATAGGGAAGGGGCTCCAATCTTCTTATCAACTTCGTGGCCTCCCCTGGACCTGCTCCAACAGGAGCAGTATCTGGAAATACTCTAAGCAGCACAGCCAGAGGTGGCAGGGAGCAGGACAGATGTGGACTGTTGGCCCCAGCACAGCCCATGTGCTTTAAAACAAAGGGAGGAGTGTGACCCTCAGGGAGACAGGACCCTCCTCCAGGAATCCAGGAGGAGTATCCAGAGGCAGACAGACCAGTGCTCAGCCCAAGGGATTTGGAAGCATTCCATATTCCATTAGGTAAAAAAAGTCAACCTCTGTTTGCCTTCATCTGGAAAAGACACTGACTGACTTGGATACTTCTTTCCCAAAGATTTTTGCTGTATCCCTTGCAAAAGCTCCAAGAACTGGGATTTTCTGGAGAAGAGAAGGGTTTGGGGTGACCTAATTGTGACCTTCCAGTATCTGAAGGGAACTTACATGAAAGATGGGGCAAGGCTATTTGCAAGAGCCTGGAGTGACAGGACAAGGGGGAATGGGTTCAAATTGAAGGAGAGTAGGTTTAGATTTGGTATTTGGAAAGAATTCCTCCCTCTAAGGGAGGGGAGGCCCTGGCACAAGGTGCCCAGAGAAGCTGTGGCTGTCCCTGGATCCCTGGAAGTGTTCAAGGCCAGGCTGGATGGGGTTTGGAGTAACCTGCTATAGTGGGAGGTGTCCTTGCCCATGGCAGGGAGTGGCATCAAAGAGCTTCAAGGTCAATTCTAACCCAAACTATTGTGTGATTCTATGATTAGGTTTATGGAAGGGTATGGAATTACTGTGTGAATCTGGTTTTGTACAGTGTGTGGATGTTTTGCTATTAAAAAATAGTGATGAGGATGCCTTTATGTTAGACACTATTTCTGTATTGGCCTAGTCCATCTCCATCTAAACTTCAGCTGGATCAAAAGAAAGCTATATGTTTAAGCTTTATTTTAGGCAAATGGCAATGGATAATAGATCTGGACAGAATAGAGGCCATAATTTTGTCCAGGCACTGGAAAAGATGCTATGAAATTTTTTTGAGAGCCATGGGATTTTGTTGGCCATGGATTCCTTACGGCAACTGAGTCTCTGGCTGAGGCAACCAAGAACAAAGAGATAGAATTGGCCACGCAATGGATTGTTCTTGGTGCCTTTGTTCTGTCCCTTTGCCAGTGAGGGCTGGATTTGACACCAGGCACTGGGACTGTGTGACTTTTTTCAAGGGCAAGTGCTGGTTCTGCACCTGGGATGGGACAACCCTGGATGTAGGGACAGATTGGAGAAGGAGAGGCTGGGAAAGGATCTGGGGGTCCTGGATGGTGGCTGGGTCTGGGTCACTGCAGCCCAAAGGGTCACTGCGTCCTGAGGGGCATCAGCCCAGAATCACTGGCCTGGCCAAGGAAAGGATTGTCCTGCTCTGCTCTGGGCTGGGGCAGGCTTGCCTGGAATCCTGTGTGCAGTTTTGGGAATGCAAGAAAGACATGAAGCCATTAGAGAGTATCCAAAGGAGGCCATGAGGACGGTGAAGGGTCTGAGGAGCAGGATGAGGGCACTTGGTCTGTCCAGCTGGAGGAGACTGAGAGGACACCTCAGGGATCTGCACCTTCCTCACGAGGGGCAGCTCCCTGTGACCAGGGAATGGCTGGAGCTGTGCCAGGAAGGTTTAGGCTGGATATAGGAAAAAGTCCTTTCCCCAGAGGGTTTGGGCACTGCCCAGGCTGCCCAGGGAATGGGCACAGCCCCAAGAGCTCCAGGAATGTTTGGACACTGCTCCCAGTGATGCACAGGGTGGGGTTATTGGGGTGTCTGTGCAGGGCCTGGGGTTGGAATGGTCAGGAAAATTAATCCACAAACACCAGAGGTTTATGTCCAAAAAGGAGACAGAGGAGTCCTTTTTGCTTTTTTTGAATAAAGGGAGAGGCCATAGGGCATTCCCCTGAGATCTCTCAAATTTTTGGAGGACTCACCTCCCTTTTTATCCCAATTTCCCGGCCACATTTCCCTTTCTTTCCCCATTTACTGAGGTACTTGAGATCTACAGACTTCCTAAGATCTGACACCTAAGATTCCCCTCTGATGTATAACTCTCCCTTTTAATTTTTAATTCTTATAAAATTCATGATTTTTCCCCATTGCTTCTTTTATCTTTCAGCATCCAGTTTCATTCATTAGCAAACCTACAGTTTGTTTGCAAAGGTAAATAACTTTTTTCCATTCATCAATCAGTGGAATCCATCCCATTGTTTCCTTTACCTCTCAGTGCTGGTTTTATCTACCAGCAGACCCACAGCTTGTTTGTAAAGACAAATCCGCCATTCCTCTCAGAAAGGACAATCCCTGTGGAACCCTCATAGCTCAGAATATTCCAGAACTCTCCTCATAGAAGGACAAGCAGCTGCGCATGCGCAGTCTGCGCGCGCCGCTCTGGCGGGAAGCGCGCGGCCCGGCTGAGGACGAGCCCCGCCCCCTCCGTTTGCACACGGCCCCTCAGCCGGGCCCGCTGAGGGCGAGGGCGGGCAACGCGCCCTGACGGTGCGGGCGGGCGGTGCCTTTGTGTCCTTTCCGCTCGCCTCACATTCCCCTGCAGTTTGTCCTCGATGATTTCTCACCTCGCCCTTACCGCCGAGGTTTTGTTGCCCGCTGCCGCGCACTGCTCTGCAGTATTCCCTTGAGGGAGCAGGTGGTGTTTTCTGGGCCGAGGCTGCTGGGAATTGGCTCCTTCCTCACAGCGAGGCCTTGTGCTGTGATCGGGGGGAGGGGGGCGTTATGGAGGATTCCTGAGGGGGATCTCGGTGCCCTTCGTGATCCGGAGCTCACTTCTAACTTGGGAAAGGTTTTTTTCCATGGCCTCAGGCGTGGGTGCCTGTGATATTCCTGAATTGGGGGGAAGGCTGGTATGGAGTCAGGCTCGGGGTGGTGAGGGTTCTGTTTCTCTCATACTCATTTAAGTTATAGATGAAAACAGCTCAAGTCTGGGGGTGTTGGAAATGTGGGGAGCCTTTTCATAAAGTCCTTTGAAAATCCCATAGCTTGGGTGCCAGTTAGTACTGAAAAGAATTGCCTTTGGAGGTTCATATGTCATATAAATACAGATATAAATGTTCTTATTAATTCATCTGTAGCCTCAGGAGAAGCCTGTGCTCCTGTGAAAATCAAGCATCTGATACTAGGGATGATTAGAGGAACTGTCCTGCTCTGTTTCATGAAAATTACAGGTTTGTTGGAGCTGGCAAATTGTGCAGGAGGTGTTTGTAAATCCAAGGAATGCCCTGGAGAAGCTGGAGAGCTGCAGGCTGGGCTTGCTGCCCTTCTCCTCATCCCGGTGCTAATGCAGGTGTTTCATTGACAGGCACAGGAGTTTCTGCAGAATGGCAACTGCTCAGAAGCAAAGGAATTCTGTGGTACAGTTTTGTTTATGTATTTCAGCACAGTAATGGGAAAAATGGGGGAGTTTTGGCTGGAATAGTGCACCCATGTGCGCTGTGTGTGATATTTTGTGAAAATAGCAGGTCAATTCCGTCTTTTAATTTTGGATAAAGAATATATAGAAAAAGCGTTTAGAAAAAGAATCTGGACTTTGTTGTCTCATGCTTGGTAGAAACCAGCTGTGTCCTACAACTATTGTAACACCAAGTGTAAGGAACGTGCTTAACTTTATAAATCACAAAACTCGTACTTTTCAATTAAATTAAAATTTTAGGATTGACACCTGTTTGGGTCTGTTGCTGTAGGTATAATTGGTTTATTTCTGTGTCTTCCAGAGTGCAGTTGTATTTCCCAACAAAATAGCCACAGAGCAGCAATCCCTGATGCTGGTGAAGAGGCTCCTGGCAGTGGCAGTGTCCTGCATCACCTACCTGAGGGGAATCTTTCCTGAAAGTGCCTATGGAACCAGATACATGGATGGTAATGGGCTGTTTCCCTGATAATTTGCAAAAGCTGTTGTTGTGGAGTTGTTTTTAAAGCCACTTGGTCTTTTTAATGAATGGATGCCATTTTAGTGCAGTAATGAAAACTTCACTAATGAGTTAATTAAATTTTGTTATTGCTGCTGCTAACTCGGCATTTAAACTATGCTCACATTTGTGTTAACTAATGTTAATTTTAGTCTCTTCTTGATATGTACTTTTAGGCAATGAACTTTTCATTGCACTTTGTCCTAAGTAAATATGTGTGGTTTTTTGGATTTTTTTTGAGATGTCTGTGTCAAAATTCTGCGAGAAGACAAAAACTGTCCTGGCTCCACCCAGCTGGTGAAATGGTAGGTTTGATTCCAGCACACAGGTAACACTTCCTCAGCATGTCAGTGCTCAAAGGTTCCTTCCTGGTTGTTTGCAGATAAAAGGCAAAAAGTTTTCTTGCTGTGAGTGAGCAGCCCACGTTTGTGTCATTGATGTAACAATTGTGTTTTCAGCTCTGGGCTTAGGAGAGCACAGATCTCTGTTTGCAGGGTGACTATACTCGATATTTACTGTAGAAATACTAAGTATTTAGTACTGTGTATACTTCATTCCTTTAAGTGCTCGTTAGTACTCAAGGGTGCACAGAAATAGAAAAGTAACTGATAGTTCTTCTCTAGTGGACTAGGAGACTCAATGCCACCATTCTGCATCTTAAATTTAAAGATCTTGCTCACAGATTTTCTAAGAGAGTGAGACTGTCAGGCTTAGTGTTCAAAGGCAGAGCTGTGCCTGCCGATGGCAGTATGCCTGCTTGAGCACTGCCACAGCTGGGCCTGAGCTGCTTATTCTGGTTTTCTTTGTGCTCACAGTAACTCTGAGGTCTGTTCCTGGTGCTCTCCTTGCTTTTTAGAAACCTCTGTCAGGCCTTTATATGTCAAGTTACATATTCCTGTGTTTTGTTACCTCCATAAAGGCTCTTTTCCCCACTGCATACAGAGTGTGGGAGGGAGGGAGGGAGGGATGCTGCATTCACCCCGTGGCAGTGCTGAGGGGTTTGGATGTGAGGGCTGAGACTTGATGCTAAAGATGGAATCAGCCATGTGCTGTCACAAAGAGAGGGAGGGGAAAAGGGAGATTTCCTCGTGGATCTTCTGTGGGTGAGGAAACAGAAGGGTTAGTGGGATTTGGGTCAGCTTCTGGTGGAATGGGAGCATGGAAATATTGGAGCTGGACTCCAAGAATCGTTTGGGCACAAGTTTATTGTCATTACCCATTTGTGCTCAAGTCAATGGAGTGACTTTAATTAAGGGAAGGCAAGTGAGGGTGGTTCACTGGAGGCTGAGCAGGACAGGCTCCCTGGGTTTTGGGAAGGGGTGTGGTACCTGTGGGGAGTTCACAGGTGAGTGACCTTTCTTACCCCAGCATCACGTGCACGCCAAACCCAATTTGTGTTTGTTAACTGTAATTGAAAGGAATGTCAGAAAAAAAAATAGGGTAAGTTTTGATTCCCTGTTTGCATGTTTTATAAAAGGAAATGGCAGCATCTAAATAAAGGAAGTAAGTCCTTTGTGCTTCAGCAGTGTTGCTGTTCAGCTGAATTACTGATTTATGGTGAAATCATGGTATGGTTTGGGTTGGAAGGGACCTTGAAGCTCACCTTCCTCCAACCCTCTGCCAGGGATGGGGACTCCTGCAGCCAGACCAAGTTGCTGCCCTGATTAATGAATACATGTATTGGAAGATACTTGAAGTATTGCAATATGTTTTTACTAATGATTGATCTGCAGATTTTGTTTTTAATTGATTGACCTACAGATTTTATTATGAATTATTCTTTCAAGAGGTTGGGGTGATTTGGTGTTACCGAGATAGTCATTGCTTGTATCACTGCTAATAAGATAGAATGATGGAATGTTATTTATTGCTCTAATACAGTAAGAGTAAACACAAGAGTTTCATTTGTTGATGCTATTTGCTTTAATGAGAAACAAGTGGAAGTTAGTAGTAGATGGCCAATATTATTTGGTTTTTGCAGGATGTTAGGATGCTATGATGCCTTGCAGAAGAAATACGTAAGTCCTCCACTCTCATTTCAGTTGTGTTGAAATGTTTCTTTAAGTCCATTATCTGGCAGTGTAGTTGTAGGACTGCTCAGGGAGTAGCTGAGCTCAGGCAGCTGCAGTGTGGGATGCACAGGCATTTCTGCAGAAAATTCTTGTAAACAGCAGCACAGAAAGCCAGAGATCTGTGGGTGTTTTCTTCTGCAGCTGAGTCCTCTCCTCCACACAAGAGGAGTGAAGAGGAAGAGGCTTTTCTTACAACAGGCTTTACTTGCCTGTGTTGGATTCCAGAGCTAGAGAGACAAAGCAACTTGGGCAGCAGAAATGGGCAATGAAATTTATTTAATGTTCTTTTTTTTCTCTCTGTGTTCCTGACAGCTGAGACAGATTGTCCTAGCAGTGAGTATCTCTGAAAGATAGGGACACATTTTTAGGGGGCATTCTTTGAGGGATGTGCAGTTCTGATTCCTCTCTTTTCTTTAAAAATACAGGTCTACACCCAGCCAGAAGATCCTCAGGTAAATCTGTTGGAATATCTCATGGGATGGCTGATGATAGTATGGATATAGTGACATGTGTGTACAAGCAGGAATATTTAACATGCACATTTATAGAAAAAGAACTTGTTGAAATACCAGGTGTGAAAATGACTGGAGTCAGTGGGAATGGCCATGTGTGGAATTGCAGAAACCAAAATGTCGTTGCAGATTGAGATGTCCATAAAAATGCCTCATCCTCACTCTGCCTAACAAGTTTATGGGGCTTTTGTGGAAAACACAAAACCCACTGGGTGTCACCACATCTGTTCCATGTGTGAAACATTTTCACAGTGATTGAAACCGGAATATTTTGTGCAAGAAATTTCAGCTGATATTTCAAAGTATTTTATCATGGTGATTCCTGGGAAAGAATCATCATTTTTATTATGTTTTAAGCAGTTTTTTTGCATTTTTACTGTTAATTGTTAGAGAATTAGGATTCAGCACATGTAAGTGGATGGGAGTTGGGCTGTAGTTATTTTCTTTAATTAATAGATTACAGAGCTGCAGCAGGAGTGTTTAGGATTAGTTAAATAATTCCTGGCTTTGTTTGCAGACGGTCACAGAGTGTTACCACTTCAAGTTCAAGTACACCCACAATGGGCCACTCCTGGATTTTGGCAGGTACAGCCCCTGGGACACACCTGAATGTCAGAGCTCTGCATTTGATCTGTTTGCTTTTTAAATTTTGCTTCTTGAGACTAATTTTATCAGCATACACTACTAGCTTAGACTTGCTAAAATACAGGTAATCATTTTGCTTGATGATGATGCTCACAATTTTAATATCCAGTCAGAAGGTGATGCTCAATGTTAGTCTGATACTCTGTGACCAGGATCTTTGAGATACTGCATGTGTGGGGAGTGAAGCTTTACACCAGATTTACTTATCTGAAGATACTGAATGTTACACGGAATTCCTCATTTAGCAGAAATTATTGAAAATGCACCAAAACCACAATAGAAATGTAAGCTGTAATTAGCAAAGCTAAGTTGTGATCCATGGCTCAGTCATGGTGGAATTCCCATTGCTGAGATAAGCTCACTGTGAGGACACTGGGGATCCCTGGGTTGGAACTGGCAGAGGGCAGGTTTGGGTTGGATGCACAAGCAATAAACAGGATGCTTCTCATGTTCACAGTCTGTTAAACAGTTACCTCTTAATGCTAGAAACAGCTGTATAAAAAGTGATCTGACTGCTGTGTGATTTTAGCAAGGACAAGAAGTCAGACTCCAGCATCCCCTGTGCAGACACCAAGAAGGCCAGCATCCTCCTCATCCGCAAGATCTTCATCCTCATGCAGAACCTGAGCCCTCTGCCCAACGATGTGTGCCTCACCATGAAACTGCTGTACTACGATGAGGGTACATTGCCATGTCACCCTGATTTATCTGCTGTGTTCTGCACAGCAATCCAAAGGAATATTTAAGTGTAGAATCTTGGTGGCTGCTGGGACTTGTTAAATGAGGTTATTTCGCGTGAGGCTGTTTCTCAGGGCAGTTTGGAATCTCTGAGGGGAAGGGATGTGATCTCACTGCAGGAACACAATGCTAGCATTGACTTCATGGGTTTTGGCTGTGTTTTAAAACACTTGGAGCTTCCCAGAGTATGTTAGGCTATAGCATAATTTCCCAGCCTGGTTCTAGTTTGATGACTGTCCAAATGTCTGGCTCTGCTTTCAGAGAGTGTTACTGCCTTACAATGACAAATCAGGGCTTCTATTTTCTCTCTCTGTATCTACAACCTCTTCCAGAGAACTTCAACTGGGCTTTGCCTGTTGTACAAAGAGAAAACAACTTAATTTACTCCAGATTGAATATTGATTACTCCCCTCCCCACACACTTTGTATTTAAAGGGGAAAAGAGTTAAAATTAGTTTTGCAAAAGCAAGTTTCATTCTAAGGCGTTGAATAAATTTTCTCTGCAGTTACACCCCCTGATTACCAACCTCCAGGGTTCAAGGAGGCCAAAGATGAGGGGCTGATGTTTAGGGAGGAGCCCATGTACCTGAATCTGGGGGAAGTGCCAACACCTTTCCATATGCTGAAACTGAAAATTACAACTGAGAAACAGCGCATGGAGAATGTTGATAAGAACATTCTAGAGCAGGAAGAGACTGCTGAGCCTCTCCAGGTGGGTGGAGTGAGCAGAGATGATCCAGAAGAGAGGTAGGACATGAATGTAAGAGCACAGACTTTGTTTTGTGTAGCTTTTTTGATTTTTTTTTGTGGTGTATCATCTAGAAAAAGCCGTTATTGTTTCACTGTGTGTAAACCATAAGCCCCTCTATTTTCACACACGGTTAAGCAGGGCAGTATGTCTTCAATCCATTTTTTCCTTTCTTTTACTGCTCCAGTTTGCAGCCTGTCACTGCTCAAGCAGTGCATGACGAGCAGCAGGGTGAGGACAGCTCGTGCCATGGTGACACTGCCATGTGTCACAGCACAGGGCACAGATGGAATCTCTTATCATCCCATGTCACAATCACTTACTTCAGTTTATTCCACCACAAATCCATCTAATAAGTGTGCCCTAAATCATCTACATAGAAACCTTCTTCACTGTGTGTTTGCACTAAGTGACAGACCTGTTTCTTAATCTAGGAGGATCCTGTCTTGGATAATGGAGTGGAAGATAAGAATCATGTGAACATTTCAGAAGCTCAAGGTAACATTTGTAGATGTTTTTCAAGTCTCTTGAGTTGTGCCTTTTTCCTGATGTTAAACAAAACCCTCACTTTTCTGTATTCAAATTTTCATTATTTTCTTCACATTTATGACTGTGCCTTTTATTTTCTATCAGGGCTTCATTCTGTGAAGCACTTGGTTAACAAATGTTAACGTGTTAAAACATGATTAATGTATTTTCATGTTATTGTTCAAAATATTCTGTTCCATTTGATCAGATAGGCTAAATTGAATGGGAGTTTTTATTTAGAAATAATTTTTATTTGCTTTTTCCAGTCTTTTTGTTACTAATAATTACTGATTTATTTAATTTTTGATAATACTTAGTTTGCACATTAAGCTTGCAGAGGTCTTGTACTGTTGAGCTCATTATTGCAGATGTGAGAAGCAGAATTCTCTGTGCAAAAACCGGTGGTCTGGATCTGGTTTTTTGGTTTTTTTTTGTTTTTTAAATTTCAGCTTTTTGGGCTTCAGTTCAGCAGGAATCTCTCTTTTAGTCACCTTTTCCTTTGCAATAGCCCAGAATCCCACTGTGCACCCCACACATTCAGCCTGGGGCTGTGAAGGGGTTGAGAGCATTGGGGCTCTTGTAGAGGAATTTTTGTGTTCTGGTAGCCCCTGTGAAACAGCTCCAGAGGGAGCTGCTGTGGCTCTGGTTTGCTGCTCCTGCTGCAGTAACTTCAGCAGAATGTGTTTTGTGTTATGAACCATTCTGTGTTTGTCCCTGCTGCTTCCTGTTTGGGTGCCTTTTCCAGCTGGTTGTGCTCTGGGGACCTGCTGCCCTTTCCCTGGAGCACTCTGAGAATTGTAAGTGAACCTTTTTTGACATCACAGAATAGAATCCCAGAATGGTTTGGATTGGGAGGCACCTTAAAACCCATCCAGTGCCACCCCCTGCCATGGCAGGGATACCTTCCACTGTCCCAGGTGGTTCCAGCTTGGCCTTGGGCACTTCCAAGGATCCAGGGGCAGACAAGCTCCTCTGGGCACCCTGTGCCAGGGCTTGCCCACCCTCACAGGGAACAATTCCTTCCCTGTATCCCATCTAACCCTGCTCTCTGGCAGGGTAAAGCCATTCCCTGTGTCCTGTCCCTCCAGGTCCTTGTCCAGAGTCCCTCTCCTGGAGCCCCTTTAGGTACTGGAAGGGGCTCTGAGGTCTCTTGGAGCCTTCTCTTCTGCAGGCTGAACAATCCCAACTCTCTCAGCCTTTCCTTGTAGGAGAACTTTAATATGTACAAGTTCTAGCAAAGTATTTTTATTAGTATGAATCACACAAAAATGAGTTTCCTCAAGTGTTTTTCCTAAGACTGTAAATAAAACCTGTCAGTAAATAACTGTCCTGGCTCCTCCAGCCTTGGAACATGCCCTGGTAGCTCCCCACTGCTGAGTTTTAATAAGAGCTCCAAGATGTGGATCCAGACTGTCTCCAGCTCAAAACACAAGACACCAAATTGTCCTCAGGGATCTCAGGAGCTTCCTTTTCAGACTTTAGATAAACCAGGAGGAAAAGCAGAGAATGGTTTGTGTTCACATTTCCCAGTTTAGCCCAGGGGCCTGAAGGCTGAACTTTGCTGCCAGACAAACTGAAGAAGGAATTGCTGTTTGTTGATCTGGTCTCCTTGGTGGGGCTGTACAGAAGCATCCAGACAATCTGGAACCCATTTGCTGTACAGAAAGCATTTCAAATGTTGGGTTTGGGGTTTCTGGAGAAGTAACATGTGCAGCTTTGCCAAACCAGCTGCCATTTCCATGCTGTTCAAAAATAATGGTGGAAATGTGTAGGAAACAGCACATGTAGATCAGAATTTTTGTCTTGACAATGCTAGCAGGCTGCAGAACTGGAATAACCACATAAACGTGTGTCTGCTTCTTTTAAAAAGTCATAAAAATTCCAAAATCATGCAAAAATCCAGCAAATTTCTTGTCCTGGGGAGTTGGCAAATGTTTTATTTACAGGAATTACAAGAAACAGGGAAACACATTGGTCACCCTGAAATTCTTCTGTTGTTTCCACAGCTGATGCACAGTCCCCCATTCACCATTCCATGCTTTAATCTGTATTCTAGAAAAAACAGCATGAGTTAGGAACTGCCTGGAAGTGCCTGTTCCCCTTGGGGGCTGTTCTGCAGCTGCAGGCAGTGCTGGGGGCTCTGCAGCTGGGATTGCTGCTGGCTTCAGGAGGGGCAGGAGCTGGGCCAGAGTGGCCTTTTCCCTGTCCTGCAGCACAAAACAGGCTCCTGAGGCTTCAGGCTTGAACCAAATCCCTTCAGCATGGCAGTGTGTGAAGGAGCTGGGGATCAAACCCCCTCTTCCAGAGGTCATGTGTGCAAACCTGGGCTCTGCAGTGAGCTGGAGTTTGGTACAGGCAGTGGCTGAGTTAAAGAATAAGTTCAGAGCTTGGTGGAGTTAAGGATGTGCTGGACATAGAGAACTCTGCAAGCAGCTGTTCCCAGCAGTTAGAAAGTGTTCCCTGGGGCAGAGCAGGTGGTGTTTGCTCTGGGTTGTTGGTGTGCTGTTGTTAACAGCTTTATTTAAATCTCCAACTCTTTCTTCTTTCAGAAAAGAATTCAGGTCATGAAGAGGAGGCTGGAGGGATCCAGACTTCCCCCAGTGTTTCTAATCCTCAGGTATGAAAACTTTGCCCTGTCATCTTCAGCTTTTACTGGAACTTCTATGGAGCTCCTTCCCTCCTTGGAGTGATTCAATCTGCTGAAGCCTTATTTCCCACAGTCACTATTTCCAGCAACAAAATTCCTTCACATTTTACTTCCTGGTGTTTTCCAAAACTATTCTAAAGCACTGACAAAAGGCTGTTCCTCTGAAATACAGCTCTCAAAACAAGCACATGCTGTGACTGTTACTGAGTGAAAAGGGCAGTGTCATTTCCATGTTAATAAACTGCCTAACAGGACTGCTAATTCTGACAAACCAAAGCTTGTTTAAAAGTTGATTAAAACTTAAAAATGCAAGTTTATAACTCAGGTTATATTCCCTGCATGTAGAAATTGGTGGCATTTATACGTGGAGGACTGCTTCACACAGGTCCTTAAGATTTCTTAAGACAGGATAGCTGTAGGTAAGTGTGAGTGATTTACTGTATAAAACCAGCACATGCTTCTCTCTGCCAGGACCCTCCAGCACACCCAGCTCTAAAAGCTGTGACTTCCATGGGTTATCAGCATTTAAATACTCCCATATTTCAGTTTTGGCTCAGGCACTGCACAGAACAGTGAATGCCCCAGCACTGAGCCCTGCTGTGCTCTCCAGTGTGTATTTTCTGCTGCTCTCACAAGGCAAAATCTATTTTCTGATTTCAGGTCGATCATTTGACCCGTAAAACATCTGAGCTGATTGTGTCAGAGAGCAGGACAAGAAGTGGGAAGATATTCCAAAGCTGCATTGTTAGTATCAGTTTTTCTTTAGTTCTCATCATTTCTGTTCCAAACAGTGAATAAAACTCAGAGCTTGAATGCATTTGCTATTGACAGAATTAAATTCTCATCACTTCCTAAATTCCCATTCAATTCAACATTGTCAAAAAGAATTCTGTCCCAGAGAGTTAGAAGCTGATTTGATGCAGGTAATGCAGGTTGAGAAAGATTCCTTAGATTTAGTTGATATCCTGTTGGGAATGCATTTATCCAAATTTCCTGCTGGTTTGATCCATCAGCCAGGGGAGTTTGTGCCAGGGAGTTCACCAAGTGCTTCCTTGTGAAGCACTGGGCCAAAATGATAACCTCCCTTCTGTGACTGCTTCATTCCAAGAGAAATCCTTTTTATTTGCTTCATCAGGTCTGCTTGTGGGAACCCAAATCCTTCCCACCTGGCACAGCTGGAGCAGAGGTTGTGTCCAGGCTGGGATGTGACCTTTGGGCCCCATGTCTGTGCTGCTCCTTCACTGCCCTGGGAGGCTTTGGGGGCCTTCACTCAGAGCTGCTATTTGGAATATTGGAGATGCTGAGTGTGGGGCACATCCTTCTCCAAATCCTGAGGGATAAATTTTTCACTCTTCTATTACACAAGAAATTGTTCCCTGTGAGGGTGGGGGCAGCTGGGATGGAATTCCCAGAGAAGCTGTGGCTGCCCCTGGATCCCTGCAAGTGTCCCAGAACAGCTTGGACAGGGTTTGGGGCAGCCTGGGATGGTGGAAAGTGTCCCTGCCATGGCGGGGGTGGCACTGGGTGAGCTTTAAGGTCCCTCCCTGTTTCCAACCAGTCATATTCAGTGCTTTTTCTTCATCAGTGATGTGACAAAAAAAAAAGGTTGTTCTGTTTGCTGTATTATTTGCTGTATATTGCAAAATCCTTGTGTATTTTTCAGAGAGATTTTACTGAACTTAGTAATAAAATCATTAAACAAAATTTCTTTAAATAAGCAAAAGGACAGTGGAGCTGAAGGTTCATTGTCATCTTTTCATGGGAGACTCAGCAGGACAGAGCTCTCAGGAGGTTGTTGGGTATTGAGCAGCTTCTGCAGGGTGCAGAGCCCTCCTGGTGCTGCTCCTGGCATGGGACTGTGCAGGGGAGCAGCCAGCATTGCCTTGGGATCATGGAATCATGGATGGTTTGGATGAAGGGACCTTAAATCCCACCCAGTGCCACCCCTGCCATGGGCAGGGACACCTTCCACCGTCCGAGGCTGCTCCAAACCCCATCCAGCCTGGCCTTGGACACTGCCAGGGATGGGGAATCCATGGAATAATCTGTGTCTGGGCCTCCCCACCCTCACAGGGAACAATTTCTCCCATATCTCCAACCTCAATTTCCCATCTTTCAGTCTGAACCCACGACTCCTTGTGCTGTGCTGCAGTTCCTGATGGACACAGCTCCTTGATGCTGCTGTGGCAGCAGGAATATATCCCAGCAGAAGTACATCCCAGCAGAAATACATCCCAGCCTTCCTTCAGTTGGTCAGTTCTGCCAGGAAATAGTACCCAGCTGTTCCTGCAGGCCCAGCACATCTGTCCTTCTGAGGGTGGGCTGTGCCCTGTTTTGTCACCACAGAGCTGCTGTAATTCCATGTGTTGGTTTTCCTTGGCAGGTGCACCAGGCTGAGCTCTGCTCCAGCCAGGACGTGCTGCCCAAAAGGAGGAAGCTCAGCGAGCCCAAGGAGCAGTTTTAGGTGCCCATCTCAGAGTTCTCCACTCCCAGTCGGTTGTTCCACATGACTGTTGGGTTTTAAGGATCTTTTCTGCTCTATTAGCAGTCCCATTGGAGTGTGTTTTAAGGAAGGAAAATATCAGGAAGCCCAGCTGAAGAATTCCAGATTCATTTTGTGTGGGACCAGAAATCCTTGGATTTGGGGATTTGTAGGTTGGCCCTGGTTCCAGGCACATCCAGGTCCTGATGGTGATGGAGGAAATTCATCCCCCCCAGCACAAGGTTTCACCAGTGCCTTTGGGCTGTGGTTCTGAGCTGAGGAACTCACCCAGAACCTGCCTGCCCCAAAACCTCTCCAGTTCTGGGGTGATTTCCAGAGCTTTCTAGAGGGCTGGGCTGGCAGTTACAGGCTGTTACAGTTTTGGGGTTACAGTTTTTGCTTTTCCTGCCGGGACAGTTGGAGGAGTTGGATGCTTTGTATTTCTTCCGGACCAGAAACACCACACTCAGGTGAAAAACCAGCCCTCTTCATACCTTAAATTCCAGATTCCCTGCCAGAATGCAGGAATTTCTCATGCCAGGTATCCATGCCACGAAGAGCCATGGCAGGGTCTGTTCCGAGGTACGAGAGCCCTGGGAGAACCTGGGTGTCCTTAGAACGATTTATGGCAAAGGTTGGACATGGTGCCAACAGAAATTAACGTTAATTGTCCGGCTGCCTCGGGGAACGGGAGCGAAGCCGTTCCTGCCGGCACGGCCGGGGACAGCTGAACGTTTCTTGTCGGTTTTGACTTTTCAATTGAGAATGTCTGTTCATCATCAGCCCTCTATTAAACAGCGTTCACCTTTGGCA
>VWZS01001819.1:46925-63947 GCA_013397075.1 Rhabdornis inornatus | reverse complement strand
CACGGGACGGGACAAGAACGGGAGCGGGACATGGAGCGGTGATGGGACACAGGACGGGACAAGGACAGGAACGGGAGCGGGACATGAATCGGGGATGGGACACGGGACAGGACACGGGACGGCAGCGGGACACGACACGCTGGTGGGGGCGGAGCCACCCTGATTGACAGGAGGAAGTCCCGCCCCTCTGCCCAGCCCGACCTCGCTCATTGGCTGATCCGACCCGCGCGAGCTCCTATTGGTCGGATCCGCGACGTAGGNACAGAAATTAACGTTAATTGTCCGGCTGCCTCGGGGAACGGGAGCGAAGCCGTTCCTGCCGGCACGGCCGGGGACAGCTGAACGTTTCTTGTCGGTTTTGACTTTTCAATTGAGAATGTCTGTTCATCATCAGCCCTCCATTAAACAGCGTTCACCTTTGGCAGCAGCGTGTTCCCTTAGCGGCGGGATGGGCAGGGAGCAGGGAGAGGACGGGAACGGGAAGGGACAGGAAGGCGGGACAGGAGCGGGAGCGGGATGGGCAGGGAGCAGGGAGAGGACGGGAACGGGAAGGGACAGGAAGGCGGGACGACGGGAAAAGCAGGAACGGGACGGGAACGGGCTTGGACACGGAATGGGACACGAGGCGGGACGGGACAAGGACAGGAAGGGGAGTGGGCCAGGACACGGGACGGGACAAGAACGGGAGCGGGACATGGAGCGGTGATGGGACACAGGACGGGACAAGGACAGGAACGGGAGCGGGACATGAATCGGGGATGGGACACGGGACAGGACACGGGACGGCAGCGGGACACGACACGCTGGTGGGGGCGGAGCCACCCTGATTGACAGGAGGAAGTCCCGCCCCTCTGCCCAGCCCGACCTCGCTCATTGGCTGATCCGACCCGCGCGAGCTCCTATTGGCCGGAGCCGCGACGTAGGCGGGGTCAGAGGAGCCCAGGAAGCGGCGGCGGCTCCGCGGAGGCTTTTCCTGCCCGCGGCCCCGGAGCGGAGCGGGCCGGGCCGGGCCGGGCGGACCCGCCGGGCGCAGCGGTGAGGCCGGGCCGAGGTGAGGCCGGGCCGCGGGCGGGGGGCATTGGCAGCCCCTGACCCTCGTGAGGGGAGCGAATCTTCACCCACGGAGCCGGGGCCGGGAGGGCTGGGACAGAGCTCTGGGGCTGAGGCAGAGCCTGGCCGGGGTTGGGAAGCGGCGGGGACAGAGCCGGGGTGGGAGCGGCCGGCCCGGGACGCTCCATCCCCCGCGTCCCCTCCGTGTGCGGGACCCGCCCGTGCGGCCTCAGGGGCTCGGGGCTCCCTCCAGAACCTGGCCCAACACACCGAGGGGTGACGGCCGCTCCCTGTCACCGCCTGCCACGCCGCCCTGGGAAGGGAGAGCTGGAGATCCTGGGGTACAAGGAACGTCCCTTAGTGCTGGGGAGTGGGTTTGGGTCTGGGGGCTCAGCACGGCACTGCCCGCCGTGTCAGCGAAGCCATGCTCTCCTGTGCCCAGTGCAGCGGGAGATGACGACGCTCACGCACCGGGGCCGGCGGGTGGACGGCAGGAACGCGGACAAGAAGCCGGACAGCGAGGAGGATGCGGCTGCGGACAGAGACCCGAACGAGGACGATCCCGATGACTCCAAAGACATCCGCCTGACGCTCATGGAGGAGGTGCTGCTCCTGGGACTGAAGGACAAGGAGGTGAGGCAGGTGGCGGATGGAGTGTAGGCAGTGCTGTGGCAGTGTGTCAACCTGGACCTGAGGCTCTCAGGGAGCAGCAGAAGGGATTGGATGGATTCTTCTCAATGCTCTCCCTTAGACTCTTAGAACCTGCTTAGAATCACAGAATGATTTGGGTTGAAAGGGATTGTAAAGTTCATCCAGCTCCAAACCCTTGCCATGGCCAGAGACACCTTCCGCTATCCCAGGCTGCTCCAAGCCCTGTCCAACCTGGCCTTGGACATTTCCAGGGATGGGGCAGCCACAGCTTCTCTGGGCAGCCTGTGCCAGGAGATGGCAACCTGAGCTGTGGCCATGGCTGATAACTGCTGTGCCACCAGCTGTGCCTTGGGGACAGTGGCAGGAGGTGAGAGGTGCCCTGGGGGTGTTGTGTCACTGCCTTGTGCAGAGCAAAGGGGGGGGTTGATCTTTCAAGGGTTCTCTCTATGCATAGAGAGAGCCTCACCTGGTTTATCAAAGAGTGAACATCCTCCTGTCCCTGAGCACCAGCTGACACACAGTGAGCACTGCTCTGCTCTTTAAAAATTAATGTGGAAAAGAGCAGAGGTGGCTCTTGGGAGAAGAGGCAGAGGGCAGCAGAGTCAGCTGGGCTGGGAGCTGGAAGCAGGCACAGGCTGAGTCTGGACCCACAATGGAGAGGGAACAGAAGCTGCATCTCTGGTGGCTTCCTGGGCCAGGCAGGAGTGGTGATGGGCAGCTCCAGGGGGATGGGGCTGGGTGGGAATGTCAGTGCTGGGAGCTCCTCCTGTGTGCCTGTCACTGGCTTTCCTTGGCAGCACTGGGGGGGCTGCAGAGCTGGGTATTCCCAGAGGGCTGATCCCTTTGGGAAGGGGATCCTGGTCAAACAGAATTGATTTATGCTTATCAGCTGCTGGGAACTCATTTATCAGCTCTGCCTGGAAGGGGAAGGTGCCTTGTGTCGAGTTCTCTGAGCTGCCTGTGCCTTATCTTCACCCCTGCATCCATCTTCTGGATCAGCTTGGAGAAACCTTTGTGAGGGTGGTGAGGCCCTGGCACAGGTTATTCCATGGCTGCCCCGTCCTGGAAGTGTCCAAGGCCAGGTTGGCCAGGGCTTGGAGCAGCCTGGTTTGGAAGGTGTCCCTGCCATGCCATGGGATTTGTTGATCTTTAAGGTCCCTTCCAACCCAATCCATTCCACAATTCCATGATTCTAAAATCTGCTATTCCTGACAATAGATGGGGAATTGTAGACCAGGGGAAGCCAACCAGGTGCATCTCTACAGAGGCTTTCCAGCTCCAGGAACCCACTTTGGTTGAGACTGGACTCAGTGATCCTGGAGATCTCTTCCAGCTGTAATGATTCCATGGTTTCTGTGTGAGCCTGTCTCCCACCCTGAGGAGCTGTGGTGGATGAACCTCCTTCACTTCATTCCTTGGGGTGGAATTAAACCCTTGTGAGGTGCCTGGACCTTCTTTTCCACAGGGCTCTGCTGTTCTGGGTTGGTCCCAGCTGGTGCTGAGCTGTCACACGGATCCAGCCTGGGGGAACTGTGGTTGTGACAGGGGCTGGGGCTGTCCTGTTTGAGAACCCCAGATAAGATCTAGGAGCCAACTAGGAAGTGGCAGGAGCTCAGGGCTGTAAAGGGAACACAGTGCAAATAATCCTGGAGCAAATATTTGAAAGCAGCCTGGGAGTGGGGTGCCATGGGCTGCTTTTTTCCTGGGCTGTTTGGTGTTCTTGGCTTGGTTAATGTATCCTGGGAACGGCCCTTCAGCCACCAGGAACCTCAGAGAGCTCTACAGATACAAGGAAAAAACCTTTCCGTGCTTTTTTTTTTTTTTTTTTTTTCTTTCCCATCCTGTCCTTCCACATTCCTGTACCTCAGGACAGAAGCAGCAGCAGCCTGGCCCTGAGCTGGGCTCTGTTTTCACAGCTCGGGTGTTCACTCATGGTTTGATGACTGGGGAAAAACAAGACAATTTTTGCCAATTTCAATGAGCTCACGGTGTAATTTCATTATTTAAAGTACCAGTCTGTCCATGTAGGAGGACCTGGCTGCAAACCAGCCTGGCTTTTGTAACCAGTCTGATTCCAAAACCTGGAAATAACCCAGGAGCTTTCAACTGTTTTGGTTTGGAATTTAAAATTTCCTAGGAGCAATGTGCCCTCGAGGCCAGGAAATTGAAACCTTTGCTCATTTTCACACCCTTTCCTGGAGAACTTGTTTATAAAGCCATGAGCAAAACCCAGGAAAGGAAACCAGGAGGGCAGGGATGAAAGGTTGCTTTGTCTTCCCCCATAAGGAAATGAAGAAAGCAAATAAAAGTTTTAATTTCTTTTATGGTTCTCTGTGCTGGGCAATCCCAGTGTCCGTGTGCGCTGCTCAAACAGATCCACTGGGGACAAGAATTCACCCACAGGGAGGGAAAACCTTCCCTGGGGGAGGGCTGAAGGGTTTTATTTGGGAAGAGCCTCCCTGGGTCACCTTGTCCCCAGTCTCCTGGTAGCTTCTAGACCTGTCCTTCCCCCCTGTATTCCATGCAGAGAAAGAGCAGCAGAAAGGGAATTTTCCCACCAGGAGCCCATTCCAGGTGTGTTGGGGTCTCCCTGCAAACCAGCAGATCGTGGCTTTGAGCCCACTGGGATTAACCCTTTCTTTGGGCACAGCTCAAATGCCAGCCCAGCCCTCTGAGCCTCTCCCTGAGCCCTGGCTGCTCCTGCCTTGCCCTGAAATCCAAGCAACGCTGCTCACCAGAACAGAAGGAAACAATGGGGCTTTGTTCTCATCAGGGAATGAAAGAGGAGTGGAGGAAGGGAAGGGAGAGGTCACCTGGGCTGCCCCATTGCTCCAAACCAGAGCCAGCTCTCTTGGAAAGCGTCACTTGAGTGTTGTTGAACCTCAGGGAGCAGCAGTGAATTCCCTCCCTGCCCTTCCCTGGGCTTTCTTGTCCAGGTGGTTTTTTTCTCCCGGTTCCAATTGGAATCTGCAGTTCCAGCCCAGGACTGTCCTGTGCACAGTGGAAGTTGGAACTGGCCATTCTCTTCCTTTTTGCTGCTCCCTTTGATGTCTTTGATCTCCCTTATCCTCTTCTCCCTCTGTCCCCTTTTTCCTGGGCCAAATTCCTGTTTCAATTCCTGGTTCTTTGTGGGTTGCATTTCCCGAACCTTTGCACCTTCTTCTTTCCC
Source organism: Rhabdornis inornatus (assembly GCA_013397075.1). Classification (NCBI taxonomy): domain Eukaryota; kingdom Metazoa; phylum Chordata; class Aves; order Passeriformes; family Rhabdornithidae; genus Rhabdornis; species Rhabdornis inornatus. Next base: position 59,077 of record VWZS01001819.1, on the reverse strand, counting down.
AAATTCTTCACCTTTGGAGCTTGCAGCTCTCAGTATGAGACCCCATCAACAGCCTGGAGTCCCAGGACATGGTGGGGTGGCTTCAAATCGACAAAGAGGATGTTTAGATGGGATTTTGGGAAGAAATTCCTCCCTGTGAGGGTGGGGAGGCCCTAGCACATGGTGCCCAGGATCCCTGGAAGTGCCCAAGGCCAGGCTGGACAGGGCTTGGAGCAGCCTGGGACAGTGGGAGGTGTCCCTGCCATGGTAGGGGTGGAACTGGGTGATTTTAAATCCAAATCCAAACCATTCCATGGCTCTATGAAGCTCCTGTGGGAGCTGGCTCTTGCTGGAGCACCGTGGGTTGTGGGGAAGCTCCTCCCAGGCCTGATGTTGATTTCTTGGTACATCCAGGGGCTCTCAGGGGGGTTCTGGGGCTGGGTGGGGGAATTTCTCCAAGGAGAAGAGCAGATTGCAGCTCCCCTGTGCCCAGGGACAGAGCCTGGCAGAGCTCCTTGGTGGCTGCAGCCCCTCAGCAGCAGCAATGCCCTGCTGTGCCCATGGAAATGATCCCACTTTGCTCCCTTTTCCTTGGATTTTTTACCCCCTGGGGCTGGGCAGAGCCGGGTGTGCCCCGTGGTGCAGCAAGGAGGGCACAGGCTGGACTTGGCAGTGTTTGCAGGAGCTTTTGGGCAGGAAGGGGATGGGGAGAATCCCTCCCTTTGGAGAGACTCCTGAGCAGGGTCCAAGCAGGCCAGGAGGTTTGGGAGGCTGGACAGAGGAAGAATTCCTTTCCATCTTCTTCCCCAGGGCTACACCTCCTTCTGGAACGACTGCATCTCCTCGGGGCTGCGGGGCGGGATCCTCATCGAGCTGGCTCTGCGCGGCCGCATCCGCCTGGAGCCGCTGTCCCTGAGGAAGAAGAGGCTGCTGGAGAGGAAGGTGAGGCTCCTGCAGGAGCCCTGGGGCTCTGCCCTCCCCATCCCATCTCTGCTGTGGGAGGGGAGAGGCAGAGCTCCGCCTCCAGCCCGACCCCGTGTTCCCGCTGCTCCTCCCAGGTGCTGCTCAAGTCGGATGCTCCGACCGGGGATGTGCTGCTGGATGAGACCCTGCGGCACATCAAGGCCACGGAGACGGCAGAGACGGTTCAGACCTGGATAGAGCTCCTCACTGGTAGGGCCAGGTGGAAATTTCATTGTCCCAGCTCCCTCCAAACCTGTCCAAACATCCCTCAGAGCCCGCCAAACTCACCAAAACTCAGCCAGGATCCCATGTCCAGCATCCCCTTCTGCATCCAGAGCTCCAGGATTTGGTGGTGAGGGAACCCCAAAAAGAGAAGAGAGTCCCAAAACCACTCTGGAGTCTGAAATCCCTCCAAAAGAGCTCTGGGATTTGGTGGTGAGGGAACCCCAAAAAGAGGGGAGAGCCCCAAAACCACCCTGGAGCCTCAGATCCCTCCAAAACTCCTCTCCCTGGCCTGGCCCTGCATCTCTGGGTCATTCCTGGAGGTGGGGAGAGCAGGGGAAGGCTGAATGTGGGGGCAGAGAAGGAATTTCTGGGTGTTTTTTTTTGTTGGGAACTCGATGGAGATCTTGGACCTTGCTCCTCTTCTGAGGCCTTCACCAAGCCTGGGGTGAACCATGGGGTGGAAGAGGCTTTGGGAAAGGATTTGTCCTTTGGAAAAGGATTTGCCCTTTGGCAAAGGGATCTGCTGCCTGTTGCCACAGGTGGGAGAGGCAGATCTGAGTCAGGCCAAGGGATCAGGGCTCCTGCAGGACAGAGGGACAGCGTGGAAGGATGGAAGGACACTGGGATTGGGAAACAAAGCTTAACCAGAGTGTCCAACCCCTCAGGAGAGACCTGGAACCCCTTCAAGCTGCAGTACCAGCTGCGCAACGTGCGGGAGCGCCTGGCCAAGGCGCTGGTGGAGAAGGGAATCCTGACCACGGAGAAGCAGAACTTCCTGCTCTTCGACATGACCACACACCCTGTCAGCAACGCCTCTGAGAAGCAGCGCCTGGTGAAGAAGCTCCAGGAGAGCGTCCTGGAGCGCTGGGTCAATGATCCCCAGCGCATGGAGCGCAGGACTCTGGCCCTGCTGGTGCTGGCCCACGCCTCGGACGTGCTGGAGAACGTTTTCACCAGCCTGGCCGACGACAAGTACGACGTGGCCATGAACAGGACCAAGGACCTGCTGGATATGGACCCTGAGGTGGAAGCTGCCAAAGCCAGGGGCACAGAAATGATCTGGGCGGTCCTGGCAGCCTTCAATAAGTCCTAAAGATCCCCCTGACACGGTGTGGGGGAGACCCTTGATGTGAGCCAGGGGTCTCCCCAGAGGGACCTGGAGTTCCTGGGGCGCTGGGTGGGCTCAGCCTGGGGAGGGACCAGGGGATTTTGCTTTCCCCTCGCCAGGCAGGGGTGGGAGGTGAGAGCCCCCCCAGCACCACAGCCCCGTGCCTCCAGGGAGGGGTGGCAGTAGCTCTTCACTCCTAGTCCTTGGGGATTTCCTTCTGAGGCCAGTGCAGAGCTGGGGGTGGCAGAGCTCCGGCCTGGGAGCTGCTCTGAGAGGCCAAACCCCAGCACAGACAGGGCTGGGACACACTCCTGGGTGCCTCTCCCAGAGCCAGGGCCTGCCTGTGAGCTGTGTGAGCTCTGTGGGTTCTCCTGAGGATCTCACACCCTCCTGGGATGGGGTTTGGGGGTGTTGGGCAGTCAGGACCACCCCCATTCCTGGCTGCCACGGGGCATCCAAACCTCCCCCACATGTCTCCGTGGAGGAGCAGCTCTGCAAGACCCCCAGGCTGTGCCCTCATGGCTCAGCTGCTCTTTCTAGTAAGAAAAGAAATTTAAACTGTGATTATTTTTGTTCACAACCCCCTTCTTCCTCCCCCACTTTATTCTCCTGTAGTTCACTTAAACGTATTTCTCTGGAGCCGCAGGGTCTGTCCATGTTTCAGCGGGTGCAGCTGCCAGCATTGGCATTTCAAGGGGAACTGGCAGTGCTCGGGGGGAGGGTCCCCAGGCTGCGGGTGACACCAGGTGACACGAGGTGACACTGCTGTCCTGACCTGCGGGTGGTCTCAGCTGATGCTCCCTGCTGGGTGGCGGTGGGGTCCTTCCTCCCCCAGGCGCCTTCCCGGGGGCGGTTTCGGGGCCTTGAGTGGTCTCTGCCCTGGAGGATGGCCCCGCATCCCCGGCCCTGCGCTCTGTCCCCGAATCCTCTCGGCCCCGGTCTCGAACCCGCGGCTTTGAGGGAAGGGGGAGCCTTAAGCCCCGCCTTCTGCCCCGCCCACTCGATGTTTGTAGTTTCCTATTGGTCAATGGTCATGCCAAGCATGGATGCCCCGCCCCTTTGCGTGCACGACTTCAGGTCTAAGCCCCTCCTCCATGCGCTCTGATTGATCAGGTATGACGTCACTGCGGCCTAGTCTCTCCGTTCATTGGGTAGAGCTGCTGTCCGTCACACACCTCAGGCGGTGGAGGCGGTGGCGGCCATTTTGGAGCAGGGCGCGGGGCCGGACGCACGGAGGGAGCGCGGAGCTCCCCCCTTGCCACCATGGCAGCCCCGCTCGGTACCGGCGCCTTCACGGAGGAGACCGGACAGGAGAAACAGGTGGGGGAACCCCCGGGGGAGGGAGGGGGTGTCCGGCCGGCTCCCACTGGCTCGGCTGCACGTCCCTCCTTCCAGTCCTATGCGGATATTGGTTGTTTCTCTTGTCAGTCTGGCGAATGCAAGACTCTGATTGGCTGTGGCTGTGGGTGGTGGGCGGAACTTCCGGTTTGGGCTCGATGATGGCGTNGGGAGGAGACTGGGAGATATGGAGCTGAGGGGGGCAGTGACAGATCGTGGAATGGCTTCAGGGGACAAAGCTTTGGGTGCTGCTGTCGGACCCCCTGAGTCCTAAAATCCTATTTAGAAACCCTAAAAGCTCTCCAGGATACCCAAAATCCTGCTTGGAATTCCTGAAATCCTCCCCTGCACCCCAAAATCCTTCCCAGGAGACCCAAATCCCCCGGAATCCTCCAGCAGAACCTTCAAATTCTACCTGGATACCAAAATATCCCCCCAGCCCCCAGAGTTATCTGGGAAGGGAAATCAGGGAATCGTGGACTGGTTTGGGTTGGAAGGGCTCTTAAAACTCACCCAGTCCCACCCTGCCATGGCAGGGACACCTCCCACTGTGCCAGGCTGCTCCAAGCCCCAGTGTCCAGCCTGGCCTTGGACACTTCCAGGGATCTGGGGGCAGCCACAGCTTCTCTGGGCACCCTGTTCCAGGGCTTTCCCACCCTCATTTCTTCCCAAAACCCAGCCTAAAAGCCCAGTTTGCCAAGCCAGACATCAGCATGGGTGCTTGGAGGGGCTCCCAGGTGGGAAGGAGGCAGGGGAAGAAGCTCTCCCTGTCCCACAGCTCCTGGAGGGAAAGGGGAATGTGTTGGGAATATTTTCTGAGTGCTTTTCCAGGGAAGCACAGAATGTGCTGTGGGATGTTGTGTACCAGCATCTCAGCTGGGCTGTGGGGCTTCAGGGATTTACAGCCCTTTGTGTTTCAGGACACTCAGGAGAAGGACAAAGCCATCACCCCCGAGAGGGCAGAGGAGGCCAAGCTCAAGGCCAAATACCCCAACCTTGGCCAGAAGCCTGGAGGCTCTGATTTCCTCATGAAGAGGCTGCAGAAAGGGGTATGTGAGTGTCCCTCAGGGGGACAGACCTCAGGGATCAGCCCTGAACTCCTCCTCCTCCCAGACCCTGCCTTGGCTCTGGATCCTCCCAGCAGATCCCACTCTGCCCCCAGCCAGGGAGAGGGATTTGTGCTGCTGGAACTGATTAAATGGAGGGAGAGAGGCAGGACTGGGAGTAACCACCCAGAAAGGGATAAAAAGCACCAGAGTGGAATTTGAAGGGTGTTGAGGCAAACCTGTGTTTTGAAAGTGTTGGGCATCCCGAGCTTGGATTTGTTTTTTCTCTTGTTTTTTCCCTTCTTGTGTTTTCTTTGTCTCAAGCCTGGGGAAAAAAAAATCACAAAACCCCCAAACTAACACCAACATCACAACAAAAAATCCCCAAACCTAACAACCACACCCTGGTCTGAAACCTGAGAAAAACCCCTGAACTAGAGGTGAACCAAGTGCTGGGATCCCTCCCTGGGATGCTCCAGGGTTGAAGTTTTAGCCCTGGTTTCAGTGTGCTGGTCCAGTGGCTTGGCTGCACCTGCACTGCAAAGCCAGCCCTCTGCTCCCTGAAATCCCTCAGGAATGGGATGAAATCCCTCAGGAATGGGATGAAATCCCTCAGGAATGGGATGAAATCCCTCAGGAATTGAATGAAATCCCTCAGGAATGGGATCCCTGGGAATGGGATGGGATCCCTGGGAATGGGATGAAATCCCTCGGGAATGGAGTGAAATCCCTCGGGAATGGAGTGAAATCCCTCGGGAATGGAGTGAAATCCCTCAGGAATGGGATGAAATCCTTGGGAATAGAGTGAAATCCCTGGGAATGTGATGAAATCTCTCTCCAGTCCCTCTGTTGCTGCTTGGTTTGGCCCTGCTGCCTCCTTTCCTTGCAGAGGCTGCTGCAGAAAACACAAATTGCTCCCAGGCTGGTGGCAGCAGTGTCTGTGTCCCCTCCCCAGAGCCCTCCTGGTGCCATTCCCAGTGTCCCTCTCACCCCTTGGGCAGGGTTTGGTCTGTCCTGGCCTTTCCCTGTCCAGGCTGTTCCCACGATCCCAGGACTGTTGTGGGAACCAGCGTGGGAGGGAGGGGTGTGGTGGCTGTGGGGGTGACCCTGTCTGGGTTCCAGGTGTCCCCAAAGCTGCTCCATCCCTGCCCTCGTCACCTGCACAGGGAGGAGAACAAAAGGCTTCTGTGTTGGGATCAATCCCTGAGAATCATCAGGGGCAAAAGGGATTTGACTTGTGGAAATTAATTGCATTTATTATCCATCAAATCAGAGCTGAAAAAGAAGTAAAATAAATCCTAAAAGAGCATCTAAGAGGTGTGTGGGGGGGTCTCTGCTCCCCGTGGAACCCATGGGCTGCCAGGGAATTTCAGCTTGAGCTTTTCCTGCTCTTCCTTCCTCCCTGACCTTGGAGCCCAGAGTCTCTCACACGTTCTCACTCCTCTGGCCACAATTCCATCTATACAATCACTTTTTTCCCTTCCTAGTTGTGATATTCCCAAGGCTCAACCCTGGCCAGTGGCAAGTCCATTCCAAACTTGGCTACACAAATCTGGTTTTTACCAGATCTGGGCTCTCTGAGGACACCTTGGGATAAAACCAGGCTCTCCAGAACTCCCTGTCCAGCTCTGCCCAGGCTCTGCCTTGGCTCCAGCCTCTCCAGGGCAGTGGAATGAGGTCATGCTGGGAAGGAGGAGAGTCCTGGGGTGATTGATGTGATGTGATGTGATGTGATATGTGTGATAAGGCACTGAAATGCCCTTTGAGCTGGGAGGTGGCCCCCAGCCATGGCCTTGCAGGCAGTGCCTGCTGCTATTGGGAGCCAGGATTTGTTCCCTGGGGCAAAAGTCCTGCCTCTGTCACCCTGGCTCATCATCCCAGCCCAGAGCATCCTGTTGGGCTCTGCCCCTGCTGCTGAGCCTCTGCTGTGCCTGCCCTCAGCATTCCAGAGGCTTCTGGCCTGGGACTGAGCCCTGTTGTGTAAGGGGAAGTAGGTCAATGCAGGTCCCAGACAGCCAAAGTCCTGTCAGTGTGTCAGAGAGGTGCCTTGAGTCAGGCCCAGGAGCTGCCACCCAGGGCTGGGCTGAGTCACCAAAGGCCTTGTAAACCAGGCTGGACTCTGCCTGGATTTCCCCCTGCTGTGTGATGTTTTGATGGCCTGGTTTAGAGCAATCCCAGCACTCCCTAAAGGATCCTTGTGGCTCTGCTGTTCCCCTGCACACCCAGTAACCTGCACACCTCTCCCTCTTCCAGCAAAAATACTTCGATTCTGGCGACTACAACATGGCCAAGGCAAAGATGAAGAACAAGCAGCTGCCAAGTGCAGGGCCTGACAAGAACCTGGTGACAGGAGACCACATCCCCACACCCCAGGACCTGCCACAGAGAAAGTCCTCACTTGTCACCAGCAAGCTGGCAGGGTAGCCTGCACTCTCAGCTGGGGGCTGCCCTCCTTTTGTCTCTTTTCTTTTGGCTAAATGGATTGAACTTCACTGTACCATAGGGATGGGAGCACCAGAATCCACATAGTTGTTTGAGTCTTTCCAGCAAACACACCCCAAACCCCAGGGAGGGGCTGGGTTGGCCCTTCCTCTCAGCGAGGCTTTGCCTTAATTTTCCTGCTGTTTGAAATATCCCTGGAATGTTCCCTCCTCACTGGGAGAGCCCTGGGAGGAGCAGGAGAGGGCTCGGGGGAGGCACCTGGAGGAGGGGAGAGTGTGGAGCTGAGGTGTGGGAAGGGATTTCAGGCCTTGGGGGTCACAGGGACTGACCCAGCTGGGCAGGAGGTGTGATTCCACATCTGGAAAGTGTGATCCCAGACCTGGAAAGTGTGATCCCAGATCTGGCAGGTGTGATCCCAGACCTGGAAAGTGATCCCAGATCTGGCAGGTGTGATCTCAGGTCTGGAAAGTGATCCCAGATCTGGCAGGAGGGATCCCAGGTCTGAAGGCATAGTCAGGTGTGTGTGTTAGAGCTTCAGAGGGAAGAAATTGGCTGAGATGAAAAAAATTCCGAGGGGGTGTTGTTGGGCTGAGCTGCCTGGGATCTGTCCCTGGCTCAGCTCACAGGGGACAACATGTCCAGTGGGTGTGGGAGAGGGGTTGGGCAGGATTTGAAACATCCTTGTGGCTGCTTTGGGGGTAGAGCCCCACCAGAGCTGCCCCTGAGCTGGCTTGGCTGAACTTGGCTGAAAGCTCAGCTGCCTCAGGCCATGGGGCAGTTTCTGTGTCCCTGGTCACTTCTGCTCTGTGGCTGTGTCTGACCAAGGGTGAGGTGAGGACAGCTCTTCTCCCAGCACCAGGGAGGTGAGATCTGAGCTCAGGACACAGCAGAGCCCTGGTCCCAGACTTGGGTGCTCACAAAGCAGGACCAGGGAGAGGGATTTGTGCTGCTGGAACTGATTAAATGGAGGGAGAGAGGCAGGACTGGGAGTAACCACCCAGAAAGGGATAAAAAGCACCAGAGTGGAATTTGAAGGGTGTTGAGGCAAACCTGTGTTTTGAAAGTGTTGGGCATCCCGAGCTTGGATTTGTTTTTTCTCTTGTTTTTTCCCTTCTTGTGTTTTCTTTGTCTCAAGCCTGGGGAAAAAAAATCACAAAACCCCCAAACTAACACCAACATCACAACAAAAAGGCCCCAAACCTAACAAGCTGTTGCTGCAGCCCTGCAGAACCACACATGCTGGGGGTGGCACTGTCCCTTCCTTGTGCCCTGGGTCCCAGTGGATCCTTTTCCGTGCAGTGTGGACACACCTGCCAGGGCATCCTGAAACCTGCCCCAGTTTCATCCCCGTTCTGGAAGCACAAGGGCCAAAGGAAGGGAGGCAGGAGTGAAGGATGCCCGTGCAGGGTTTTCTTTCTGTGTGTTCCTGCTCACCTGGGTGTTCCCTGGGTCACCTGTGTCAACTGTGTCACTTCTGTCACTTCCCTGGTGCTGGTTTGGACCGAGGTGTTGCTTCCCAGGAGTGTTTGCCCAGGGTGTGCTGGAATGTGGTTCCTGGATCCTCCCGTGAGAAACAGGCTCTGGTGGCCCTGGGGCTGCTCCTGGCCACTCTCTGGGGAAGGGGTGAGGAATGTGGTGGGGTTGGGAGCTGCCCCTTGTCCCCACAGGGTCCTGCTCTGAGCTCCAGCACTTTTCCAGCCCCTGTGTGACCTGGCTGGGGCAGTGGCTGCACACCCTCCTTGGATGTCCTGCTGTCTGACCCAGCCATGTTGTAAATAGATACAAATATATAAAAAAATATATAATTTTTTTACATGTTCACCTCTTCTGGAGTGCTGTGCTTGCTTTTTACTAAAACAAAACCCAAAAGGGGAAATAAAACCCAAAAGAGGAAATAAAATGAAGGATGCAAAGGGGCATTGCTGCTCTGGGGCTGTCCCTGTGTGGGGGAGGACAGAGGGAGGGGACAGCCCCCCAACCATGTCTGTCCCTGATTTTCCAGGTGTGCTTGTGCAGGAGGAGAAGGCATTGGGCAGCACAGGATGAGAGCCAGCAGGAGCAGTTCTGGACCATGGCAGGGGGTTATTCCCATTATTCCCATTCCACCCCAGAGCTGGCTGGGCAGGGAGGGGGGCAGGGGGTGATGCTGGCAGCCCCCTCCCCACCTCTCAGGGTGCTGGCTGGGTGAGGGGTGTTGGTGTTTTGTGTTTGTGTTTTGTGTTTATGTTGGTGGTTTGTGTTTGTGTTTGTGTTGTGCCACAGGCCCCACCTTGGCTCACACTCACAGCAGAGACTGGGGGGCCCGGGGGAGGGGTTTTGTCCTCTTGCCCTCAACACAAATCTCTGCCCCACTCCTTGTGTGGTTACCTCTGTCCCCACTGTCCCCACGGTCTCTCCAGGTGCCTTCTGTCCCCCACTCCTGCCTGTCCCACCTCAAGGCAGCCCCGTCCAGTCCCCTTCTCTGTCCCCACTCTCTCCTTCACCTCTGGGCTTTTCAGCCCTGACCTTTCCTCAGTCCCACCTTTCCCCTGGAACTCGCCAGCCCAGCCGGGTGTGTCCCTGGGCTGGGCTGGGCTCTCAGGAATCCTCCCGAAGCCTCTGAGCTGTGGATTGCCCAGGATTGGGAATTCCCGAGCCCCTGGAGCCCACCCGGGTCCCCAGGGATCCGCAGGGACTCGCAGGGGACTCGCAGGGACGCGCTGTTCCAGCTCGGGCTGTGTTTGTGCTAAAGCTTGGCACTGCCTCACAGGAATGTTCTGGGCGCTGCCAGAGCTCCCTGTTATTGCTCCTGGTGCCAAGAATTCGCTTCCCGACAAGGACGCATTCCTTGGGGCCAGGGGAAGGATTTTGAGAGGGACGAGTTTTGTCTCGCTGAACCCCCAGTCAGCCCTGGTTTGGGGGGTGGCAGTGGGGACAGGAGCTGGGGGGGTGAAGGGACCCCTCCCCAGGGGGATACACATCCCTGGTTTTGCTGGATCTGGGAAATGAGGGCTCCAAGGCATCGGGATGGGGCCCTGTGCTCACCACAGCCTCCTTCACTGCCCCAGTGATGCTCAGTGTGGGGACAGAGGCTTGGATTCACCAAAGTTTGTCCCCAAAAATGCTGACCAGGGAGGTGGCAGCTCTCAGTGCCTCCCTGGAGGGGATAGACCCCGTGGGAGGAGCTGTGCTCTCCCAACATGAGGCTTTTCATCCCCACCTTGCCTGAACCCCGAGGCACCTGGGGGATCTCCTGCCCCCAAGATCCCACTGCTGGGAAGGGCAGGAATTCCGTGGGTCCCTTTTGGTGCTGGGAGTTCAGCACAGAGCCCACCCTGCCTGTGCTGGGAGGGGGAAACCAAACCCCTGTCCTGTGTCCCCTGTCCCAGTTTCTCACTCTAATCACATCCCAGTTTGGTGATGCTACCAGGTCATGGAGGCTGGGGGCTGGTGTCACTTCCCAGGTGAAGTCCATGGCTCCACTGGATACTTTGGTGGCCTTTGGTGGCACAGAGAGGCCCCAGCACATGCCCCTGGGAAACCCTTTCGGGATAACTGTGATTTCAGGGGCTCCAGCCCCCAATTTTCAGTTTCTTGGGAGGCATCAAAGGGCTCTGAGGCTGCAGTTGTCACTGGCTCTCAGGTAGGAATGGCCCCAGCCCAGCCCTGCAGGACAGCAGAACCTTTCCCCCACACCCACCTCTCCATCCTGGACTTTCTGGGAGGAGGGAATGGAGCAGAGCCCTGGAAAGGGCTCCAATAAAGGGGTGTTGGAGACCTCCAGTCCTTCCTCACTGCCCCAGGTCAAACCCACAGCATTTCCATTTCTGATCCACCTGAACAAACTCCTGAGGCTTCTTCCCTGGCCAAACTTTGCCCAAAACAGCACAGATTTTGAGGGCATCTTGCTCAGTCCCAGGGGTGAAGGAGGAGCCTCTGGTCAGGGGAGACAAAAAAAAGGGGAGACAAAAATTGATACCCAGTGCCCCAAGGAGACAAAAATTGATACCCAGGTGACCCTGGGGTGACCCAGCCAGGTGATGGGTCCTGCCCTGCTCTGTGACCTCTCAGAGCCAGTGGGTGCAGGGGGATTTCAGCCCTAGGGTAGATGTGGGACAACAAGGGCTGGAAGGAGTGGGGCAGCTCCCCACAAATGTCCAGATAAGCGAGCCAAGGTCAGAATGGGCTTGAACCAGACAGATCCAGGTGGGATTCCATAGAATCATGGAATAGTTTAGGTTGGAAGTGTCTTTTAAAGGCCATCTACTCCAACCTCCTGCAATGAGCAGCAACATCTTCACTAGATCAGGCTGCTCAAGAGCTCTGTCCTTCCTGACTTGGCATGTTTCAAAGGATGGGGCATCTACCACCTCTCTGGACAACCTGTTCCAGTGTCTTATTACCTGCATAATAAACAATTTCTTCCCTATATCTACCCACTTTTATGGCTTAAATCTACCCTTCTAGTTTAAACCCATCACTCCTCGTCCTGGTGCAATCTCACGAGGCCGGATCACACTCCCTAATTCCAAACCCCTTTTTGTCCACACCAGCGAGGCTGTGCTGGGCCCCGCACCCGGGGTCCCGCAGGGGATGCTCGGTGCTGCAGAACCGAGAACGAACCGGCGGCTGAGCCAGGGGAGGGGACACGCATGGCCCGAGAATGGGGATGGTCCCTGGTGCTGGGGGGGCTTTTCCTCGGGGGATTCCAGCCCTGCTGTGCTCGGAGAGTTGAGGGATGGGGGGGCGCCAGCACAGCACTGCTGGGGAGCTGCTCCCGGTACCGGGCAGAACCGGGGACATCCGGGAGGGGGGTANCCGAACCTCCCCGCGCGCTGATTGGCCGAGGCGCGGCGCCGCGCGCGCTGATTGGCTACGGCGCGACTCTCTGGCGCCCCGAGGAAGAGCTGGACGGCTGCGAGCCCGAGCTCGAGCGCGGCCCCGCCGCGGATTCGCTGCCCGGGACCCCCCCGGGACCCCCCGATGGGCTCTGGCAGGACTCGCTGGAGCTCATCAGCCGCTACCTGCGGGAGGGGGCGGGAGAGGCGCAGCCCAGCAGCAAGAAGCTTTTT
>VWZS01001819.1:0-38780 GCA_013397075.1 Rhabdornis inornatus | reverse complement strand
TGTCCCAGCGCCACGGCCCGGACACCGCCCCGGGCACAGCCCCGCACCCACTGAGCCCGCACTCACTGCTCCCCAGTGAGCCCCAGTGTGGCCCCAGTGTGCCCAGTGAGCTCCCAGTGAACCCCAGTGTGCCCCAGTTCACCTCCAGTGTCCCCAGTGAGCTCCCAGTGAGCTCCCAGGGCACCCCAGTGTGCCCCAGTGCTGACTTGGTGCACCCCAGTGTGTCCCAGCACTGCCACGGGGGTCCTGGGGGTGCCCAGGAGCAGAGCAGAGAACAGGGAGGACACTGGGGTGTCCCTGAGCGGGGCTAGTGGGGACAGGCCACTCCCTGCAGGACATGGGGTGTCCCTGAGCAGGGACAGGCCACTCCCTGCAGGACATGGGGTGTCACTCAGCGGGCACAGGCCATAGAGTGGCACAGACCTGCCGTGGGTGATCCCTGGCGCATCCTCATGTTCCTCTGGAAAGCGTTGGGACACCAAATTCATCTGTCCCGTGTGGCTGCTGTCCCCCCTGCCCTGGGTGTCCTGCAGGGTGGGAGCCAAGCCCAGCCCTGGCCCAGGCTGGGGGCTGGGGATGTGTCACTGTCACTGTCACCGTCACCGTCACTGCCCGGGTGGCCAAACTGAGGTCACCAGCCCCTGCCATCCTCTCCCAGCCCCTTTCCTAGCTCCAGGTTTGGAATGGGGGGACACAGAGGGTGCTGAGGGTCTCTGTGCAGCTCAGGCACTGCATCTCCCCTGCCTGGCTGCCTTTGGGACGTTTGGGAGCACCCTGGGGACGTGGGGAGGGGGAACTGAATGATTTGGGGTGTGTGGGGCTGGGGCCCACAGGGGTGACCCCATGGGCAGGGATGCAGGGTGGGGGGTGACAGGGACACCCCAGAGCCAGCCCGCTGTGGGATGGGGGACACAGGATACCCCATGGCCAGGTGGGGACACCCAGGCCTGGCCCAGGGTCCTGCTCTGCTGTTGCCAGCAGTGTCCCCCTGGCCACATTGGGACATCCAAGAGCAGCTCAAATCCAGCCTCCAGCCCCAACCCTCGCCCCCCCCATCCCACCTTGACCCCCCAGCCCAGGGATTGGCAAATCTGGGCCCTGGGGGGCCCAGGAGCCCTCACTCAGCCGGATTTGTTCCTTTGTGTCATCACCAAACCACGTCAGAGCCGTTTCCTTCCCCTTTCCCCCCTGTGCCATCCCTGATCTGTCACGGGAACATCTCTGAGTGCTGGGACCCCCGGGCTGGGCTGGCAGGGACAGAGCCCCGGGGGTGTCCCGGGGGTGCCCTGGGGGGATTTGGTGCCTCCCGTGGCCCCAAGGAACCCGGGGGCAGAGTGGAGGCTCCATCTCCAGCACGAGCCCAGTTTGGGCCCCTTTTTTGGGGTGTATTTGGGGTTTTGCTGTGCCCAGGGAAGGGGAGATTTTTATTTCCCCAGGCAGGCTGAGGAGGTGGGATCCAGCAGGAGGATGGAGCAGGAGCTGTCCCTGTCCCAGGGCAGGCTCAGAGCTTCCTCCTTGGGGTGCTCTCTGAGGAGGAGGAGGAGGAAGGGAACTGGTCTGGTGGGGACATGCTGGGGGTCCCCAGCAGAGGATGGCTCGTGTCCAAGGCCAGGATCACTGCTCCCTGTCCCAGGGACACTGCAGGCCACCAGGCAACCCCCAGTCCTGGAAGCACTTCTGGGCCCCTCACCACAAGAAAAAAATTGAGGGGCTGGAGTGTGTCCAGAGAAGGGAATGGAACTGGAGAAGGGTCTGGAGAATTCCTGAGGGGGCTGGAGAGGGGATCAGCCTGGAGAAAAGGAGGCTCAGGGGGGACCTTGTGGCTCTGCACAACTCCCTGACAGGAGGGGACAGCTGGGGGGGATTTGGGGTCTGGGAACAGGGAACAGGGAACAGGGACAGGAGGAGAGGGAACAGCCTCAGGCTGGGCCATGGAGGTTTCAATGAGGAATTAGGAAAAATTTCTTCATGGAAAGAGTTGTCAGGCATTGGAACAGAGTGCCCAGGGCAGTGGTAGAGTCACCATCCCCAGGGGTATCAAACATTGTGTGGATGTGGCACCTGGGGACAGGGTTTAGTGGGGGCACAGGGTGCCCAGAGCAGCTGTGGCTGCCCCTGGATCCCTGGAAGTGCCCAAGGCCAGGCTGGACATCGGGGCTTGGAGCAGCCTGGGACAGTGGGAGGTGTCCCTGCCATGGCAGGGGTGGGATGGGATGAAATTCAAGGTCCTTTTTCCCCCGGAGCATTCCGTGATTCTGTGGTTCCGTGATTCCAGGGGGTGACAGAGCTGGATCAGAACCTCCCGGGCAGAGCAGATTTCACCTCCTGCCACAGACCCAGCCCAGGGTTCGGAGATTTCCCACTGAAGGTGAGAAACCCGCGGGTCCTTGGGCCTGAGTCTGACCGGGGTCTCATCCCGGGGGAGCTGTGGGAGAGCGGGCCGGGCCGGGGGGGATGTCCGAGCTGGGCCCGTCCCGGGACACGGACCGGGGCCGCTACTGGAGCCAGTTCCAGGGTGCCCAGACCAAAGGTGGTACCAGAGGTGGTACCACAGGCGGTACCAAGGGCGGTACCAGGGTCGGTACCAGTGGCGGTACCAATGGCGGTACCAGTGGCGGTACCACAGGGGGTACCACAGGCGGTACCGGTGGCGGTACCAGGGTCGGTACCAGGGTCGGTACCAGTGGCGGTACCAATGGCGGTACCGGAGGCGGTACCAGGGTCGGTACCAGTGGCGGTACCAATGGCGGTACCGGTGGCGGTACCCGGGTCGGTACCAGTGGCGGTACCAATGGCGGTACCGGTGGCGGTACCAGGGTCGGTACCAGTGGCGGTTCCGGTGTCCAGGACCGGGCCGGCCCCGCCCTCACCGCTCACGCTCCACCCGCTGGGCGCTGCCGCCGCCCGGTGGCCAAAGGCCGGTACTGCAGCCAGGGCTCCGCGCATGCGCAGTGGCGCCGCCCTGCCCGCCGGTACCGGCCCCGCGGGGCTGAGGGGCCCCGGGCGGTGCCGCCGGTGCCGCTGCTGTTGCAGGTGAGGAAACGCCGCCGGTTCTGCCCCGCCCGGGCCGGACCGGAGCCCCGAGCGCGGAGCGGCAGCGCCGGTGCCGCCCCCGGGCCCGCGCCGCCCTCTGCTGCTGCTGCTGCTGCCACCGCGTGGTGAGAGCGCGGTACTGCAGGGACCGCGCGGGGTGTGCGGGATCGGGGCGGGGACCCCCGGGATGGGGACAGACCCCTCATCCTGCACCCCCAGGGACACCATAACACCCAAACCCCTCATCCTGCACCGCCCCCAGACCCCTCATCCTGCACCCCCCAGGGACAGCACTGGCCCCAAACTTCTCATCCTGCACCCCCAAAGGGACACCATCACCCCCAGACTTCTCATCCTGCTCCCCCTCAGGGATGCCATTACACCCCGATCATCTCCACTTGGCCAGAATCACAGAGCCACAGAGCCACAGAGTCACAGAATCACAAAATCACACAATCACAGAATCACAGAATCACGGAATCACGGAATCATGGAATCACGGAATCACAGAATCACACAGAATCACAGAATCATGGAATCACAGAATCACACAGAATCACAGAACCACAGAATCACAGGATCAGAGAAACACAGAATCACGGAATCACGGAATCATGGAATCACGGAATCACAGAATCACACAGAATCACAGAATCATGGAATCACAGAATCACACAGAATCACAGAACCACAGAATCACAGGATCAGAGAAACACAGAATCACGGAATCACGGAATCATGGAATCACGGAATCACAGAATCACACAGAATCACAGAATCATGGAATCACAGAATCACACAGAATCACAGAACCACAGAATCACAGGATCAGAGAAACACAGAATCACGGAATCACGGAATCATGGAATCACGGAATCACAGAATCACACAGAATCACAGAATCATGGAATCACAGAATCACACAGAATCACAGAACCACAGAATCACAGGATCAGAGAAACACAGAATCACGGAATCACGGAATCATGGAATCACGGAATCACAGAATCACACAGAATCACAGAATCATGGAATCACAGAATCACACAGAATCACAGAACCACAGAATCACAGGATCAGAGAAACACAGAATCACGGAATCACGGAATCATGGAATCACGGAATCACAGAATCACACAGAATCACAGAATCATGGAATCACAGAATCACACAGAATCACAGAACCACAGAATCACAGGATCACAGAAACACAGAATCACACAGAATCACAGAATCATGGAATCACAGAATCATACAGAATCAAAGAATCACAGAACCACAGAATATCCTGAGCTGGACAGAACCCACAGGGATCATCCAGTCCAACCCCAGGCCCTGCACAGACACCCCAATAACCCCACCCTGTGCTGGCAGTGCTGTCCAAACTCTCCTGGAGCTCTGGCAGCCTCGGGGCTGTGCCCATTCTCTGGGGAGCCTGGGCAGTGCCTGAACCCTCTGGGGGAAGAACATTTTCCTAAATGGAAACTGTTCCATTTCCCTGGCCCCGGTGTCCTGCTCTCCCTGATTCTCCTTGCTTGGACTCATTTCCAGCTGTTGAAGCGCCAGTTTTTAAACCCTCTTTTCTGTCAGATCAGGTCTCAAAGCAAAGCCCCAGTGAGGGGACAATCTGTGAGGAATGTGTGGTGGCACAGTGACGGCTCCAGCTTGTCTGAGCCTTGCTGTGGGCTCCTGACAGCGATGGCAGGAGGTGTTTGGGGGAAGGAAAGCACTGGCCCCGTGTGGGTGGTGCAGGTGGTTGGCTCCTGGATGGGGATGATAGAAGCTTGGCAATGTCAGGAGAATTAATCCACAACCACCAGCGGTTTGTGTCCAAAAAGGAGACAGAAGAGTCCTTTTTCTTTATTTGAATAAATAGAGAGGCCATGGGGCTTTCCTCTGGGATCTCTCAAATTTTTGGAGGACTCATCTCCCTTTTTATCCCAATTTCCCGGCCACATTTCCCTCTCTCTTTCCTCATTGGCTGAGGTACTTGAGAGGCACAGACTTCCCAAACACCTGATAACTAAGATTCCCCTCTAATGTATAACCCTCCCTTTTAATTTTAATTCTAATAGAATTCGTAGTTTTCCCCCATTGCTTCTTTCATCTTTCAATATCCAATTTCATTTATCAGCAAACCTACAGTTTGTTTGTAAAGGCAAATAACTGTTTTTCCATTCATCCATCAGTGGAATCAATCCCATTGTTTCTTTTATCTCTCAGTGCTGTTTTTTTATCTACCAGCAGATCCACAGCTCGTTTGTAAAGACAAATCCATCATTCCTCAGCAAGGAGAGCAGTTCGCCATCTTCCCCACCCATGCTGTGCCCAGGAAGGTTCTGCCACCCTCTCACTGATCCTCCTCCAAACCTGGACACATCCAGGGGGTGTTCCCACACAAAACCTGCCAGGACTGAAAGCTGTTGCTCATCCTCACCTGCCCTGGCCTTTCCTTCCCAGAGCAGCTGTGGCTGGCCCTGGATCCCTGGAAGTGCCCAAGGCCAGGCTGGATGAGGTTTGGAGCAGCCTGGGATGGTGGAAGGTGTCCCTGCCATGGCAGGGGTGGCACTGGATGATCCCAAACCTCTCTGGGATTTCTAGGATCACTTCATGCCAATTGTGTGACAGCATCCCAAGGGAGCAGGAAATCTGCCATGAGGGATTTACACCACACAGGCTTTGGGAGTAAAAGCCAGGCAGCTTTTGTGGTGGTTTTCCTTTTATTTTACTACAGAATCCTCAGCACAGCTCAGCCCTGCACAGAGCAACCAGAAAGAACAGCAACACCTCAGTTCCCTGCTCGAAAAACACAAGGCTTCCCATGGAACAGCTTCCCATGGAACCTCCCCTGGTGTCCCTGCGTGGCCTCCTGTGGCTGCAGTTAAGCAGGGGGTTCCTGCTCTGAAGGGTTGATAAGGAAGTTTGGGACTTTCTGTTGGGTTATTTTCGCTTGTTCCTCTTTCAGGACACAGACCTCACACTGTCTGCAGTTTCCTCAGCAGGGGCAGCTCCCTGTGACAGTGACAGCACCCCAGGGAATGGCTGGAGCTGTGCCAGGGAGGTTTATGTTGGATATCAGGGAAAGGTTCTTCCCCCAGAGGGTTCAGGCACTGCCCAGGGAATGGGGAGAGGCTGCCAGAGCTCTAGGAGTGCTTGGACAGCACTGCCAGCACAGGGTGGGGTTATTGGGGTGTCTGTGCAGGGCCTGGGGCTGCACTGGGTGATCCCTGTGGGCTCCTCCCAGCTGAGATTCCAGGTTCCTGTGACTCTTCCAGGTGATCTCTCAGCAGGGGCACAGCCCAGGGGAAGCCCCCTCCCACACCTCAGCCCAGGGCAGGGGCTCCCCGGGCTCCTGCTGAGCTCCAGCACCCTCCCCATTCCTGCCAGGAGCTGCTCTCCTCCCCCTCACCCCCCGTACAGCATTCCCACAGGAAACTGTGTTTAGAAATACACTTTATTTGGTTGAAGACAAGTCGGTGATGGAGAACTTGGAGCCCAGCATGGCCCCAGATCCCTCTGAGAACCCCGAGCAGCCACAGGCCAGGCTCACCCCAGGGCTCCAGCCCTGTGGAGTATCCAGGAGCAGCATCCTGGCTGGACCAGCCCTCCATGGCCTGACAGGACACACCTGAGCTTGAGCAGCTGCTGTGACATGGCACTGGGTGTCCCTCTGAGTGTCCCTCTGGGTGTCCCTCATGTCCTAGGCCAGCACAGCAGGAACGTGGAGCAGGGAGGAGTCCGTGAGCCCCAGCTGGAGGAGCTGGGATGTGCTGAGAAGGAGGAATGGTGTCCCCCCAGCCCAGGCTGGAGCCACCCAAGCATCCCTGGAAGTGGCACTGGAGCCAGTCCCTGGCCTGCAGCCAGGACAGCAGTGGTTGTATCCCTTGGCAGGAGGAGGAAGAGGAGGAGGAGAAAGAAGATTTTCCTGACCAAACTCCCCCCATCGCTTCCCTTAGCTGCATGGATCAGGAAAAATCTGGGGAGGAAGTGCAACCCAATGCAGGAGGTCGCAGTGGGAAGGAGCAGGACACAGGGACAGTGAGGTGGGGCAGCTGCAAGTGTCACCCTGGTCCCCTCGGCGGTGGGAGAGGAGGCAGAGGAGGCGGAGCCTAGCAGCATTCCCGGGAATGCTGCCAGGCTTCCCCCCGGGAAGGGGAGGGAGGATCCCGGGGGGATCCCGGGGGTCTCCGTGGGGCCCAGCCCCCTCAGTTGATGGGCTCATACTCCGAGTAGCGTCTCCTCTGAGCCAGCAGCACCAGGCAGCTGCCCAGCAGCAGCATGGCCAGGGGGGTGCCCAGCGCCACGGCCGTGATGGAGATCACCAGGGGGGAGAAGCTGTCCCTGGGGGGCTCCCCAAAACCCAGCAGCACCGACCTGTGGGAGGGGATGGCACAGGTCAGGACAGGGATGGGGATGGGCTCTGTCCCACCTGGGCCTTCCCCACCTCAGAGGGTCAGGCCAAGAAGAGGATCTGCAAGGAACTGTGAAGCCTTTGCTATAGGGTTACAAGGAAACTCCAGACTCTGGAATGGAGACTTAGTGAACAGAAAAACCTGCCAGTCCCCTGAACTGCCCATCATCAGTGACCAGGAGCACCCCCTGAGACCCCTCTGCCCATCATCAGTGACCAGGAGCACCCCCTGAGACCCCTCTGCCCATTATCAGGGACCAGAGACATCCCCTGAGACCCCTCTGCCCATCATCAGGGACCAGAGACATCCCCTGAGACCCCTCTGCCCATCATCAGGGACCAGAGACATCCCCTGAGACCCCTCTGCACATCATCAGTGACCAGAGACATCCCCTGAGACCCCTCTGCACATCATCAGGGACCAGAGACATCCCCTGAGACCCCTCTGCACATCATCAGGGACCAGAGACATCCCCTCAGACCCCTGAGACCCCTCAGACCCCACTCACCAGCTGAGGTATCGCTTCTCCTGGTACACCTCTCCCTCTTCTCCCCCAAAGGACACATTGAGGGCACTGATGGTGCAGGTGCTGCCCAAACTGTCCCCAAAATAGGCCTGGATGATGCTGGATGTGGGCAGGCTCCAGTTGGCCTCCTGCAGCCCCTGAGCCCTGCACTGGATCCCATCCTCACGCCGGGGGCTCCGTGAGCCGTAGGCTGTCGCCTTCCACTGCAGGAATCCCAGCATGGAGCTGCTGTTCTGGGACTCAGCTACCAGGGACAGCACCTGGGGAGGGACAGGGTGAGGGGAGGGACAGCAGGGTCACCCCCAGCCCTGGGGCCAGCCCTCACTCACTGATGGAAAAGTTTGACAGGAGGGGCTCATAGATATGTATGTATAACAAAAAGATCTTTGAATGTAGAATCTGAAGAAGGAATAGAAATGAAAGCAAGTTTTGATACAGAAGGAATTGCTGAGCCAGTCTTACTGGATAACTAAGAAGCCAAAGAGTAAAATGAGTTGAAAGAAGTTTTTATGACTCAGAGCAAAGGATAAATCCACCTTAAACAAAAGATGTATTTACCAAGCAAAAAGATTTTCACAGGCAAACAAACATTGCCATGTTGCAAGTAGAAAGAAAGATCTCAAAATTTTCCACTGCAAGAAAACCGAAAAACAACTTCTAGCTTAAACTGTATCATACTAACTTTTTGTGATTGGAGAATAGCAACGTGAATATGGTAATGTTAGTAGTTATGATAGGCTATAGATAATAGTAAAGGTATTGATTGGTTGTTATGTTTTAAGATGCTCTGCAATGAAAAGTAAATAATGCATTGTAACCAGAACTAGAGTGGTTTCAGACGAAGCTGGGCTCTTGCCACCATGACCTGTGAATTGCTGTATCTTCTGGATACAATAATCATCATTTTAAAAAATAAACAAATTGCTGTATCATCTGGATACAATAAACAGCATTTTAAAGAACAGCCTGAAGTCCCACATCCCTCGTTCCAGCTCTTACAGCTCACCTCGAAGATGGTGGGGGTGTACTCATCATCGATGGATCTCTGGGACCGCAGCCTCCGCACCGCCCCCGCCTCCTCCACCGTGGCCACCTCCAGCACAAAACGGGACCTGTTTCCTCGTGGGGCCACCCCAGCCAGGACAAATTCCAGCTGGGAGCTGTCTGCTGTGTGCAGGAGGCTGGGCAGGCGCTGGGCACGGCCAGCGGCCTCGTAGGCTGTGACCTGTGAGGGACAGGGGTCAGAGGGACAGCCCGGGATGCTGAGGAGCAGCATTCCCTGGGCAGGAGCTGCTCTGGGCAGGATATTCCCCAGACATTCCCCAGACACTCCCTAGACGCTCCCCGGACGTTCCCCAGACATTCCCCGGATGTTCCCCAGACATTTCCAGATGTTCCCAGACGTTCCCCAGACGTTCCCCGGACGTTCCCCAGACATTTCCAGACGTTCCCAGACATTTCCAGACGTTCCCCAACGTTCCCTGATGTTCCCAGACATTCCCCAGACACTCCCTAGACGCTCCCCGGACGTTCCCCAGACATTCCCCGGATGTTCCCCAGACATTTCCAGATGTTCCCAGACGTTCCCCAGACGTTCCCCGGACGTTCCCCAGACATTTCCAGACGTTCCCAGACATTTCCAGACGTTCCCCAACGTTCCCTGATGTTCCCAGACATTCCCCGGACACTCTCCAGACGTTCCCAGACGTTCCCCAGATATTTTCCAGACGTTCCCAGACGTTCCCCAGATATTTTCCAGACGTTCCCAGACGTTCCCCAGATATTTTCCAGACGTTCCCAGACGTTCCCCAGATATTTTCCAGACGTTCCCAGACGTTCCCCAGATATTTTCCAGACGTTCCCAGACGTTCCCCAGATATTTTCCAGACGTTCCCAGACGTTCCCCAGATATTTTCCAGACGTTCCCAGACGTTCCCCAGATATTTTCCAGACGTTCCCAGACGTTCCCCAGATATTTTCCAGACGTTCCCAGACGTTCCCCAGATATTTTCCAGACGTTCCCAGACGTTCCCCAGACATTCCCGTGTTCTCTGCCCCTGGACACACCCGGAATTCCAGGCTGCCGTTGGAGAAGCTCCCGGTGGGGTCAGTGGCCGGGACCCCGCGGAGCTCGGCCGTCAGCGCCGTGTGGTTCAGGGTGTGGTTGAGGCTGTCCCAGGAGAACTCAGCCAGGTCATAGGTGGGGTAGAAGAGCTTTCCCAAAGGTTTGGCCTCGCTGAACTCGAACAGCTGCAGGGAAGGAAGGGGAGAGGGGCTGGGGATCCGGGGAACAGGGCAGAGCTGCCTCAGCCAAGCAGCTCAGGCTGGAGACAGACACTTCCTTGGATGGGAATGGATGGGGATTTCCCTGGAGCTGGGGACTCTCTGCACCCCCATCTGTCCCAGAGCAGCCCTTGCCAGCAGTACCTTGGTGAACGCCACGGCTGTAGAATAGACCACGCTGTCGGGAGGGTCGATCCAGACGGCTCCAGCAGGATTGGCTGAGAGCAGCTGGCTCCAGTTGACCCTCAGGGCACTGCTGGGGCTCTGGGTGGCCACCAGGAGCACGGCAGGGGCCCCGATGCTGCTCCACACGTAGTGCAGGCTGTCCCTGGGCCCAGCTGCCTGAACGTGCAGCAGGTTCACAGAGGAGCTGTTCGAGCCAGGGTTGTACTGCATGGACACCTGGGGACAGGGACAGGGCTGGCTCTGAGCCCGGCAGGACAACCCCAGCGTCCCGGGAGGGTGGGGACATTGCAGCTGCCTCGGCTCCCATGACTCTGCAGCCCTGGTGTTGCTCAACAGTGCTGGGTCAGCATTTCACAGCCGGACATTTGGGAACTGCTTTGAGCTGCTTCCCATCCCAGAGCCCCATCCCAGAGCCCCTTTCCATCCCACAGCCCCATCCCACAGCCCCTTCCCATCCCACAGCCCCATCCCATCCCACAGCCCCATCCCATCCCACAGCCCCATCCCATCCCACAGCCCCTTCCCATCCCATGGCCATGCTGGTCCCACTGGATTAGGGGAGACGAGGGACAGAGCTGGGTGGCCCTGGGACATGTCACCACAGGCAGGGGGTGGCACGGCAGGGGTCACCCCGGTCCCTGTGTGTCAGGACAGAGGGAGGGTTGGGTTCAGCTCCAGCCCCACGTGGGATGTGCCCAGTATGAGCCCCTTTTCCTCCCCAAACCCCACAAGGGTTTGATCTCGGGGAGATCTCGGGGGGTCCAGCCCAGCCCCTGCTCCAAGGCCACAAAATAAACAAAAGTTTCCCTTCAACAAGAGGAGGAACTTCTTTACGCTGAGGGTGGCAGAGCCCTGGGCGGGCACGGAGTGTCCCGCTCTGGGGACATCCCAAACCCACAGGATGTCCCTGTGTCACCCGCACTGGGTGAGCCCGGCTGGGCAGGGCTGGGTGATCCCAGCTCCAACCCGGCTGTCCCGGGATCCGGAGATTCCCGGAGGAGCGGGAGGGGCTCAGGCAGCACCGCAAAGCGGCGGGAGCGGGGCGAGCTCCGAGCAGAGCCCGGGGAGCGCGGAGGGGGCTCCGCACCCGGCCCGGTACCCCCGGTGCCGGTACCCCCAGCCCGGTACCCCCGGTCCGGTACCCCCAGCTCGGTACCCCCGGTCCCGGTATCCCCGGCCCGGTACCCCCGGTCCCGGTATCCCCAGCCCGGTATCCCCGGTCCCGGTATCCCCAGCTCGGTACCCCCAGCTCGGTATCCCCACTCCCGGTACCCCCGGTCCCGGTACCCCCGGTCCGGTACCCCCAGCTCGGTACCCCCAGCCCGGTATCCCCGGCCCGGTATCCCCACTCCCGGTANATATTTATAGACCTAGTATAGATTTTTAAACTTTTCTAGAAACTATTTTTTATATTTTAGGAACTGTTTTACATGGCTATTTTTTGAGTCTGCTTTTTAAGAGCATGTGTGGTTTTTGGCTGTGTTTTTATTAGTTTTAATTTGGGCTGTGGTCTTTAATTTTGAGCTTTCTGTGCTTTCTGGCACTGACTCCCTGGAAAACACTGCTTTTGACCTGAGGCCTTGGAGAAGGCTTCCAAATTTTAGTGATGAAGTTAAAATAATGGGTGTGTAGTTAAATAAAAGTGTGTGATTCCACACGGTGAAGAGTTTTAAATTTGAAGTTTTTATAGTATAGTAATAAGCATGGGACGAGGTGGAGGATTTTGGGTAGTGTCTCTTTTGGTGTTCATCTTCCTTCTTCTTCATGGCAGTAGTTTCTATTTAGACAGTTAGTGCCACACTAAGAGTCATAGGAAATTAATTATTAGGCTAAAAAGAGACATAATATAGGTGTTATTTCTCTATTAGACTGTTTATCTTTTAGCTAAAAACAAAAAACCTTTTAGCTAACTAGATCTGTCTCCATTTTAGTCTAGCTGGTAGCTAGAAGTGTTGCAGAACTTTCTGTGCTTTTAAAATAAAATTTAATAAACAACCAAACCTGAACACGAGAAAATCCGTTTCCTTCATGTATTTTTAATCCTAGCTCTAAGTAAAGACAGAAGAGACTCCAGATAAAGCATTAATTAAGTGGTGCAAAAAACACCCGCCACTATTAGAAAGGCAGAGCCCTGTTCTCCTTTGGGGAGCAGAGACCCCACTGCACCTTGTGGAGTTTCTGGACCCTCGGGCCTCTGGAGCATCCCACACCCCACAGACCCCTCACTGTCACCCTCTGCACTCTGGAGAGCCTCGAGTACAGCAGAGACCCCCACAATCATCCCCCAGGACAACAGAGACCCCATTTCCATCCCCCATGAGAACAGAGACCCCATTTCCATCCCCCTTAACAGAGACCCCCATNGAGCCCCCCATTTCCACCCCCCACAACAGAGACCCCATTTCCATCTCCCATGAGAACAGAGACCCCATTCCATCTCCCATGAGAACAGAGACGCCATTTCCATCCCCCATGAGAACAGAGACGCCATTTCCATCCCCCATGAGAACAGAGACGCCATTTCCATCCCCAGGAGTGCAGTGGAGACCCCTCCTCCTCCATCATTCCATACAGGAGAAACCCCATCCTCCATTCCCCAGAGACCCCCCCATGACCACCCCAAGCTCCAGAGACCCCCTCACTTTCACTGCCCCATCCTTTGGAGACCCCCAACTCCAAGACAGACCCCACCTCCATTCCCCAGGACACCAAGGACCCCCACCCTGCCATGTTTTTGCTTTTTGTCCTTGGCCTCCCTGGTGCTGGCACAGACCCTGCAGAGCCCCCTGGCACAGGCATTAAATGAACAATCAGCCAGAAATGATGAATTTATTTAGAGATAAACCTGAACCCCAAACCCTGGGAGCTGCTGGGGGAACCCATGGGGCAGGAGGAACAGTCCAGAGCTCATGGGAAAAGANACAGAGACCCCATTTCCATCCCCCTTAACAGAGACCCCCATTTTCATCCCCCATGACAAGAGAGACCCCCATTTCCATCCCCCACAACAGAGACCCCATTTCCATCTCCCATGAGAACAGAGACGCCATTTCCATCCCCCATGAGAACAGAGACGCCATTTCCATCCCCAGGAGTGCAGTGGAGACCCCTCCTCCTCCATCATTCCATACAGGAGAAACCCCATCCTCCATTCCCCAGAGACCCCCCCATGACCACCCCAAGCTCCAGAGACCCCCTCACTTTCACTGCCCCATCCTTTGGAGACCCCCAACTCCAAGACAGACCCCACCTCCATTCCCCAGGACACCAAGGACCCCCACCCTGCCATGTTTTTGCTTTTTGTCCTTGGCCTCCCTGGTGCTGGCACAGACCCTGCAGAGCCCCCTGGCACAGGCATTAAATGAACAATCAGCCAGAAATGATGAATTTATTTAGAGATAAACCTGAACCCCAAACCCTGGGAGCTGCTGGGGGAACCCATGGGGCAGGAGGAACAGTCCAGAGCTCATGGGAAAAGAGATTCCAGGGGAGCATTCCACCATTTTTGTTGGCTTTAGGAATTCCAAGGGAGCATTCCACCATTTCTGTTGGTTTTAGGGATTCCAGGGGAGCATTCCACCATTTTTGTTGGTTTTAGGGACAGCAGGGGAACATTCCAGAGTTTTTGTTGGTTTTAGGGATTCCAGGGGATCACTCCAGAGCTTTTGTTGGTTCTAGGGTTGTCAAACAAGCATTCCATTGTTTTTGTTGGGTTTAGTGTTGCCAAGGGATCATTCCACCATTTTTGCTGGTTCTAGGGTTGCCATGGGATCATTCCACTCTTTCTGTTGGTTCTGGGGTTGCCAGGGGAACATGTCATTGTTTTTGCCAGTTCCAGAGTTGCCAGGGGATAATTCAACCATTCTTGTCACGTCCAGGATTTCCAGAGGAGCATTCCACTGTTTTTGTTGGTTCTTGAGATACCAGAAGAGAATTCCTCAATTTTTTCAGTCCTAGGATTTCCAGAGGAACATTCCACCATTTCTGTGGGTTCTGGGGTCACCATGGGATCATTCCACCATTTTTGCTGGTTCTAGGGTTGCCAGGGGAGCATTTCACCATTTTAAAAAAATTCTAGAATTGCCAAGAGAGAATTCCATCATTTTGTTGGTTCTAGGATTGCCATGAAGGCATTCCACTGTTTTTGTCTGTTCTAGGGTTCCCAGGGGAGAATTCCATGGTATTTGTTGGTTCTAGGGTTGCCATGGCATCATTCCACCATTTAACTTGCTTTTAGGGGAACATCCCACTGGTTTTATTTTTTCCTAGGATTGCCATGGTAGAATTCCACCATTTTTGCCAGTTCTAGAGTTGCCAGAGGGGCATTCCAACCCTTTTTGTCACTTCTAGGATTTCCAGGGGAGAATTCCACTGGTTTTGTTGGTTCTAGGGTTGCCAGGGGAGAATTCCATTGTATTTGTTTATTCTAGGATTTCCAGGGGAGCATTCCACCATTTCTGTCAGTTATGGGGCTGCCATAAGATCATTCCACTGGTTTTTTTGGCCCCACAGGGTGGGGTTTGGGGATCTCAGAGACAAATCCCCTGCCCCTCCAGATGGGGATTCATTCCTGGGAGCCTGATGCTACCTGAGGCCTGGAGAGATAAATATGAGATTCCAAGCAAGCTCCCTCTTCAGGGACAGTACAGGGCATCCCAAACATCCTTTTTGCTGGGAATTTGGAATGTTCTGGGGTAGAAAGCAAAGGCTTCCTGATTCTGATGGGGAGTGTGGGATAACTAGCAGGGAACTGCTTTTGATCTGTGTTTGCACACAAAAACCCAGGAAGAGTTCCCTCACTGGGAACAACATCCTGCAGCAGTGACAGGACAGGTGGAACTCAGGTGGAACTCAGTGCTTGTGTCCTGCAGGAATGGCACTAATTCCTCCATTTTCCTCACCTTCCCCAGCACATTTGGCTGATTTTTTTTTCCTTTCCAAATGAGAATTCCTCTTCTTGCAGGGAGAACAGGAATCCTCACAGCTCCTCACCTCACGGGCAGCACACCTGAGGGTGACCTGGTGAAGTAAGAGGGGAGCTAAAGGTTTGGGAAGATTATGGGACTGATGGAAGTTCTGGAAAAGCCAAAAAGGAGCTGCAGGACCTTCTGCAAAAGACAAGAGAGACCAAAAGTGCAGCTGAGAGAGATTGGGAGCTCTGTGTCCTCCTCACACAGGTGAGGTGATGAACAGAGCTCGTCCCACACAAGCAGTGACAGCTCTGGTGCCTGAATTTGGGGGTCACAGGGGTGTCCCTGAACCTGAGGGGTACCTGAACCTGAAGGTTGTGGCACTCTGGGATTCCCAGACACAACAGCAGGAGGAGAACACAACTGGTAACACCAAGGAGCTGCTCCTGAGCTCTTCCACACTCATGTTTAGGGAAGATGGGCTCCAAGCCTTCCCAGAGGAACCACAGCTAAGCTGGAATCACAGTTTTATTGCTGCCCCTGTCCCAAAATGCAAATGGAGATAGTTCATCCTCCATTTGCAGAAGGCAGAAGTCATGTCTGCAGAATCTGCCCTTTTTCACCTCATTCCTACTGAATTTTCCTTTGGGTGTGTCCCACTGACTGCCCACATATTTTCTCTTTTTCAGAATTATCTTCTGGCCTTTTCCCCCTGGATGTGATGGAAATGACAATTTTGCCATGATGAACATGGGGGCAGAACTTCCAGCAGCACCAGGGCCTGCTTTTCCAAACAGGCTGAGCTCCAGCATTTGCACAGACACCACAAGGAGAAAAATCAACAAGCCAAGCCCAGTGATGGAGATGGACTGGTTTTCCACTGGAGACCAGAATTCCAGTCAATGGGAGAGCATCCTGGGATTGGCAAGTGTGCAGAGAGCATGGAGTCATGGAATGGTTTGGGTTGGGAGGGACCTGAAAACTTGTCCTGTCCCACCCCTGCCATGGCAGGGACACCTTCCACTATCCCATGATACTCCAAGCCCCATCCAACCTGGCTTAGGGGCATCCCTGGAATAATCTGCCAGGCCTCCTCACCCTCACAGGGAACAATTTCTTCCCAATACCCCATCTAATCCTGCCCTCTGGCAGTTTAAAACCATTTCAGAGTATAAAGGTCCAGGCAGGGAGCACTGAGTTACCCAAATTTACCAAGGTGGATATTCAGATCAGAGACCTACATTTCTTTGGCCACCAGACCAAAAAAATGACCCCATTTATCACAGGAAAAGCCACCAGAAGCTTCTGACCTGCTGTCCTCCAGCTGAGGAGCAGAGAATTTCCTTTGGGAAGAAAGTATTCAAAATGGGACAGTACTAGGGGGGTTAAAACACCTGCTTGGAGGAGATACCAAAGGGAAAAAGGGAAAGGGGAGATGATGGAGGAGAAATGTCTGAAGAAGGGAGCACAGGGATGTTACATCCATCAACTGTGCCAAGAAAAGTCATTCCCTCCCCATGCAAACCCTCGGGGGTGTAATAAATATAAGAGATTGGGACCTGGGAGGGAAATGGCACTAAAATAAAAGAGACACCTGCCTGGAGATCATCTCTGCCGGGACTCGAACCCGGAACCTCTGGATTAGAAGTCCAGCGCGCTCGTCCATTGCGCCACAGAGACCTCACCGTGAGGGGAGCATCGGCTCCAGAACTGAAAAATCCACAGTGCCACGGGCACCCAGCAGCACCTCCAGCATCCCCTCCCTGCACAGGGACACGCAGGAATCATCCCAGACACGATCCATATCTCGCTCAGCAGCAGGGATGCAGCAAAAACCTGGATGCAGGCTGGTATCCGCCTCTCTGGCAACCTTTCCGCAGCATCCCCGGCGCTCGGCGGAGGGCAGAGCTAAATCCTGGAGCAGAGCTCATTGCTGCATCTCCCTCAGCATCAGCATCACAGCATCCTCCTCGCTGCAGAGGCCAAGGGATAAAGATGAAAGAGGATTTAGCTCAGAGCACTGACAATGGTGAGGGGAGCTCTGCTTGTTGGGGTGTAAAAACGCCGGGAACCTGAGGTTTGAGCAGAGAAATGAAAGGGAAAGCAGCTACCGTGGGTTTCCTTTCAGCAAGCTGTCAATCAGGGTTTAATGAAGAAACATTGTGCCTCTTCTGTTGGGAAAAAATGAAGACCACGTCAAAACAACAGGACAGGTCCATTTACAGCCACTGACCTATTAACAATGGATCAAACTCTGTCACAGAGCAGCGCATTTGGAATCCCTGAACAGCACAAATTTCAGGCTGTTGTTCTCTCCCAAACACGCCCTCAATTCCCGTGAAAGGGGAGATGGTAAGTGCAATCCAAGAAGAGGAATTCCGTGACACAGGGAGCTTCTGCCTCAAGGTCAATATGACCTGAAGGTCCCACCTCAGGCAGCTCTTCCTGGCAGAGAAGAGCCCAGAGCAGGAATAAAACAAGAGGAGATTCACCCCTCAGTGGAACCAGGGTCAGAACCTCAGAACTGAGGATAAACCCCCCCAAACACCCAGTTTTAGATGATAAAGATCACACCACCTGTGCTCCACCTGCACAGGACAAGCTCCTGCTGCATCCCTGCTCTCCTCAGTTTCCTTCCTGCCTCAGGCTGGGGCACCTCTGTGCCCATGGCTAAAATCCCAGAGAACCAATCCTGTGCCAAATCCCTCCTGGGCTGGCAAAGACCTGATTCCTGCCCAAACTGAGCTGTGAAGGTGTGAGGTGCTGAAGAGAAGAGGCACAGCACCGACAACCTCAGCACACCTAATGCAAACCCAAAGGATTTGGTTTTCCTTTTACTCATGGAAAGCTTTACGGTTGACTTGACAAGTAAAATCCACCTTGCAATGGTGGGAAAGAAGGCAGGGGTTGAACTTCTATCAGAAAACCCCTTCCTGCTGCAAAAGATAACCCAGTAAATTGATAATCCTTGAAATAAATCCCTCTGTGAACCAACTGTGATCACACTGGGACCTGGAGAAAACTCAGAGTCTAGAGAACACCCATCTGCAGGGTGACCAAAGGCAGCGCTTAAAAATGTCATAGAAAAAAATCTTAGACAAAGGTATAAAGCTCTAAAGGATGAGGAAAACCTCCCACAGCCTGTGACTGTGTGCTCCTCCTGGGGGATGAAGACACCAGCTTTCAATATGATTTTGGGAGGCTGCACCTCAAAAGTGCCTGCTTTGAAGTCCCAGCAAGCAGAAAATCTGGAGAAGATTAATTAAACAGCACAAAAAGAATGACTGTGGCTTTACGGGCAGCCACATCCCTGGAATCAAAGGTTTGAAGGAGCCCTCATTCCTCCTGCCTGGAGCTCCCCTCAGCCCTAATTGCACCAAACCCAAAAAAGGACCAGGAGCTCAAGCATGTCCTGATGACAATGCCACATTTCTGTCAGGGGAAGTGTGGGGAGAACCAGGAATATGCCAGAGGAGCAACAGCACTGCCAGGAGAGCACCAGAGCCTCACCCTCATCCTCATCCCAATCCCAACAAGCAGCTCTGGAGGCCTGGGGACACCTGCCAGGTGTTTTTGTACCTTCCATAACCCTGTCAGTCTTCCCTGAGGTCCCAACTGTGCCTCTGCTCCTTTGAGATGTGACAAATTTGGGAAGCAGAGACTGGAGGGAGCAGCACAGGTGCCACATGGCTGGTTTTGGTGCTGGGGGAGGCCAGTGCATCCCATTCTGCGAGAAGAGCATGTCCTGAGCCAGGAGAACATCACTGTCAGGACACGGGGGGTAAGGGATGTGTCCCCAGCACACAGAAATGTGTCAGGAGTGAAAAAGCTTCCCTGGTCACCTCCCAGCCTCAATAATTTCCCGCTGACAGGAAGAACATGAGCCATGAGCAAGGATGCAGTGGCCCAGAGCGAACCCAGAGAATTTAGCACCTAATAAACAGCTGGGAAAGGCCTTTGGGAAGACAAAACTCTGAGCAATTTGATGACTGATGGAGCCTTCAGATGCACCTCACCTAAAGCTGCTCTAGGGCAGCATTACCAATGCTGGGAGATCCAGAAATCCTCTGCACACTGAAAGAAACAGCGACAGAAAATCCCTACCAGAGCTGGGACTGCTTTGTGGTATCCAGAGAAAGGTTTTACAGCACAATTATAAATACAACAAATTGGTTGGTACTCAATTCCCCAATAAAACCTTCTCCAAGAGCCACCAAAGAGCCACCAAGCAAAGGGTAAAGCTGTGTGACTTGAGGCCAAAAATCCACTAAAACACATGTGTGATGGTGCAGGCTCTTCCCCAAATCCTCACAATAGATATATTCCCATTTTTTCCTGAATTTGTAGTGCCTTTTTCTCCCTTTGCAAGCCATTTCAGCACCACCCAGAAGGCAGCCAGGTGTCTTGTTCTTCGTTTGACCATCACATCACACATATTTTCAAACCTTCCATTGCCTGAGCATTGCTTAGTCTATGGGACTGGGCTCATCTAAAAAACACTCAGCAGGAATTTCTGCATTTTGCTCCCCTGAAATGAGCACATGAGACACAGACACAGCTGTGGGAGGTTTTGCTGTGAGTGCCAGGGGCTGAAACTTGCTGGGTGAGCAGCTGATTTTCCACCTTTTTACCATTTCTCTAAGCTTTCAGTTAAAATACAGCGTGTGGTCTTTTGAAAAGCAGCTCAAGTGCCACATACAAACGATTTGTTTGCGTTCTCCTGGACATCAATCCCCAGAGGGGATATTTTAGCATCCCGGGTTGGAAGCAAAAAGCATCAGGGATAAAAGGAGGGGAGAGAGTCTGATGTTCTGGGGTCAACGTTGGATCTCAGCCACAAACTGGAAAATTATAAAGGAACACTGAAAAATTATAAAGGGAATTGAGGGATGGTTTGGGTGGGAAGGGATCCAGGATCACTCATGGCAGGGACACCTTCCACTGTCCCAGGCTGCTCCAAACCCAGTCCAATCTGGCCCTGGACACTTCCAGGAATGGGGCAGCCATGGAACAATCTGTGCCAGGCCCTCCCCACCCTCACAGCGAAGAATTTCTTCCCAAAATCCCACCCAAACCTCCCCTCCCGCACTTCAAACCCGCCCCCCTTTGTCCCACACTCCGCGCCTTTTCCAAACTCCCTCTCCAGCGCTCTTAGAACCTCTTTAAACGCTGAAAAAAATTCCCTTCCAACCCCTGCCACCTTCTAACCTCGGTATTTCAGCTTTCGTCTGTTTTCTTTAAAAAAATCCCCTCGCTCGGGGGGATTTTCGGTGCCCCGCACGCCTTGTCCCGCGCAGGCCGCGCCTCACCCCGGGCCTTTCCGTGCCTCCCGTCGCTGCTTGTCGGGGCTGTTCCCGCTGCTTTCCCCGCTGCTTTCCCCGCTGTTTTTCCCGCTGTTTTTCCCGCTGCTGTTCCCGGAGCAGGACAAGGGGCCGTGCAGCTCGCAGGGGCTCCGGGCCGTGCCCCCGCCCCCCCGCTTTGTGAGCCCGGCCTGCCCTTTCCGCCGGGCCCGGCCGGGTTTCCGCGGGGACGGCGCCGGGCCGGGGCCGGGCACGGACAAAGGGGAGGCAGCGACGGGGGCCTGGACGGGCCGGGGAGCTGCGGGAACCTGCTGGGGGATACTGGGATCCTCCGGGATCTGCTGGGATCCACTGGGAGGTACCGAGATCCATTCGGACCCTCTGGGATCCTCTGTGAGGTACTGAGGTCCATTAGGGGATACTGGGATCCGCTGGGATCTGCTGGGATCAACTGAGTGATACTGGGATCCATTGGGAGGTACTGGGATCCTCTGGGACCCGCTGGGATCCACTGGGAGGTACCGGAATCCTCTGGGACATGCTGGGGTCCTCTGGGGTCTGCTGGGATCCACTGGGTGATACTGGGATCCATTCGGAGGTTCTGGGATCTTCTGGGATCCTTTGGGAGTTGTTGGGATCCATTGGGAGGTACTGGGATCCTCTGGGACACGCTGGGATCCTCTGGGAGGTACTGGGATCCATTGGGAGGTGCTGGGATCCACTGGGAGGCACCAGGATCCTCTGGGATCTGCTGGGATCCACTGAGTGATACTGGGATCCATTCGGAGGTACTGGGATCATCTGGGATCCACTGGTGTCTACTGCAACCTTCTGGGACTCACTGGGATCTGCTGGGACATGCTGGGATCCACTGGGATCTGCTGAGACTCACTGGGACCCATTTGGGATACTCTGAGATCGGCTGTGATCCACTGGGACCTGCTGGCATCTGTTTGGATCTCCTGGGATCTGTGGGACCTTTGGGGACCACACTGGGCGACTGTGGGATCTGCTGGGATCCAGCAGGATCCCCTGAGCTCCCCCAGGAGCACCCACATTCCATGGAACAAAAGCTGGGGATGAGCAGGAAGCAAAATGCCCAAGGAGCCCTCGGTTACAGAGCCAGGCTGGGCTTGGGCTGTAATTGATGGTTCTTGCATCATTTCACCCAAATCTGGGGTGGTTTGGGCTGGAAGGGACCGAAATCCCATCCAGTGCCACCCCTGCCATGGCAGGGACACCTTCCACTGTCCCAGGCGGCTCCAGCCTGGCCTTGGGCACTTCCAGAGATCCAGGAAGCTTCTCTGGGAATTCCATCCCAGCCCCTCCCCACCCTCACAGGGAGCAATTCCTTCCCAACATCCAATACATTCCTGAGGAAGGTGCAGCAGTTTCTGCTTCGTGGGATTCACTTACACCAGATGATGGTGAAGATGAAGAATCGTGAGGGGTTTTTTTTTACCAAAAAGAAATTGTCAAGCATGCTCCTAAGGCCAAACTGCTTTTTCTCAGCACTCCCAGGTCGGTCACGTCCAGTTCAAAGAATGTCAAAACCACAGAAGTTTCTAATTCCTGGGACTTTGGAAAGCAAAGCTCACACAAAGCCAATATTTCAGCCACAACCCTGCCCATCCCACACCTCTCCCATGCAAATTGACTTTATAATTTCTAACTAAGTGGCAATAATTTGCATCCAGGTGTGGGTTTGTTAATGAAGGTGATTAAGTCCAGGTTTTCCTCTCTCAGCACACACAGCTCTGCTAGTGCTGAGCAGGAGCAGCAGAATCTCTTCCTCCTCTCCTCCAGGGAAGGTGGGAATGGAATGACTTTGAATGGAATGACTTTGGAGGAGAAAGAAGAGGCTGCTCACAGGTCTCCAAAATCTCTTGTGGATGGTTTGTGGGACCTGACAGGACTCGTGGGTGTGATGCCTTGAGAGGTTTCCTAGAACGGAGCTAGACAGAGTTAAAGAATAAAGTAGGAATTTATTAAAAGGATTCCAAGGATACACCTTGGGCAGTACAGGAGCCCAGCCTTGGCTACACCCAAGATGGACTCAGAGTCACGAGTTTTCACACTTTTGTAAGTTTTGGTCCATTTCCATAGTGGGGTTAATTGTCCAATTCCAGCTCCAGGTTCTGCAGTCCCACCCTCCCAGATTCTCTCCTCAATTCGCTGCTGTTTGCACTTTTTAGGGCTGAAGCTGCAGCATGTCCTTGGTTCTGGGGCTGGAAAAGGATTGTTTTGTGTGCCTGAGCTGTGAGGAGAACTTGCTAATAACACTTTATATGAAGTTCAGAGTCACACTGAGGCAGTGCAGAATCTGGAAAATACGAAAGCTCAAACTTAAGGAATCAGGTGGACAGCAGGAGCCTGGGTGGGTGCTGGGTGTCCCCTCTGCCAGGTCCCCACTCCCTGGGGCTCTGCAGGTGCCAGGAGGGGTCCCTGCAGGTGACACTGTGCCACAAGAGGCTGAACTGCTCTTTGACCTCCCCTTTCCCTTTCTAGCTTCATCTGAGCTGTGTTGGAAGAGTTTTTGAAGATCCACAACCCAAAATCCTGTTCAGGGCTGGATTTCTGCCAGTGCCAGGGATGCCCTGACCATCAAGAGCTTTCTGCTGAGTCTTTAATGAATTTGCACATGAATTTGCTGTCCAGGCTCCCCTCGTGCTGTGCTCTAGTTGTTCTGTCCCACTCTCCCACTCGGTGCCACTGTTGCTCTGTGGTTCTCATCCCGACCAGGCAGAGCAGGAAATGAAAGGTCCAGGGTAAGCCAAACAGAGGGAAGTTCAGGAAAATAAAATCAGATTATCACAAGGCCCACGGGGTCAGTTTATCATGGGCCTCACTGGGCTGTTCCTTCAGCCAAAACAAAGGGATTGCTCCAAAATGCTGCTGGAGAGTCCCCTCTGACCTGCTCAAAGTGGGGCATGTCAAACACAGGGGACTGAGCAGGCTTTGGGCTCTGGGGCTGGAACTTTGAAGGGAACATCCTGGGACATTCAGGACCTGAAGGAGAAGGCTCTGCTGCTGAGCCAGGGACCAGGACCAGGCAGCTGAAGGAGCCCAGGAATGGCTCAGCACAGGAAAAATGAATCCTGCCCACAGAGCTAAGCCCTGCAGTGAGGGGGGTCACAGAGAGCATTTCTGAACCCCTTTTTTGGGCAGTTTATGGAAGATTTCCAAGTGCAGACTGGCCCAGGGAATAAGCAAACCTCATCCACGAGAAGCATGAATTTCCTTGGAGGACATGGAGCCACCTGATCCTTTGGAATTCCTTGGATTCCCCAAGTCCAGCACGAGCATCTGGGGAATGGGAGTGTGATTTGGATTTACAGCATCCTGCAGAGGCTGGGCACCACATCCCTGTGCTGGGGACAGGCTGAGCAGTGCTGCCAGCACACACAAACTCACACAGAGCCACGGTAATCAACACAGGCAGAAAGGCCACCAGCACAGCCAGCCCTGCCAGGCTCCTGCTGTTCCTCCCTCCAGCTGAGCAGGATAAAAACCCCCATTAGTGGAAAACACAAATAAACACACAGATCCCTCAAGCAACTTCAGATAAGGCCTAAAAGGAGCTTGAAGTCCAACACTGTTCCCTTCCTCAGACTCACCAGCACTTCACAGCAGCAAGGGAAGCTGAGCTCCAATCATATCCTTGTCATAATTATATGCTTAATATTAGCAGGTGCTTTTTGTCATCTTGCCTGGTTAATGCTCAAATTGGAGGAATAGAAACACCTTAATGGGATGAATACACATGAGGCAGGGCTGCAGCAAGGGAAGGAGCAGGGATGGGGCTCTTTGCTGACAGGGCCTCAGTGGCACATCCAGGTCCAGGTTGGGCTCCACAGCTGGGACTGGCATGGGCCAGCTGTAGTGGTTTAGATTTGCCCATTTTAATATACTTGTTTTTTTTTGTTGTTGTGAGATAGGATTAGGAGCAAAAGCAAGGCAGGCTTAAAACTTAAAGGGTGTAAAGAAAACTTTATTAACAACACAAAAGAATAATAAATTCAGAATAAAACTTTCAGACCACCCTTCCTCCTTTTTCCTACATCCTCTTCTTCTTAATAACAATATACAGAAACACTTTAATCAGTTACTAACTTAAGAAGAATTTTTTTCAGTTTAGGGAGAGTTTTTCCTTGTCAGGCTATAGGGACTTTTTCACAAGAGGAGAAAAAAAAAACCCAGCCAGACGCCACCAAGGAGCCCAAACCCTCAGGGGGATTGTCCTGAGCTCTGGACATGCTTTGTTGGCCCCAGTTCTGTGGGAAGGGGAAGGATCTCCCCACAGACCCCCAGCTTAGGGCTCATGTGCTTCCTGTTGTGCTTGGAATGTAAGGAGATGTTACCCTGCTTCTCCTAAATTCACTGCCAGGACAAGTGGATTCAGACTGACAAACAGTAGGTTTAGATTGGATACTGGGAAGAAATTCTTCACTCAGAAGGTGGGCAGGCCCTGGCACAGGGTGCCCAGAGCAGCTGTGGCTGCCCCTGCATCCCTGGAAGTGCTCAAGGCCAGGTTGGACAGGGATTGGAGCAACCTGGGATGGTGGAAGGTGTCCCTGCCATGGCAGCGTGGAACTGGATGGGCTTTAAGTCCCTTCCCACCCAAACCAGTCTGGGATTCTTTGATTTCACGACTTCAGCCTGTCTAAGCTTTTCGGGTCTTTAATGACAGTTTCAGCGTCTGCAGCCGGTGAGATTTGCAATGCCACTGCAAGGATTCCTTTCCTTTTCCAATAAATATATATGTATATGTGTATATATGTTTGTGTATGTGTGTGTGTTTAGAACTCTTGGTACTGCCAGTTCTCCCTGGCTGCACAGCTTTTCATTGGTATTTGAGCTTCCTAAAGAGCAACCCACATTTCAGAGCCTATTAATAGCCACTGCTGCCAAATTCCCCTTCTCCTGTTTTGAAGAATCCACGAATTTTGCTTCCCTTGCAAACCTGTTGTTTCCCCTGGACCTATTTCCCCTGAAGTGTGGTGACAATTTGCACAGCTGATAAATCTGGTTTTAACGGTCCTGAGCTGGCTCTGAGTTCTGGAGATGTGTGGAGGATCAGGACAAGGTGTGACAGCTCCCACCTGCTGAGTGTGGGGGCCATTCAACCCCACACAGGGATGAACCCATGAAGGGAATACAAGCCAGGCTGGGACAAAGTTGGTGCATTCAATAATGAGATTTCTAGAGGCACTGCAAACACTCTCACCTACTGACCCCAGAGCTCTGTGCCAAGCCAATATTTGCTCCTGCTCTGCAAACTCAGGGAGTTTGGGGTGCTCTGGATGTGATCATCAAGCCCTGCTGACAGCTCAATTCATCACTGGGCAGGTTTCAGTGTTTTGACTCTGCAGAACGTTCCCCCTCGTCGTTGCCTGTGTTTTACTCCTGGTGAAAAATCTCCATCGAGATTCCCGGCGACAGCTCCCTTTGCATTCCTGGTGCACACTCAGCCAGCCAAGCAAGGCTGTAAATAATTGAGCACCCATCATTCCCTTTGCAGTCCCCACCAGAAGCAGCCTGCTTTGCTCTCAACAGCAAATATTTAGTGAGGTAATCAATCCAAGAAAAAATCTTAATTTGGATAAGAAAATTAAATGTTTTTCCCAGATCTTCTATCTGATTATCTCTGGCATCCATCCTGCTGTTCTCAGGGTAGGTGCTGTACCAGGAGATAATTATGAGGATCACAGAAGCAGTTCAATTAACTGCAGCTAATGCTTCTTATTAGCATTTTGCTGGGGCTTGTGGAGTTTTTCAGCTGAAACAGATAAACAAGCTCAAACATTCGCAGAGGAAAGCTCAGACAAAAACAGAAACAAAGGGCCACGGAGGCTGTCAGGGAAAGCCCAGAGCAGCTCAGGAGAGCAGGGCTGGCTGCAAACACTGGGATTTCACAGCTCTCAGGGCGTGGATGCAGTGCCTGGATTTTGGAGCTGGCCAGGAGCACACAGGGGGCACAGCTGGGAGCTCAGAGATGTGACAGGATGGGACATCCTCAGGGATAACCCTCAGCCCACTCAGGAACTCCTGTCCCCGGGCTCACCTGCTCAGGTGTGGGCACTGCAGCTCCTGTGCTCCCACAGGAACCAGCAGCACATTCCCTGTGGAGCTGTGTCTCCAAAATGTCCTGGCTGGGGCAGAGGAATCACCCTGAGCATGTGGCACCTGCAAAGGCTGAGCTGGAACAGAGACAGAGCAAAAGGAATAAAATTGGGATTTATTGGAAGGATTCACTTTGGGCAGTGCAAGAGCCTGGCTGGGGCTACACCCAAATCAAATCCAAGATGGATCCTGGTCACGAGTTTTTACACTTTTATAAGTTTTGGTTCATCTGCATCTTGGGGTCAATTGTCCAACCACAGCCCCAGGCTATGAAGTCTCAGCCCCCTTGCTTGCCCCCTTTCCCTCTCCGTTGTTTCTGATTTTTGGGTACCAGTTGTCCTTGATTCTCCAGCTGGGAAGGAATTGTTCTGTCACTACCCTGTGAGTGGAACTCACTAACACCTAATATGAAGTTGCAGAGTTACACGCTAAGCAGCAGAGATTCTGAAAAATATGAAAGCTAAAACCCAAGGCATCACCACCTCAGTGCCAGCTGGCCCCTGGAAGTGCTGTCACCCCCCAAGGGAGGTGCTGGCTGTCCTGGCACGTCCCTCAGAGCAGGATTTCACATCTCCTGGGGTGACCTGGGGACACCTGGGCTCAGACATCTCCATTTGCAGGGGGATTTGGAGCCCACAGGACACCCCAGGAGTGTCCCCAGGTGCCTCAGTGAGACAGATGAGCCCAAGCCCTGCTCCCAGCAGGGCTGTTCATGCTCAGCAGCCTCTGACTGCAGCATCAGCCCAAGGCAAAGGTGCAGCTCCCTGCCAGCATCCTAATCTATGTCCTCAGCTTCCACATCTGCTCTCCAGGCTGCCCTGGCTGCCTTCCCTTCCCTGTCACCTCCTGACAGGCTGCTGTCTACACTTCCAGCCACCTGGGCCCAGCAGCCAGCGAGGTTTCTCCACGTTCAGGGCTTTATTTTATCCTGGTGTAGTTTTGCCCTTCAGTGCTGACAGCCCATGTGGGCCCAAGGCCACTCCTCATGAGGGCAGGTGGGATTGCAGGTGAAGTGTTTGGTGTTTAACCCACTCCTGAGGATGGGCTGATCCTGCAAACCAAAGCTCTCCAGCCCTACCTGTCCCTGAGACTCCAGGGATTATCCACTCTTTGGATAGGCAACTTCATGGCTTTTTACTTCCAGCTCCCTTCCAAGTCCTCTCTAATTATTTTTTCCTGGTTTCCTTGACCTGGTTCTCTCTGTGCCTCATTTCTCATCCTTCCTGGTGCCTGCAGAGATGGGGTTTGTTGTCCTGGAGCTCCAGGGCTTGGCTCCACCTTGGTGGTGTGGGAAACACTCATGTTCCTGTCAGTACAAATACCTGGGAATGTTCCTGGCAGCAATTCCCAGGCTGCTGCATCCTCAGGGACAGCCCAGCCTCA
Source organism: Rhabdornis inornatus (assembly GCA_013397075.1). Lineage (NCBI taxonomy): Eukaryota > Metazoa > Chordata > Aves > Passeriformes > Rhabdornithidae > Rhabdornis > Rhabdornis inornatus. The sequence goes on along the minus strand of VWZS01001819.1, from coordinate 10,624 downwards.
CATCTGGCCCTGGCTGAGCACCTTTGCCAAGCCCTTGGTGACAGCACCGAGGCAGAGCCGTGCTCTTCTGCACTTCCAAAGGCTCTGGAATTTCGGGAGCAGCTGCAAGGAAGAGCAGTGAGACACAGAGTCCCATCTGTGCCCTGCCTGTGACAGCCCAAGCTGTCCTGGCAGGGGCACCGAGGCATCCAGGGCACAGGGGACACCCCAGCCCCTCCCAGGCTGGCACTGGTGCCAGGACAGGCACCTCCCCAAGCTCAGCTCACTGAGCATTTCCAATTTTTCCCACTGTGGCAAAGGCTGGAAAGGCTTTTTATGGCTTCCTGGCAGCTTGGATGTGGCCAGGATTTGGTGGGAGGATGTCACAGGGGTTGGATGAGCTGTGAATTCAGGATTCCTGTGTTCCCCACACTGCTGGGACCTCACAGGACATGATGGGGGCAGATGAGGAAGGAAAGAGCTCCATGAGTGCATCCCCAGCTCTGGAATGGGGCACAGTCCCTGCGTGGAGCACACAACAGGCTCTGCTCTTATTAAAGATAATAACCCACCTCAATTAACACTTGTGGGGCCTGTTCCCTGCACACCCACGAGCAGAACCCAGAACAGCTGATATCAGGCACTCAGCAGAGCACAGAGCTGAGCCAAGACAGAAATAGCCTTTGCTGCCACATCCCTCCCTCTAATCCCCCTGTGCTCAATCCACACTTGTTGGATCCCAGAAACCTGGGATTTTTGAGCTTTCTGTGCTTTCTGACCCCCTGGAAACACTGCTTTTGACCTGGGGCCTTGAAAAAGGCTTCTAAATTTGAGTGATGGAGTTAAAATCATGGGTGTGTAGTTAAATACAAGTGTGTGATTCCACATGGTGGAGGGTTTGAAATGTGAGGTTTTTATAATATAATAATTTATAATAGGTATGGGACAAGATGGAGGATTTTGGGTGGTGTCTCTTTGGGTGCTCATCTTCCTTCTTCTCCATGGTTTCAGGCAGTAGTTTCTGGTTGGTCAGTCAGTGCCACTGAGGGTCACAGGAATTTGGTTATTGGGTTAACAGTATAAATAATATAGGTGTTAATTCTCTGTTGGACTGTTTAGCTGGTAGCAGCTGGATCTCTCTCCATTTTGCTCACTTTCAGCAGTTGCAGAACTTTCTATACTTTAGATAAGATTTAATAAACAACCAAGCCTGAACATGAGAAAAATCCATTTCCTTCGTGTGTTTTTTAATCCTGGCTCTGAGTAAAGACAGAAGAAACTCCACACAAACCATTAATGAAGTGGTGCAAGCACCACCCTGTTACACACTGGAACCAGGGAAGGTCTGAGGGAGCTGGGAGCTTGTGAGAGATCCCAAAGCAGGGTGAAATCCTGGGAAACCACCAAAGGTCTCAGGCAGTTAAAGCTGCCCCAGAGGCTCCAGGCTTGAGGGGTTGATTGCAGCTCCATCTCCGAGGGAATGAATTCCTTAAATGAATTCCTTACCAGGTGAAGAGCTGTCAGTGGATGATGCAGAACCAGGCTGCCAGGCAGGGACTGCAGAGCTTTATCATAAATGATGGGCATGGGTTTTCCTGATGGGAATTCTCTCTCACAAACACGAATAAAAATTCCAAACAAACCTGTGTGGCTCCAGAGAGGAGCAGGAATCTTTTAAAGGAGGAATTCAGGCGTGGAGATCCACGGATGGCATCAGCCAGGTGGGGAGCAGAGCAGAGGAGATCCCAGGGAGAGGAAAAATCCTCACAAATTCCATCAGCTCTGGCCAAGTCCAGGGATCTGGGAGTGGCAACAGCCATAAACCCCGGGATAATAGACAAATTAGCAATTGTTTGGAGCAATTAGGGTATAAGTGGCTTCAGAGGACATTGTGACAACCCATGGCAGTGCAGGGAGTGGTTCTTATTGGTTTGGAGGCTGGGAAGGTGCCAGACACTCCCTGGATCTGGAAGGATCTTCCACCCAGCAAGGACCATTTCCTCAGACTCAAGGCATGCCAGAGGCACAATGACAACACCCAGTGACTCCTTTCACCCCTGGGCTGCTCTCAGCAATTCCTCCCTCACCTCGGTGGGTGGCAAACCCAAACCCCAGAGGAGCTGGCAGCATGGGCAGCTCTGGGGCTGCCACCTGCAGAGTTGTCCCTGTCACTTATTTCCCACCCCTCTCTTCCAGGGCAGCTTTTTCCCCTTTCTTAAAGGTCACAGAGGTGGTGCCACCATGGGCTCTGCTCTGGCACCAGCTGGACTTTGTCCACCATGGCAGTGACTTCCCACCCTGCAGCTCCCCCAGTACCCACAGAAAACCAAACGTGGCTTTGTGAATCACTCTGTAAAACCCTCCAGCTTGTTTTGGACCTGTGACCAAGCCACAGCATCCTATGTTCAACACCTGCTGGCAATGCAGCCCCCCAGTGCCTGAGGGCAGTGATTTGGGTCATTTTCCTGCATTTGTCCATCTTTCCCAGGAGTTTCTCAGAGTCCAGATGTCCCAGATGCTGCAGCATCTGTAAAAGCCTAGAAAAATGCAGCTGTTTTTCCTAAAGCCATTTTGGAGAGCATCACTCTCCAAGCCCAGCACTCCACAGTCAAATATCCTTGGGATGCAGCAGAGCAGTGCCCCTTACCCCTGGAGCTGCCAGAGCAATGGGAAGTCCCTTGAAGAGAGGTTTGATGTGGCAGCTTGGAGCTGATAAGCCATTGATTTCTTCTCCTTTTTGGGCTGGAGGAGATTGTCAGCCCAGGGACACAATAGCAAGGCAGGGATGATAACAACACAGGCTGCTGGAGGATCCTGGCAGGCAGCCCCTGCTCCCAGCCTGGGATGTCCAGACAAAAACATGCTTCAATTTCTCTTCCCAGACGGAGACATCACAGATAAAACCCTTATCTGGCCTTCTCTCCAATCAATGAGATGCTTCAGCCTCGCTCAGCACAGCAGGGCAGCAACAGCTTTATCACAGCAGCCACGAGTGGGGAATTTTGGGGAATTCGTCCTCCCAGAGGTGCCCTGGTGTGTCCCTGGCACGGTGGCAGTGCCAGGCTGGAGCTCCAGGGAGGCTGAGGGTGCCAGCCCAGCCCAGCCCAACCTGGAGATGCCTTCGTGGGGAATTCATTGAGGCAAAGATAAAAACCACCCTGGGCTCACCTGAGCTGCCCTCAAACATTTCACTGCCGGGTTTTCATCTCCCCCAGGCACCTGAAACCCCAATTCCAGCCCTTTTCCCACTGCCTTCGAGCAGGAGAGGGCAGCAAATCGCTCCTCTGGAAGGATGGGAAAGCAGATCTGGGGAGCACGAGGTCTCCATTTGGGGGTGTTTTGCTGTTTGCTGTGGAGATCTTCAGTCAGAATGATTTTCTGTTGCTCTCAAGGGCTTGCTGCAACCAAAATGTTTGGATCTGTTCCCACTGGGTCCTCCCAAAATCAAGCTTTTTAAAGGATGTGATGCAGATGATGCTCAAGTTTTGGGTCCCAGACATCAGTCCCCGACCCAAACTGGTTTTCGCAGCCTTGTGCTTCCATCTCCACCAGTAAATTTGGAAATGTCAGATATTACTTGGCACGGGGGCTGTGTCATCCTTGGTGCTGCAGCATTTGAAGAGTTTTCAGCCTGTTTTTAGCCATGAATCCACCCCTCAAAACATTTGCAGGCCCAGAGAAGGGACCATTCCCAAGTGGCTCTTGCTGGGGACATCCTGCTCTGCTCTGCAGAGGGTTTAATGCTCCGAGCCACCACAGCTCAGCCTCTGCTCCTGAGAGGGCCCAGGGATATTGAATTGTCAGATGTTGTGATCTCCTTGCATTCCAGTGCATGTCTGCAGGATTTCCAGTCGGGATAGAGACAATTCCAGAGCCTCAGAGCCTCCTGCAGGGGGGCAGGAGCTCGGCTGAGCCCTCCTCACTGGTGCTGTCAGCCCACTGGGGAGAGTCTCCACCCCGGTTTAGACAACTGCAGAGTCCATGTCTCCAGTGAAATCATCAGGATTTGGGGTTCTGGTCCCTTTAGAGCTGGTGCTGAGGAATGGGAATGAATCCCACAGGGAGGTGCCCCCTTGCTCTCCACCAGACCCTGATCCCCAAGTTTGGATGCTGAAATTCACAGAATCAAAGAATCCCAGAATGGCTTGGGTTGCATTGGAAGGGGACTTAAAAATCACCCAGTGCCACCCCTGCCATGGCAGGGACACCTTCCATTGTCCCAGGCTGCTCCCAGCCCCAATGTCCAACCTGGCCTTGGACACTCCCAGGGATCCAGGGGCAGCCACAGCTGCTCTGGGCACCCTGTGCCAGGGCCTGCCCTCCCTCACTGGGGAGGAATTTCCTCCCAGTTTCCTACCTAAATTTCCTCTCTCTCAGTTTGAAGCTGTTCACCCTTGCCCTGTCACTCCATCCCTTGTCCCAGGTCCCTCCCCAGCTCTCCTGGAGCCCCTTCAGGCACTGGAAGGGTCTCTGAGTTCTCCCTGGAGCCTTCTCTTCTCCCCCAGCTCTCCCAGACCAGAGGGGCTCCAGCCCTGGGATCCCTCCTCCTCTCATTCCAACAGGTCCAGGTTCTTCTGGAGCGACCCATCCTGGGATTGCTGACTGCTCCCATCCTCTGTGTGAAATCTCAGCCCTACAGACACCCCACTGACCCCACAGCCAGGCACTCATTTACCTTCCATGCCCTGCTGGGATGAGCTTCCCAAACCCCACCCCTCTCCCTGGCACATTTCCCCGAGACAGCCCGAAAAAACTAAAAGAGAAAATAGAAAACCCAGAAAGTTCAACTGAAAGTACTACAGAACCTTCCTGGGTGGGAGCAGCTGAAAATAGAGCTGCCTGCACACAGCCACCCCCCTGGCTCGTGCTTCCAGAGCCATCTCCAGCTCCTGGGTTCGTATTTATAGCCCAGCACACCCCACTCCCCTGGCTGGGAGCTGGGGATTGTGCCCAGCACGGGCAGGGACAGGCATGAACCCACCAGGCATGAAAACCCATTCATGTCCCCCGGAATTCCTGCTGGGAGCTCTGCCCTGAGCAGCAGCAAGACCCAGCCAGCACCGAGGGATTTCTCACAGCAGGGAAATGCCCCACAAATCCAGGGAGAAGCCAGCTGGAGGCACACAGGTGGTTGGAAACTCATTGCCGAGGCCAGTGCTCCTCTGGTTTCGGCTGGAGCCAAGCTGAGGAGTGCAGCTGATCCCTGGATGCAGATCTGGGCTGTCCTGCCAGCTCTGGGAGGGCAGATTTGCAGACCTGCAGAGCAAAGCGGTGCTTAGAGCTGAGCCCAGGCTCAGCAGTGCCCGCGGGCTCCTAGGTAAGCACAGCTCTGGCAGTGTCATTGCTGTTGTCACTTTATCAGCCTGCTGCAATCTGCTTTTCTGCTATATTTGCCTGTTTATAATTAGCCCGCTGGGTTTGCTGTTCTCCTGGTTTTCTTATCTGGTTCCTGACAGTTTTTGAGATGGCTCCATCTTAAATCTACCCTGTGCTTTAAGAAAAGAAACTCTTCTGCAGCTCCCTTTGAAGCTCAGCACTCCGGGGAGAGTGCCAGGAGACTCGGAGAGAAAGGGACAATTAGGTGGCAGCAAACATTTAATTATCAAATGGATTGGTGCTTCTTATGCTGCCTGGAGTTAAAGCAGGTGCCTCACACTCAGGATCCTTCAAATATCACATGTGAGGAGCCTTTGAGAGCTCACCCAGACGAGCTGATGAACACATTGAGGCTCTGAATGAGGCAGGAGTTTTCAGCACGAGGCTGGGAGAGGCTTCACACCTGCAGGGAGCAGCTTCCAGGTCACTGCACACCTGGCCCGGGGCTCAGGGGAGCTGCTCCTGCCTGGAAAAGCCTCCAGTGATGCCACTGGCCAGGATCCTGCTCCTTTTGGGGCTGCCCAAACTCATTTCCCTTCACCAGAGGTCTTGTCCTGGTCATTGGGCAGTGGACAAGACACTTGGCACCCCTCAGCTTGTGAAGAATCCCTGGGCAGCCTGGGGTGTGTAGGGGGAGAAGGTCTGAGCAATTCCCTCACACATCCAGTGGGAGCTCAGGCTCTCCTGGGATCCTTCCCTGGATGCTGAGGGGAGAAATCCCAGCCCCAGGATGGAGGGGAGGACGGCACAGATCCTCCCTGGGAGTTGTAGAGACAAAGCTGACAGAGCTCCCAGGAAAGCTGTGAACAAAACCTGAGGCATTCCAGGAAAGCAGCAGCAGCATCCAGACACGAAGCAGGAAACAGAGGCACAAAACTCCCTGCAGCTCCTTTTCATCCCAGGATAGCTTAAAATCTTTTCCAACCTAAAAAAATTCCATGTTTCTGTACAGGACATCTCAGCACCAGGAAGAGCCAGAGCATCACCCTGTGCCTGTCCCTGTCCCTGCACCTGTCCCTGTCCCTGTCCAGCCTGCTCAGGTGACAACCCCTGAGCCTGCAATTCCATCAGGAATCTCCTGGGACCTTCACCAAGCACCAGGCTGACAAAAAAAAGCTTTTCTCACTCTCCACCCTCAGTTCCACTCCACACTCCCCCAGCACTGACCATCTGCACCAGGGCCAGGCCAGCTCTGGGAAATGGGAAAAAAAAAAAAAAAAGATTGATTAAAGCAGACCAAGGGCTGTTAGAGCCACTTCCTAATGTAATTTCCCAAACATTTTGTGGTTCATCTGGGAATTTCTGCTCTCACATCTTGCAGGGAACAGCACATCCCCGAGACAGAGGGACAGGCCTCACACTCATAAATCCATGCTGCCTTCCCAAGTCTCAGCCTTCAGGAACTCCACATCCCTTCCTGCATTTCCTTATGCCCAGTCTCAGGATGGGGATGGATTTCTGGTGCTCCAGTGCTCCCCTTGCTCCTCTCAAAGCTGGAACCCCAGCTCTGCTGACCTGTCCTGCTCCAGTTCTGCCTCCTCCATCATTCCCAGCTCAAATCCTGTCCTGGGTGTGGTGTGTGCTATCTCCCTGGTGCCACCCTGCTGCATCTGTGGATGCCAAAGCTCCAGGTCCTGCCAGCCCCAGGTCTCTTTGCTCTGCACGGCAGCAGGTTGAACCACATCCACATCTGGAGTAATGTGGAGGGCTTTTTATTTTTTTTTTCCCCATTAAGTGTGATCTTGGGCTTTACAAATCCCACCAAACACTCACCTCCTTCCTGAAGGAGCTGCAGGGCCACGAAGATGGGGAAGGGTCTGGAAGGGAAGGGTCTGGGATGGCCGAGGGCATTTGGTTTGTTCAGCTGGAGAAGAGACTGAGAGGAGACTCCTTGGGGACTGCAGCATCTCCTGAGGGTCAGCCCTGCTCTGTGACCAGGACAGGAGCCAGGGAATGCCTGGAGCTGTGCCAGGAGAGGTTCAGGTTGGATTTTAGGGAAAGGTTCTTCCCCCAGGGAATGGGCACAGCCCCGAGGCTGCCAGAGCTCCAGGACAGTTTGGACAGCACTCCCAGCACAGGGTGGGGTTGCTGGGGGGTCTGTGCAGGGCAGGGATGATCCTTGTGGGTCCCTCCAGCTCAGAATATTCTGTGATTTCAATGCTTGGTCTCCGCTCCACATTTCCAAACCTTCCCAGACAGTTCCTTTTCACCATCTCCTAGGAAAGGACCCAAACACAAGCCCTGCCTTCCAGGTGCCCTCAAAGCTGCTTTTCCAGCCCAAATTGAGCTCGTCTGAGGCTCAGAGGCCTAAAAGGGCTCCTGCTGCTGTGGTTTCTCCCCCGTTTGCTTTCTGCTGGTTCAGACACACGCAGTTCCCAGAGAGCCAGATCCCTTGGAGATGGAGCAAGGGAGCCTTGCTCATGGCTGGAGAATGCAGCTGAAGCAAGGCATTAATTCCACTTACAGGATGAAATTGGCAGCAGAGCAACTGAATTTTCCGTCCAGCTCTAAAGTGCTCTCAAAGTGATCTAATTTATCACTGCGGCAGCAGCAGCAGCCATTCAAAGGCTCCCCCAGCTCGTTCCTGCCTCTGCCATGGCGTGAGGAGATGACTTCAGCAGCAGATGGATCCAAGTTCTTTGTCTGGCTCCGAGCTCCTGGGTCCTCAGCAGACCTCAGCTCTGGCACACTCGAGCTTTGTGCTTCAAACCTGCACAGGGTGAGGGGAAACAGCCTCAGGTTGGACATCGGCAGGAATTTCTCCATGGAAAGGGTGGTCAGGGATTGGAACTGCCCGGGGGGGATTTGGAGTGTCCATCTGTCTTGGTTTGAAAGACAGGTGTCTGCCAACAAAGGCAGGAGCCTCTCTTTGAAATGGAGAATGTAAACCCCCTCCCTCCAAATCATTATAATTTTGAAATTAAGGGGCTCTCAGGCAAAGATACGGGAATAGGAATAACAGTTCTTTACTAGGAAAATTAAAATAGAAATACAGAATTACAGAGAACAAACCCAAAAACACTGCCAGGGTCAGAATCCAGCCTGACACCCGTCAGTCAGTCANGGTGACAGAATCCAGACTTTTGGGCACATCCTGTATTGCAGTCTAAGACAACTATAATAAAGACATTTTATTAGCCTATGTTACTCCTAAAGAAAACATCTTAAAAACCATTTCAACACCACACATATAGTGTCTGTTCTAATATTTGCAAAAGCCAATACCATAATATGTATTTCTAACATACTGAAGGCCTTTAATAAATCCCCACTTTATTCTCTTCACCTTGTCCAGCCTCTGTTCCAAGGCATCAAGGCCTGAGGTGAGCAGAACATTTTGGTGCCTTCAGGGATGGCTGAGCTCCCTCTGGCAGTGGTGCCACTCATGCCTTGGGTTTTAGCTTTTATATTTTTCAGAATCTCTGCTGCTTAGTGTGTAACTCTGCAACTTCATATTAGGTGTTAGTGAGTTCCACTCACAGGGCAGTGACAGAACAATTCCTTCCCAGCTGGAGAATCAAGGACAACTGGTACCCAAAAATCAGAAACAACGGAGAGGGAAAGGGGGCAAGCCAGGGGGCTGAGACTTCATAGCCTGGGGCTGTGGTTGGACAATTGACCCCAAGATGCAGATGAACCAAAACTTATAAAAGTGTAAAAACTCGTGACCAGGATCCATCTTGGATTTGATTTGGGTGTAGCCCCAGCTGGGCTCTTGCACTGCCCAAAGTGAATCCTTTCAATAAATCCCGATTTTATTCCTTTTGCTCTGTCTGTGTTCCAGCTCAGCCTTTGCAGGCAATAGTTCTGGTGACTCAGATGGGACATCAAAGCATCTGGAAAACCCCTGGGCTGGAGAAACACCCAACTCCTGCTCCAGAGGCTGCCCAGGGTGACAGAACTCCTGAGAAATGGCTCAGACAGCAGCAGGAATGGCTCAGAGAGCAGCTCCTGACTCTTTTACAGCCCCTGCCCGTGCCCCTGGCCACACTGGCATGACCTCCACAGCCTAATTCCTCCTGTGACAAGGAGCAGGTGACACCTGTGTGACAAATCACCTCCTCTCTGCCACTGCCACACGCGCTGGCCTCAGGAGCCACGGCAGGAACAAGATGCAGCCCCAAGGCAGCAGCGTTTGACGAGGTCTCCTGGATGTTGTAACGAGGTTAAGCTGTCATGGGGAGTTCAGGGCAGCAGCTCTTCCCTTCAGCTCCGTGAGGAGGAACAGGAATATCAGGAATCCAGAGCCTCCCTCAGGAATGCTTGGAACAGATCTGCTGCAGGAGGCCATGGCCAGAGGCTCCTAATTATCCTGGTCTGCAATAATTAATTGAAATGAGGATGTACACATGCAATATGAAAATGAAGCGATGTCAGGGCATCTTCCCCTGGGATGGCAGGGGGAGTTTTCTCCAGGCTGGGAAGGAGCAAGGATGGAGCTCAGCCTCTGGGAGGGGTGGGGGTGGACAGGCTGATGTTATTCAGCCCCACTGAAAATACCACAAAAAAAAACCCCAAACTCCCCAGGGCTTAACTGTGAGCCAAAGGAAAAGGGGATTTTGGGGGGTTTTGGAGTTGGTCCCCAGGGGATCTAAAACCTACAAGAGAAATGGTGAGAAACTTGAATTAGCTCAAGTGTCAGCCCCAAAGCAGGGCTGGGGAATGGCCACGGAGCTGTTTTTCCATGGTGTGACCAATTAAAGCCCCACACCAGGTGGTTCCCCGTGGTTCAGGGCTGTGCAGCAGACCCAGACCTCACAAGTGCCTCCTAAGCCGTAGAATCATGGAATAGTTAAGGTTGGAAAAATCTTAAAGATCATCAAATCCAACCGTTAGCCAGCTCCCCATCGTGTTCACCATGGAACCACATCCACAGGGTTCTTGGACACCTCCAAACCTCCCTGGGCAGCCCCTGCCAAGGCCTGAAAACCCTTCCCAGGAAGAAATTTTTCTTAATATCCAATCTAAATCTCTCCCTCTCCTCCTGTCCCTGTTCCCTGTTCCCAGATCCCGAATCCCCCCTGGCTGTCCCCTCCTGTCAGGGAGTTGTGCAGAGCCACAAGGTCCCTCCTGATCCCCCTTTTCTCCAGGCTGAGCCCCTTTCCAGCTCCCTCAGGAATTCTCCAAACCCTTCCCCAGCTCTGGGCATGCTCCAACCCCCCAATCTCTTGTCACAAGGGTCCCAGAACTGTGCCCACATTTGAGGTCCCTCAGCAGAGCCAGCACAGGGAGCAATCCCTGCCAGGTGCAGTTTCTTCTGTTTTCACTC